>JACATO010000539.1:0-55259 GCA_018389105.1 Nautilus pompilius | reverse complement strand
AGAGGAGAGAGAGCGAGAGAGAGGAGAGCGGAGGAGAGCGAGAGAGAGAGAACAGGGCCCGATGTGCAGTGAGAGGATGTGGATGTTTACCGATTGATAACTGTGATTATTGACCTGGACGTACAGGCGGCGTAAAAATAAATGGTGGTTTTGTTACCGTCGTCACCAGGGGGCAGACAGTCGGCCAATTAACGCGTTATTATTGAAGCATCTGTTCTGGGGGGGGGGGAATGCAAACAAAAGAAAAGTAAAGATGATAAAATAACCATTTAGTGATATATTCTTACTTTCGGATGCTTATTTGTTTCTATTGGCAATTCTTGCAAACTATTCTCTCTCTCTCTCTCTCTCTCTCTCTCTCTCTCTCTGTAGCATCTTGCCCTTCGTTCGCGGTTTCATTGTACATCGCTTCGGCCCACACAATAGGCCGCCCTAACCTCTACAATGTTTATGGACGAGCGCAAGAGCAGATTTTAAAATGGCGGCAAGTATTAAAACAACAACAAAAAGGAGAGATTGCAAGAAAGAAGGGGATTGGCGGGTACGTGATACCCGTATTATTGCGGGCACGTTCTTTTCTCGTTGTTGTTGTTTTTTTTATTACATCTTTAAGGTTACGTTAAATACCGAGAAAGGGAGAAGAAGAAGAAGAAGAAAAATTTATTCCTTTTCCGTATCTGGTGAAACCGCCCATCGCAGTCACCCTGTTGTGTACCCATGCAACAGGAGCTTTGACGTGGATTTTATTGGTTATCCGCCTGTAGGGGTTAGGGGCTGAAGCACCGTCGACAATGTGGAGGTCACGTTTTATTGAGATCCCCCGCTGAAATCGACGAGATTATCGGGGTGGAGGGATAATAGGCAGATCTTTTCTTTCTTTCCTGAAAAAAAAAAAAAAAGAGACACTGAAAAAAATTAAATAAAAGTTTAAAGGAATTGAAACTATTTAAAATAATGTAGCAGCAACGACGGCGACGGGAGGAGATCCGTTGGGCCCGCCTGCTGTCACTATCGATCAAGTAACGGATTCCACCGAATCGATACATCGATACGGAGAGATAGAGTTACAATGTTACAGCCCTTTTTTTTTGATTTCTTAAAACAAAGAATATACGGCCCAGTTTTCTGACCCCCATTTACCGCGTTTTGACCGCTATTCAACAAGATGTAGATTTTGTTTGAATTTAATAGAAAATAAAAAAAAAAACAAAACAAGAGAGAGATGACCAGGAAACCGGTCTAGGTTTTCCGTACCCACTGAAATCGGACTACACCGGGCGCTTCCGGCTGACCACGATTTTCGGTGTCACGCTTCACCCGTCCCCGTTGGTTAGTGTTCCGGATAGGGAGGACGGTAGGAGACATGAAACTAACTGGAAATGCCGCGCCAGTGTTAAGATCTTCCCTGATTTGCAACTTGGGGTGGGAAGGGCCGATCAGTCTGGAAGTCTTGCGCAAGCTTCATGCCTTCCCAATCAAATTAATTGGCTGTTAAAAAAAAACAAAAAAAAACACAAAAAGTCTCATTGACCAACACCTCACCGTGAAGAATTCTTCCCGAAGAATTACAAAGGTCTGTCTTTGGCTTTAAAGGGTATTAACCGTTTATCCTTTTAGGGGAATGTTGCTCTTTCATTATATGTATTTTACAAGTAACCCCTCGGAATTACACCTTTCTTCTGATTTCCGTCTCGCCTGGCCCTTTTTAGGTCTAATTGTCTATCCTCCCTTTTATATCTACTACACCGTTGACAGCTACCAAGGACCTTATTTTCATTTCTGCTTTTATAAATTAAGAAAAAAGGTTTTAATCCAATGAAATCCCTTTTGAAATATACATAAAGACTGGTAAAGTCATGCAAAGACCCCCCACAGCGGTTAATAATCACCTTTACACAAAAGTAAAACAATATTTTTCCTTTTTTTTTCTTCCCTCCCTTAAGGTGACTTGAAAATCAAGGGCCAGGTATTAACAGAGCAGCGGCAGCGACGGCCTTATGACCGCCGAGTGTTACTCGAGGTGCGTCTGCTTTGAGGGTGGCATGAGTGCGGTCCGTTGTCTCTGCCTTAATGTGCGTCTTGTTAGATTTTGCTTATTCCAGCTGAATGACTGCGAAAAGGAAAAATTGTTGGTCTTTGCCGAAGTTCACAGTAGGCTGACGGGTGGGTAGGGAGAACGAACATCTGTTAAAAGAGAAAGCGGAAACCGCCGGGTAATTTAAGCCGAGCATTTAGGCAGTTAAGACATTTTAAAAATAATTACTTAAAGTAAGTGGCGGTGGTTGACGAAATCAGATGGAAGACGTTTGAGGAATGGAGGGCTACAACTAGCCATTGGTGAATATATATACATACATTACTTTGCTAATCTCATGGTGATGTCAGCCATGTTTGCAAGCGTCCTGCTGACAACTTCCTTCATTCCTCATGTGTGGTAATGCTAGATTTTCTACGAAACTAGCCTTGATAGCTATCGCCCGCTAGTTTATTCTCGTATCTTAACCTGGTTATTACTACTTAGAGCAAACATTGTCTAAAAGCATTACAGTTACAATGAAGTAAAAAACAGCCGCCATTTTATGACGTGAATGACGTACAGCGCAGGTCACGTGTGATGGTTTCCTGTATGAATGCCATAATCACATTTTATTTATGAGACATAAATTTCTAAGATGGCCGCGTGGAGTCAGGGTTAGTTAGGGTCAGCTGAAAATTTTTCACGTTACATTAAGATAGGGGTCTTATCCGGGAGACCACTGACTTAAGCATTTCGAAGGGGGGGGGCTATCAATATTTAAATAATTCTGCCGAGATCTTCTTTAGGTTTCAGTGAACTCCAGGGTTCCCGTCAAACGTAACAGCACGATTTCCCCTCTAGGACAGGCAGAAGGTGTGGGAACTCCGTCAGACTTTAAACAACCCCCCCCCACGTGTTTAGCCTTATCGGTTCTCCACCAAGCTGCAAACGGGCATCGAACCGGCCAACGAACTCGCGAGTCTGTGCGGCCTACTGAAGTACGCAAGTACACAAAAAACCAACCAGACGTGACTAGTATTTTATTGTTTCGACAAAGAGTCAGTGTATTGATTTTTCCGGCTCCCCATTCCTATTATCAGCTTACTGTTATCCCTGACCCCCCTAGTCCCCTGTATGTACTTTTGTCTGACGAAAAACCAAATGATTCGAATGGCTTTTTCCACGTCGGTTTAGCTTGAGTGTAAACCTGCAATAACTTGCTCTGAGGTGCCACTACCCAGCTTTGTCCGGTCCGGATCCCATCAATGGGTTTCAGCTCTCTCTCTCTAGCTTCAGCTGCCTTCTGCCCGCATCCTTGCACAAAAGAATTTAACCTGTCTTCAATTCACGCAAATTGGTCTACTTTTTATTTTAAATAATGACTTGAATAGGAACAAAAAAAATAAAGTTTCTTGTAAAGATTAGAGTTGTTGTTTTAAGTTAGAATATAATAATAAAAAGGAGTCGATGCAATAGGAGCCCCTATGTTCTGGGTAAAGGAGAAAAAGGGCCTGCTTTCGATGGAGAAGAATAATCCTAAGTTCTGAAACTCAATAAAATTTGTAGGATCGAAGAACAAACAACGATGGTTGGGGGGGGAGAAATGCTGGGTTTCTATGCGTACCTACCTGACCAGGTAGACATGGTCTGTTTGCTTGTTTTTAACCGACAGTGAATGTGTTTCTTCTGAGAACTACTCTCGTCTCGATACATCACTCGTTAGTATTTGGAAAACAAAGCAGATTGCGTTTCTCTTTCTTTCTGGCCTGGCCAAGCCACCATGTAGCAGCAGCAGCAGCACCCGACGTGAGAGAGACCTCCCGGTCCTTGGGGCCCCGGTGTCGGGGTGGAGCGGCCGCTAGTCGGCTCGACGAACATCTCTCGTACCGAGGGGACTCGACAGAGAACAGGCCACTTGTCTTTACGGGATGCAATGCCATTGCAGAGCCTCGTCGGAAGTCCAACTCGTCAACAACAAAAACAACAACAGCAGCAGCAGCAGCAGAGGTAGCCTGTCAGCGCCGACCGGCTCTCCGGCGGGCGACAAGTCCAAGTGCAACATGGTGATGATGAACAAAAGCATTGTCAGGGCCCGTGGATAAGCTCGCCGAGACCATGAAGTCGGGGTTCGCTCTGTTTACGTTAAGTACAACACTAGAAGATGACGTATCCCCGGCACCGTCGGATCTGGAACGGGTGCCCCAGAGTGGTTAGCCGGGGTACGATAGCGCGTGGTGTGCGTGACGTCAGATCCGGCAGCTCGCCGATTAACCCTAGCCCTGCTGCTCACTCCGACCTCGACAGCTTTTTTTTTTCAAAGGGAAAGAAGAGAAATCCCGACAAAGGACGCTAAACCGAAGAAAGTGGCCCCTATTCAACCCCCCTCCTCCTCTCTCCCCGCCCCCCCCTCAACAAACCTATCCAATATTTGCAGTGCTGACTGGGGAATCTAAAACAAAATAGTTGATTAAATTTGTGCGCGCACGTGCGCCGGAGACAGGGGTCGGGGCCGGTAATGGAGAATTAGACGCTAATTTTCTGCAGGTTTCCGCTCTTATATGTGGGCGAGAGAAAATTTCAAATTAATTAGTGTTTGGGATGAAATTTAATTCTTAAAAGAAGAAGAAGCAGCAAGTAACGACTCGGCAAATCCGCGGGTAATAGTTGGAAGGAGGCGACGGCCCAGTGCTGGAGGTCATGGCTTGCCGAAGAGCAGACGACACGCTACGTTGTAGACATTTAAAGTTGTTTGTTTGTTTGTGTGTGTATTTTGTTTTGTTGTTTTCACTCCCCCCAGTCCTGCTCTGCTGGACAAAGGCTTTGTTCGTCCCCGGACAAGCAACAACAGGTTTTCTACGCGAAAACAGTCCAAGCTTTTCTGGGCAGAGATAAGGGCGGCTCGGGGGGAGGGGAGAAAACCGAGGCCTGACACAACAAAAGGCATTTTAAACATGGCCTCCATTACCTGGCCACGAACCCTGGTCCCGGCATAAACAACGACGGAAGTCTAATTGGGAACCAATCGCTGGGGCAGTTCTAGTTAATATCGGCCAACCAGTCGAAGTGGAGAGATGTCGAGCACCGGAGCAGATGTATCTCTGTTATCTCTTTAACTACATCCTTCAGTCTCAAAGACGGGTGCACCGCCACAATGCCGTAAATCATCATCCGTCCGCGTTTTCTTTGGAAGCGACGGCAAATTAATTAGGAAACTCAGGGGGGGGAGGGGAAAGATGAGGGTGGACTAGTTCGTGTCCTCTGTGCGGAGAGAAAGAAAAACTGCAGCCGATCAAAGCACTCGAGGGGCGCAGAAGTCCTTTGTCGGTACCCGGATCTGTAAGCACGCGACCTACGTCCAGAAGTCAACGCGAAGAATGCTCTTGAATCTTAAGAGCTCCCTTCATCGCCGCCACCCGGGTCCCCGCTTTTGTCTTTTACTGAATAAACCCGAAGCTTTACTAGTTAGCGACGCTTTTATTCCAGCCGAGTCCCGTCTGAACGCAACCTCGTAGTCGAATAATCAACAAGGGGGCGCGCGCGCGCGAGGGAGGGGGTATCTGTATCTCTTCCCCCAACGGCACGCGCAAACAAACACAACGAGAAAGAAAGCGACTTTTAACCGATATTTCGCTTTCTTGATGCAGTGCGACGAAGATTAAAGTAGCGGTCGCCATTACTCCAGCAGCCGAGTTCACTCGGCGACGGTGCGCGCGCGGGGGCGAGTCCGAACTTCATCTCTAGCGCATGCGCCGCGAGATGTCGCGGCCGGCGGCTCTCTGACGGTCTGTCGGACCGGAATATTCGCGAGCGCACCAAGGATGAAGACTCGTTGTATATAAAATATCTATTAAGATTTTCTCTCCCGGTGAAGAATACACCTGGCTCATGTTTATGGCCATTATTTTGCACCTCGAATACGAAGCTTTGCCGCCCCCTATCGGATGGCGGTTTATGGAGAAGTTCGGATAATCGGTAAAATAGATCCGATTGACATTTTCTTTTTAAGCAAAACGTTTTCTTTTTTTGAAATATTACTTACTTTCCCCGATAAACAGTCGTTTTTTTGAATTATATTATATCGAAGAACCGGCCCGTGGAGTTGAGAGTTTTGTCAATAGCCCTGCCCCCCCCCCGACCCGGGGCAAGAAACAGCTACACTAGCGCCCTCTACAGGCGCCGTTGTTCACCTTTTCGCCCGGTCTGGGGTGAGATCTTCGTTACTACACTCTGTCCTTCTGCTTTCCTCCACGTTACCGTTATGGGCGGGTTATTGCCTCTCTCGTTCAAACCACCCACATATGAACCGGCACATTACCCAATCCGACACCTACGTGGTCGCCCCTTAGCCCGCCGGATTAAGGGAATTGCCCTGTAATTCGGAACAGCTCCGTCACGTTCCCTCTCGGTCCGCGCCGACTCGCATTGGGCATTTCGGAATAGCGTGTGACAGGTTAAGTTCTTGAGTACCTATATTAGAAAAAAATCGGAACTGGAATCTCGTATTATTCTTTATCAAGAGGTAGAAGTAAAAAAACACCAAAACACACCACACACACACACACACACACACACACACACACACAACCTGTGGAAATAAAATAGTTTCGCTTTAGATTAATGTCTGCATTGAGCTACAAGCACCATCGATCCTCCCTGGCGCCGTATTGAGTTATACCACAGTGGATTCGAATAGCGTATTAATATTTCATTTGAAAAATTAAAAAAAAAAGGCGGAAGATTTTTCTTTTCTTCTCTCTCTCTCTCTCTCTCTCTGTCTCTCTCTCTCTGTAATAACGTCATCTCTCTCACTCTCTCTCTTTCTGTAATAACGTCATCTCTCTCTGTCTCTCTCTCTCTGTAATAACGTCATCTCTCTCTCTCTCTCTCTCTTGTTCTCTCTTCTCTCTGTAATAACGTCATCTCTCTCTCTCTCTTTCTCTTCATCTCTCTCTCTCTCCCCCCCTCTCTTTTCTTGTTTTTCTTTTTTGCAGGTTCGTTTCAATAGGCGAACAAGAAGCACAATGGACGACCATGAATCGTTAAATTCTATATGGCACCACCTCAATAGGCGATATGCCTTCCCGGTGCGTACCACTACAGCTGCGCTCTTCGATAGAAAATTGGCTTTGAATAAAACAGGTCAATGATATCTAGAATTCAAATTTTATTATAGAAATAATTAAAATTTAATTAGATTAGCATAATGATATTTAGGCGTCGTTAGCCTCGGCACAAAACAAGATGAAATATTTTTATGCTTCAGTCGGTCCTGAATTTGTTGGAGTTGTTGCAGACCTGATTAGTTCTGCGAGACATAGACACGTACAGACCGACCGACCGACCGACCGACCCCCCCCCACGAGTTTACCGGGCGGGGAGAGGGAACAAGAGAAAAGGTACAACTACCACATGTATATTTTCCGCTCCCTGTTTAGTCGTTAACACAACCGTTATGCAAACATCCAGGTATTTCTTTTTTAATCTGCGAGAATTTATGACTTTTACCGGAAATCTTCCCGGATTCATATTAGGAACGAATTGTGTTCTCGGTCCAAGGGGGCTCGCGTCACGTACATTTGATATCCGAGGTGGGGAAATATTAAGTGGCGACGTATCAGAGCGATTGACGACGGTTTGCGAATCGCGAACGTTTGCTCGGTCTGAGGCGATAACGAGATGATGAGCGTGAAGACGGCGGGTCGTGTCGGTCGGGACAAGTGTAGCGCTCTTCACACGGAGAAAGCAAGAAAGGCAATTCGGTCGCGAGACCAGTCCAGCCGGGCCGACGATCTCTACCAGATGAGATGTAACTTCCAGATTCTTCCGATTCTATCAGGCTGTCGATTCAGGCCGTATCTCTTTGAAAGCTTTCACGATCATTCTGAGATTGGTCTAATCACAGAATCCTCGCCTACAAAGACTTGGACTCGTTTCGCTCCTGATCAATTTCTAAAACATCCCCAGCGCACTTGCTGTCTTCCACCAAAACCTAATATACCGCCCGTCCCCTCAGCTGTTCTATAATTTGATGTCGTCGTAAATTATCCAAATAATGGCTCTTAACCCCATGAAATAAATGCTACAGATGCTTGTTTCCGTTTCTTTGACTTCCCCAAAATATTTATTAGTTTTTGTTTCCTTTTCTTTTAAAAATTCCATTTCTCCTTTTCTTTTCTGACGCAATACCCTTCCTCCCAAAAATTATAGTTGAAAACAAGAGAACGAGTTAAAATGGGCTACTGAAAAATCATGGAACGCAGTTGCTTTTTCTCTCCAACTTCCCTCCTGTTTTAAATAAAATCTTTGAAAATTTCTTACAGGAAAAAAAAATAAAGCCGACAATAGAGAATAGGTGTTTAAAGCAAGTACCGAGAACATGTAATGCGGCTGGGAGCTCAACCTAGTGGTTAGAACAAAGGTTAGCTCTTTCCATGGGGAACCTCGGTTTGATCTACCCTAGCGGGGTGATCAGAAATTTGGCTACAGCCATTTTTTCTGTCCGTCTCTTCACGACGTGGATCCCGTGATTTCCCGGTCGGGCAGGTTTCAACTGTTAAACACGGAGGTTGTCTGAGCAAAAGCCGGCTTTTAAACATGTTTCTAGTCGCGGGGCTAAACCACGTCTATTGACCGAAGTGGATGGGCTCTGTTCTCGACAAAGAAAACCACCCCTAAAAGTAATCGCACGTGTACAGGGTCTGTCAGCCATTTACAGAGGTAGGCACCAGAAGATCACATGACGTTAATATTCGGCAGACATCCTGTTTAGCCGCTACTGTCTAATGTTCTGTGGAGTAAGTTAACCACTTCAAAAAAGTGAAAATTCTAACGCATTCAAAACCATCCCCCTTTTGGTAATGCAAGGAACACACTTGGCTTCAATTAAGGACCCCGAGGTTACCATTCGTGATTCTGCGTTCCGTTAAGGTGTCGTGCTGGATCTGTCAGACCCATACGGCGTCTGCCTGACTTGACTATAGCAAATGAGAAATAAACCTGACAGGCTATTAGTAACTGTACAGTTCTCCTGTCTCGCACTGCTGGTTAGTTTTTCCTCTACATCCAAACCAAAACTGGTCGCCTTCGTTATCTGGCAGCCAGCAGGAAGTCCGTTCTTACTCTCGGGGCTTTGACAGGCGACGTCCGCGCAACATCCGTTGGTCAAACAACTTTACCGTAATTGGTAATAATTCTAGGAATATGCTGCTGAAAATCATACCATCCAACCCTCGCTATTCCACCAATAAGACTATACATAGAATGCCATATTTTAGTCAGGATTTTGCCATTACGGCGATTTTCACTATCACACGATAACAACGATCGCCCCCACATAATCGAAGATGACCGCTCACGTGATTTTGTTTATTGTGTAGGAGCTGCTGGGTGGCGTCACCTGGCGTCAGGCATGGGAGAGCCGTCACTTATCCGGAAATCGATCAGACAGCCGGCCAACACCTATGTACTGCCAGGTGCGCAGGAGCATCTGAAGTAAGAAACCCCCCCCACTTAAGGTTTTGCCGGCCGGAAAAAGTGAAAGTGATGTATTCCTTTCGTCGCAGCAAACCACCGCAACTCAAGTGGCAGGGTCCCTTCGACAGCGGACCTCTCGACTTCATTCTTTTATAGCAGCGGCGCCCGCCGATGAGGGATACTTATTCGGTAAAATATTTAAAATAACCAGAAGTAAATAACCCGTGAGAAGTCATTTTAAATTAAACTGGATTTGGCTGCAGATTTAGAGTTTGAATGGATCCCTGTTTTGGGCAGTGATGACCGTTGCCGGTCTCGAAATACGTGATGGGGTCAACTCATCCCGCGCATCTTTTGTTACTTAGTGGAAGGAACAGCAACATCGTCCGGTCAATTCGCTGGCACTGTCTGTCCCCTCTCTGTCTCCCCCCCCGGGTATATATATATATACCCCCTTTTCTAAAAATACAAAGTGGAACGCACGAACAAGTTAAGTAGCAGTGGATCTGGGAACAGTATTCCATACATTCCCTGTCAGTGTGATGTAGTGGACAGGAGTTAACCCTTCGATAGAAACTTTAGTCCGACTCACCTATGTATCACTTCCTCTCCGTCTCTTATACGGATGCAAACCTAATAACAGAAATTAGTACACAATTTATTTGAAGAAGGAAAAAAAAAAACCTAATTTAAAAATGTTTAAATAATCTTTTATTTTAATTTACCAAACTTATGGCTTGAGGTTGCCATGGTGCGAGGTTACCTCCATATATCCGCAGGTTCTGAGGATGAGCCACTGCGTGTCAGAAGTTCTTATATCTGTTATTTTGGAAACCATTCTCTCTCTACCATATTTGGAATAATATTCTAATGTGTTTGCGGAGAGAAACCGATCCGTTGGAACACAAAGTGTTTCTTATAGTTTCTGTTTGCACGTCGATCATTCTCCACGTGCCGGCTTTTGTATTAGTTCTAGTTTTTCAATTAAGCGCCTCGTGCGAAGAGCGCCGGACTCATTCTGTGGTTTGCAAGGGACAGACAAGGGGCCAGGCAGCGTTCACAATGACACTGGAGTTATTAACCAGTGAAATCCGCCGTCTCTGTGGTCGAGGTTATTCAATTGACACGTGATGATACCAAAAAGCTAAATCGCGGTGTGTTCAGCCTTGGAAATTAGTTTTCTTTCTTTTCCTCCGTAATTACCTGACTCAACCACTCCTGGACCCGCCCCACAAGTATCAGGTCCGAGCTCGAGCCGGCCTCCCTCCCAATCTCACATGGAATGGCAGGTGCTCGGCGCGAAGTACCCCCGGCCGACGCGAACACGGGCACAGCGAGCCGAACTGCAGAAATTTTAACTTCCGTCCAACAGAACACCGGCCTGGCTGCTCGAAGACCACCGTATATCTAGCGAGAATCGCCGGGCCACGAGTGAGAGGGATCGCGGGGTGGGGGTGGGTGTGTGTGTGTGTAAGAAGTAAACACAGTAATCCTCCGTCCACGCTAGCCGACGAGCGGGAAATCGAGGGAAGCCTGTCATTAAATATCTCACCGTCGATCCCGCCGTAAATCTATAGAAAGTGTGTCCGCATTGTTAAACCGTCGAACGGTTCAAAGACGATAATTGATCTTGCCCCGGTGCGCACGTGCGTGTCGCCTCCTGAATAGCGCGCCCAGAACTTATTGGCGGCGCCTCAGGCACAGGTTAGGTGGGTAGTTTTTTCAGTTTATAAGAAAGGTATCGGAAAATTTGAAATTAACAAGCAGCGTGACTTTTGTGATCGAGACTGGGCAGGTAGCGTTCGCTAGTTCCATTCCGCGATATGGAAAATAATAAAGCGGCAATACGAGCGAGAGTCGTCGGGGTTAAAGTTATTCGTGAATACCCTTTATTAGTTAGCTGACTGGCCCCGTCGTGAGGAGGCCACCGAGACGGCCGCCTTCCTCCCCCTACACCGCCGACCCAAGACCGTCGCTAGAGCGCGGGCACCGGTCTGGTTCTTCTGGGTTGCTTCGATTGGGCTGTCTGGTGATTATAGGGGCTCGTTCTCTCCCTCATTCCCCCCTTTCTTTATTTGCTTCATTCAGTCGTCCCTTCACCCCCTCTCTCTCCTCTTTTTTCTTTACACCTTACCCTCTCTCCTCTCCTTTATCCCCGTTATCTCTCTCCCTCTCCTCCACCCCTCATTTTTTTTCCTTCGAACTGTTGACGTGTCCCGTTTTATAGAAACCTGACATTTTGTGCTTTGAAATAACGATGGACACGGCGCAAATCCAGTCCTGGGGAAGGAAGGTTGCGCAGCAGAAAAACCAGCCTCTTTCATACCTTAAACAATCCCCTATTGTGCTCTGTTGGTCGGATTTGAAAGAGACTCGGCTCGGCCCGGGTATCCACTCGAGATTTCACTGTTCCCGATACCTGACAACACGTACTCGGTTTACCTTTGTTTCCCTGGCTGTAAAGTTTACGTCCACTCACAAAACACGGGCCCTGCCAACCCATCACCAGTGTAACAGCCGACGCGAAGCCACTTCAATTGTTTTCAAAAAAAGAAAAAAAAAAAATGAGGTTTAAAAATTTCTTAAAATAATTTTATTAATTAAAAGAAGTCGAAATAAGAACGAGCATTCAGACGACGGTCTGCGCGAGCCCCTCGGTGCTCGAAGTTATTCCGGTTGCTCGCCTTCACTTCGAGATGACTCGACCGGGTTTCGCTCTTGAGCTTCCACTTCTAATTGTCCATCTTTGATCATCGCTATTCCTTCTGATCCTTTTTCTTGGATCAGATTTTCTGTCTGCTCTATAACGTTTTTTTTTTTTTTGGTTTATCAAGAACCGCTGTTTGGTCAGAGAGAATCTGCCTATGGCCCCTGGCCCCATTCGTTCAGACCAACCCAAGTCTCATTCAGATCACCGCCCCCCCCCAATCTCTCATTTCTTTGTTCTCGTCGTGTTATTTCTCTCTAAATCTTGCTCTCGCTCAATGGTGAGTGACCATCTCTTAATCCAGATCGGAGCAAATCTTTAGCCGTCTTCGATTATGGTTTCCTCTATTTTAAATCGTGAATTCTTTAAGCTGGTCTGTCTCACCAACATCTCAAGGATGTCCGACCAGAAACGTTCTTTGGAAGTCGGGACCCAAACCGTTTATGCCACTTTCCGCCGAGAAACCGATCCTGTATTTCGACAGTTTGTTTTAATTGTTCTCATTGTGAACCAGAACTAACCAACGTCTCACCTGCACCGATTTCCAGATATTGATCCGCCATGGTATAGCGGAGCTTTAGAGAATATCTCGAACAAATGCTCCGGAAACTCGGGGCTGGCTCCTTTACAAAATTTGTGCCCCCACAAAAAAAAACGGCAGGTAGCTCCGACGAAGCCTGTCGGATTTCTACCGAAAAGAAGAGAGGTGTCTCTTTGTTGTTCAGTCGTTGACTGATGTATCGACTGGTTCTTTAAATGGAAGAATCAACCAACATGTAAACTGGTCGTAACTCAGGAACCGTCCCTTTCAAGGGAAGAAGTGCTCGTTCATACCCTTTCGTAATGGAGTTTGTTTAACAGTTATCCGATCCCTTCCCGGAAGCTTAATTCTCCCGCGACTTATATCAAGGAAAAGTTAAATCACCGCTGTCGGAGACGGGAACCTCTCGTGGTTTATACAAGCGGCCCCAGAAAAAAATATTGTCGCCTGTCATCAACAGTACTTCTATTGATAATAACAATATATTCCAAGCCCGGGTAGTAGTGCGCCATTTTCTGCAGATGTTGTGATGCGTTTTTCCCGCCCTTCACTGCCAACGGGAACCTGCGTCCGTGCGCCAAGTTCAGGCTTTAAAAGAAGTTGGGTGGGTGGGTGGGTGAGTGTAATACTTTTCCAGTCTAAAGTTTAAAAAAAAAAGAAGAGGGGCGTGGTATACAGACGGAAAGGGAGTATGTAGTGCCGCAGTTACCCGCCGGAGGTCCCTCGCCCCCTAGGAGCCCGACCCTAACCCCGACTCTGACAGGGAAACCCCTGCTATACCGCTTCGTTTATGTGCTCGTGAGAAAACCCACGTGACGGTAAAGAAGCGCGAGACGAAACCTTCGGCACGTTGGCGTGACCGAGCCGATTGCGAGAGAGAAAGCGTTAACCTACTAAACCACACCGGCCAGCCCCGCCCTGTTGTTTTATTCGTTATTATTTTGGGACCCTTCCCGCCCTTTTTATCGCGGATACTTTCCGGTCGCTACGCCGAGAGTCAGTCCCGAGAATAAATATGAATGATGGCGAACGGCTAATATATATATATTTTTTTTTTGCAGCAGCAGCAGCAGCAGCAGCGTCACCTGCTGTCTGTGATGAATTTTCACAGATTACTTAGGTTCCAGGGCCAATCTGTCTGTTTCTTTCTTCCCACTTTTTTTTTTTTTCAAAACCCCAGAGAAAGTAAAACCCGTGAAGCTACGTCAAACCACGTGACCCATTTAGACAAACCGCTCTCATTGGTTTTCGACCGCGCGATAACCAGAACGAGGCTTACTTTTTTACGGTAGAGCGATAACCGGAACGAGGCTTACTTTTTTACGGTAGAGCGATAACCAGAACGAGGCTTACTTTTTTACGGTAGAGCGATAACCAGAACGAGGCTTACTTTTTTACGGTAGAGCGATAACCAGAACGAGGCTTACTTTTTTACGGTAGAGCGATAACCAGAACGAGGTTTACTTTTTTACGGTAGAGCGATAACCAGAACGAGGCTTACTTTTAACAGTAGAGCGATAACCAGAACGAGGCTTACTTTTTTACGGTAGAGCGATAACCAGAACGAGGCTTACTTTTTTACGGTAGAGCCCGTGGAGGCGGATGGACTGACTACCGGTCGGTCGACGACACTAGTGCGGGCTGCTGGAAATACTCAACCCCGAGCTGCAGTCGTTCGCTAGAGGCGACGAGACAGTTGGAGTTTAGCCTTTTAAAATGGAAATTTACGGAAAGAAATTTAAAAAAAAAAAAAAATTACGAATTTTCTGCGTGTAGATTTAATTAAGACGAAACTCCTCTGTAGTTAATAGACCTGGAGGAATGGGGAGCGCGGGGCCGCACGGACGGTCCTATCGGCTCAGCTCTTTGTGACTGACTGTGCAATGAGAGGAGAGGAAGAAAGGTAGCGAAGTAGGGCCTCCTTGCTCGGTGCTCTTGGCAATCGAAAAGTGTTTATTCTCCAGCAACAAAGCTTCTCAGAAGACACGAATACGATCGTTTTCCTCTAAGTCAGCCGCTATTTTGCATCCAGGAACAATGTCTCGCATTGTTAGCGAAAGACCATTGTTCGTAGTTGCGCCGGGGCCGGGCACGTTGTACAAGCGCAGTCCGTAAGCCACTAGCTGGACGAAATACATTTGCAAGACACCCACATTACACCCCCACAGAACTCAGCATTTTCCACAGGGACCATTGTTCCCGAAACACTAGATTGTTTTTTTATTGCTGAATAGGTTCCATCATTCTAACCGCCGAAATCTGAGATGAGCGATGAAAGAACCGTTAGGCGCAGAGATTAGGGCTTTCCAATAGGTAACAGGTGTTGTTTTTATCTAGTCAGCCACACACACACACACCCCTAAAAGGGAGCGTAGCCGAATTTATGTTTTAACACTTTCCTTCTACTTTGTCCCCTGGCTGCCGATTAGTCTGAAAAAAAAACAAAAAACGGCTCACCGGGGCTGTTGTCTTTGATCTTACTGCAAAACAACCAGATATTGTCCGCTGGTACCTCAACCGTGAACCAGACCACAAATAAGGGGCGCGGGTAGGGAGAGAATGGGGAGTTGTATTCACGACGGTGCGTCTCAACTGGTTTCATAATAGCCAACTGGGGACAGACAAAAGCCCCCTAAATCCGGACTCGGAGCTGTCGGGTCGCTGTTCTCCAAATTTCATGCCTTACCGCTCGCTCTCTTTCTACCCACATACCTGGGTCAGTGAAGCGGGGAACCCTTTGTACTCTTCGTATTCCCGCCCTCCCACGCTTTCAATCACTTCTACCAAATGTTCCAAAAGCACAGTGATGCAAAATTCTTTCTGTTTTTTTTTTTGGGGGGGATAAAAGAGTCGCGCGCAATTAATTTTGTTTGTCTTTTTTTTCTTCCTTTTTTAAAAATAATTTTCAAAATCTCCCGTCATTTCTCTATTACGGCAAGATTTCTTTTGGCGAACCGTTCCGACCGCTGACTTAACCCCCCCCACCACCACTTTGTAGAATTCTGATCGCAAAGGCCGCTGAAATTTGTTAACGGAACCGCATAGGAAAGGTGCGAAACTCTCCTGAAAACAACAACAGCAGCAGCAGCAGCCCGACGCGAGAGCCACCTCCCGGGTCCTCGGGCCCCCCGGTGTCGGGTGGACCGACCGGGCCGCTTGTCGGCTCGACGAACGTCTCTCAGTCACGAGGAGGACTCGACGGAGAACAACGGGCCACTTGTCTTTACGGGATGCCATGCCAGTGAAAGAGCCTCGTTCGGAAGTCCGACTCGCTCAACAACAACAACAACAACAGCAGCAGCAGAACCGAAGAAAGGGAGCGAAGCCGGTCGTATTTAAGGAAAGCGTCTTGGAGGCGGTGCGATCGGGCGTCAGACGAACCAGCGAAAGTAGCCAAGAAGCTTCTTTCCATCAGAGCTCGCGATCGACTCTACCCCCCCCCCCTACCGGCCGGTTCTTCTTCGCCAACGTGTCGCACAGCAGCAGACCGTGTCCCTCCACCACGCGGTCGGGTCCTCAACACCAGCTAACCTACCGCCTGGTCGTGCGGTTTACTATTCACTGTCCGTCTATTATCATCTACGACGCACCGTTATCGACCCGACCGTGTCCACGCTCTACTAGCATTGTCCGCAACCGCTGTTACTGGCTCCTACCTTTAACTGCCTGAAACATGACACTTTTACCAGACTTTATATATATATATTTTACTATACAGGTGCTACCAAAAGTGCTGCTTAACCGTTCTCTGTAGCATTATGAAAGTGTTATTTGCAATATTTTGCCATTGTCATTACTTACAGCATACTGATGAAGTAGAAATGGTATCGATTTTATCTACAGAATACTGCCGAACGGCTGTCTACTATACTGTTCTTAAATAGGTTTTCCTCCCCATCTTTGCAATACGAAGATGTTTTCTCCATTATCGTCTATTATATTTTCCAAGACGTTGTTTGGTTTTATTAATTAGATTTCTGTGTAGCTTTCCAATAGATGCTTTCCCCGGCATTATAGCCTCTCCTGCTATTTTGCAGCTGTTGAAGTACGAACAAGGGACCAAGTCGGATGACAAAAGTTCTCGGGAATCATCAAGGAAACTAATCTCTCTAAAACCATGACGACAGGAATCGTAATTACCACCGGACGTACAAACTCGCCGAAGCTGTCACTTGTTGCTTTTAATTAGAATGAAATGAATAAATGGACATAAACGGCTCTCAGATTTACGCGTATCTGCTGTATGGGTTCGTTATTAAGTTCATCAGGTAATTCGCTTGATGAACGTCAGATTGGACGGTTGCCGATGGGTTAATTGCGGGGAGCTACTGTTCGACAGTACGCCGACACTGTACCCGTGTGGTTCCGGCAACAAGCCCCTAAACACACCGGACGGCGGGTCGGGGCGTGTTTGGGGAGGGGGTGAATTCAAAACCAGTGGACCACACAACTGCTTTCTAGGGAGACAGGCGACTTTGAGTCAACAAACTCGGGGGATGGGAGTTAAAAGTGCCTCCCGCTACAAGCTCAGCCCTTCTTCCTCGCCACCCAATTCCCGGTATTTTCCCCCCTTCTTCTTAAAGACTCATTGGTATGACGAGAGCCAACAAGGGGCGATATGCAAATAAAGCAGAAACCGCACGTGCGCCTGTCAAAGGTCAAGCCCGAGCGATACCCCGGTAGAACCCTGTTGTTTCCAATGCTAACAGCTTTGTTTCCAAATTAAAGAAAACTGGAAGGGAAAATTGAAAAAAACATGAAGGCGGGTCGGGTCGAACAAAAATCTTTACACACTTCATTGTGTTTGGATTTCTGCCGGCTCCATCGCATTAACGCTGCCAGTCCTGCAGTTCGGCTTTTCATACAGACCCCGTTGGAGATGACGTCACTGGCACGCAGCCATTTTGCGTGATGCAAAGTTTGGTAAGTTTAACATGAAAGAACAACAACGGCAACGTCGAGCGAGCGGAAGTGGAATTCTAAAGACCCTGGGGACTTCCCAACATCTGCTGGCCGTCTTCGCGAGGGGAAAAAAAGGTCTCCCCCCCCACCCGGAAGATGACCGGCGCCCAGTTCGCCGGGAAGCCTAACCGCGCGAGATCGCAGTTCATCTTTGCCCCCCCCCTCCCACAGTCAGGGAAAAGGATGTGGGAGATTCAGATCCGGGTATTTCGCCGTGAGGGTTTATCTCGTCGTTTACCGGGGCGGGGTCGGGGCAAAAACGGCAGTGACCCGCGAATCAGCGCCACCAGCGGAAAATGCCGTCGGTCGGTCGGTGCCACGCTGCCGGCTGTCCGATATTACCGGGTACTTTTGCTCGTGGCGCCATCTCTCGGGTTGTTTGTATTAAAACCTTCTCCATATACCGGTAAAACGGTACCACCTTTTTAAAAAAATTTTTTTTACTTACCTTAAAGCTGCAGTCCCTATTATACCCGATGTACCCTCTGTAAGATATTTTAGCTTGAATGGCGACAAGCTCCGTTGTCTTTATCTGGACTTCGATCACAGATCTACATTTATTATCCATTCCCTTACCTTTAAGATTCTTAAAACAGAGGTCAGCTCCGATCAAAAGGTGGGGCGAACTATCGAACCCCGTTTAAGGGATTTTGTGACCTTGTAGCGTTCACCATTTTCATTGGATATATTTCTTCAAGAGCAGATATCTCGCCGACCGGGATATTCGTTATAGCCAGGAATTATGGCGAGTTTACCCTCAATATTAACTGTGGCTGTCCACTTGTAATACAGTGGATTTCAAGTTTTCGTATATCTATAAGAGAGAGAGAGAGAGAGAGAGAGAGAGAGAGCCCTTCTCTGTCGGGTCTCGCACGCGGATGTTACTCAACCTCGCGCTGCAGGATCATTAGTAACGTGTTTAGTTACAGCTGATGAAACCCTCTTTTCCATTCTTTGCTGACAGGTGATATCCATAATACAGCAATCATAGCATAAACCTTGTGACCTCACGCTATTAAAGGTAGATCGAGGTACGCAATTAAAGCAGGTAAATGGCTCTAAGATTATCCAGAGAAGCGACGCTAATAACAGAATTATTGGCGTTGTTCGGCACTCGTCAGAGCCACATCAAAGTGAACGTGAGGAAAGGGGGGGGCATGTTCGCATATAGAGGGCGCACCTTTCGTCAAGGGTTAGAACGGGAGATAACCCGTATGAGTTTCTTTTCGTCTGTAACCACGACAAACCTGGACAAAAAGAGGCAGAGGATGACGAGAGATTGCGCGGGCAGAAAGGACAGTTCTTTACCGACATCCACGGCTGATTTACAACCTTATAACGTGCGTTAAAAACCTAATGGGCGGGTTGTTGGGCGAGGAAAGGTAGATAAAAGCCGTCCTGATAAGGTACCTGCTTGCTGCTGAGAATGGAGAGGATGAAAGAAAGAAAGTGAGAGTAGGAAGAGGCGGGGGTGGGGGGGGAGAATGAAAAAAATGAGTGGAATAGAAATACATGAACAAAAGGAGAGAAGAAAGGAAAGGAGATGATAGAGAAAACGAGACGGACGGACGGACAGGGAAGGAAAGACAATCGGAAAAGAAAATCTCATTAACGCTGGTCGATCTCTTAGAAATTAAAGCCGAATAAAAGTGAGGGACATCTGTTTCAGGTGTTTAAATGTTCTCCAGTTTGGTTAATAATTAGATAAAGAAAAACGTAGAAGATTCGGCAATAAAAGCATTGAGATGAACAGAACATTTCGAAACATCTCTGTACAGGTAAACGAACATAAGTGGGGGAGGGGGAAAAAATAGCAGTACAGTAAACTTGTTCCCGGTGTCGATCACTGATTTCGACTCTATGTCATTATATTGGAAGTAGGGAACAGGGCGTCCGGTATTTAGACGTTTTCTGGAGGTAGGATGAACGGTCTCGCAGATTCGCCGACAAACCCCGAGACCACACACACACACACACACACACACATCACGCCGTGGCGGCGGCATCACGTACTAACCCGACGAGAGAACACGCCCCCCTGGACCACGCCCTGTCTTAGTACCTCGCGCTGCTGAGATAAGCTTACTTAGCGAAAGTTTAATTCGCGGCAAAGACAGCGGGGAGACAGCTCACTTTCCGCCGGAGGAATCTTGTTAAAATACATCATTACTCTTAACCTTCAGTTGTTGCTGTCGCTCTTAATCTCTGCTTTACAACGCACTCCCCCCCCCCGACTACCTCTTCTGCTTCTCACAATCGCCCAGCGTTTCCTGGTACACACCTTCTTTCTCCCCTCCCCAGGTGAAAGGATACACCTTTCCCTGGCGCGCCCCCTAATTTCGGATAGACACGATAGTTTATGCACACCCGCTGCCTTTATTTCCACCCGGACACATTTGAAAGGCGATTCACCGCGAGGTCGTTTGCGAAGCTGCACCACAAAGCGAGGCTCAAAAGCCGGTTTGAGCTGGCACGTGCGGTTTGAAAGGAGACCAGTTTTGTCAATTACTCTATAGATAATAGGAAGAGAGTGGACAGAGGGGACGTAACCCCCCCTCCCCTTGCAGACCACGACCAGTATCGGTGATGTCTTCGTTTAACAGCGTTCCCCATAGATCCCGTTCTTTCTTTGTGTCCAGTCGAGACGCGGCGGCGGCTGGAGGAAATTTAGATGACCAGTCCCCGCTCGGACACCGTACCCTGGACGTTCTGTCTGAATGAAACCTCTTGAAAAGGAACCAGCCAGTTCTTCGGTGCACAGTTACCTCCCCGTTCTACCTGCCTCGCACCTGCCCACATCGATAGCGGAAAACGAATTTTTGTTTGTTTATTGGTTGTCCATTCTCTTCTTTTATAAATTTTCGTTTCGTAGAGAAAAAATCTAAAACCCAGCAGAAAGTAAATAAAATAAGAGAAAGCCTGCTGACCGCGAGACGGGAAGTTTGCTAGCGGACTGACTGAACCTGATATGCGGTTTCGTTGTTTGTTGGCGGACTGACCAGAAAAAAGGTTAAAAACGGTGAACGGCAGCTTTAGGCGATTTTCTCTAGGAGCCATTTCTTGTGTTACTTTCCCCCTTTATCACGTGTAAACCACCAAGAGAAATTTGCAAACCTATTACCCCCACCCGTACAGACTTCAGGTGTTTCCACCTTCTTCACCTGCTTTCTCTACAATATGGGACCCTTTCTAACCAGTGAATAAAGCTGTATCCGAAGTACAGCCAAAGTTGTGGGGGATCGTAGGAAAACAACATTAGAATGATAAAATAATTAGCGAGAAGGATACGGGTTTTTCAACAAACCCAGCCAGGCAGCCATGGATCAGTGATTGATCATGGAGCAGAACTGTAAGACGGAGCTGATTTATTGCAGCCCTACCAACTACCTTTCTATGGTCCCGACCCACTACCTAATTTAAGTCACCAGCGGATTTGAGTTGAGCCCTGGAAAATACGTTATAGATATCCTTGTAGAGAGGTAACTACCACATTTGCCTTTGTTTTATGCGTTTCGTCAAATACCATGGATACCGCGCGGACAGGTTAGGGTTAATCCGACCTATTAGCGAGAAAACCCGAGAGGCAAACCATTATAATGGAGTGCAAGCGGAGACAGCAATTACACGGTGATTCAGACCCTGACTGATGACCAGTATTATCATGGTGCGATATGATCGAAGCGAAAAGGTTCACCCCTAACAGACTCAGGAACCAGTGAGTTTCTTTTCATAAGTGTCACCATCTTTCGCCCCTCACCTGTAACCTCGCCGTCGTCTGTGGTTCAAAGAATAAAACAGGAAAGAACAAATTTACACGTTAAATTAGTGGATAACAATGTTACCTAAAAAAATATAACAGGATTTTCGGTGATATTTCCCATAGCGACTTCTTAGGTAACTCAGAGATCTTGGAAATTTGGAGTAAATTAGTAAATTAGTTAGTAGCAGTAGTAGGTTGTTGACCTTTTAGGCCCTTTTTCTGGACTTCCGGTGGATATTTTCAATAGACCTGAAAGTTAGCTACTTACTTCCGGTAAGACTTTAACCATCAGGAAGTGTCCGGTTTCAAAGTTTTGGAATTATTGTTTTTATCCTTGTGCGAAACATGAAAAAAAAAAAAAAAAATTTAAAATCTGGATTTAGAATATATTGCAAATTATGTAAACATCACAAAGTAATCGCTGCCTTAAAGAGTCAGTCGCTTCACTCAATGCAACTGAGCGAGACCCGACACAAGCATTTCCTAAAGTATCCTCGATTTTGTATTTTTCTTGAACAAATGGAAACCTAACGAAAAAGTAAAACATCAAAGGTGTATTGTTTATCGGAATTTTAACTCTCTATATGCCTTTTAACCCTTGTCTAAAGATATGTGTTGGACTGGCTGGATATTTAATCAACACACTCGCAATGCACTGTCAAACACATGGGTTTGGAGCGATATACGAATATGTCTCTCATTACAGAAAGAAGTTATATTGATGAGGAGGTACTATGTGTGTGTGTGTGTGTGTGTGTGTGTGTGTGTGTGTGTGTGTGTGTGGGTGTGTGTCACAGGCCCTATGGGGTCAACTTGTACTGAGTAAACAAATTTAATGGTATTGGGCTGTATATATAGGGTTAAAATTGATCATGTCATTTTTGGGCTGTATATATAGGGTTAAAATTAACGGTCTCGCGTTAATGAACGAGTTCCAGTCTCTGTAAACCGCATGGTAGCATGACAACATGATGTTTAGTTTTGGCTGTACAAGTTGGCCTGGCGGGTAAGTATAATCTAATAGATACCTGTGTTTCTCAAATTAGCAGTTGTGTGTCGCTTCCCAAATATGTGTGCATTTCTTTTCGTGTATATTAAACATTTTTTTAATTGTTAATTCTAAAAGAAAAGATGACACTTATGACTAAAAGTCTGGCTGATTCTACAGCGTTCTCTCCGTAAGTTAGAGAGAGGCAGTCGTTAAGATACAGATGGAAGTCAACCACAAAGTGTTAAGCCAAGTGTCAGTTGTTCATCTACACCTGGCTTCATTATTTTTTATCCAGTAACTCGCTGGGCGCAGAATTATATCATCAACGAACAGGGAAAACCTAGTGTTAGATATTCCTTTAGAAGTGGTGCAGCTTCATCAACTGTTACAGTAAATGTTTACCTGTTCCGCGTAAATCGTATATATTTTGATGATTAATAACGGGAAAACACTTTAGACAAAATAAAACACTCGTTTAAACCGTCTTATGCGAACATTTGCTCTCAGTCTGGGTATTAAAAGTCTCATGTGAGGGGAGGGGACCTGATCTGGCGGAATTTTCCAAACCGATGACAAACTTTAAATTACCACAGATTTTTAAGAAATATAATTTTTTTCAAAGACAACGTTTTGCAGCGAAATTGAGCTGATATAAAGCTCGTTTTCTAGCATTAAACGGTATTACATAAATTTACAGAGATGAGGGTATCATTGCTTATACAATGATAGGATGCTTATCTAAAACAAGACATTTTCATCTCGTGTGGAAGATGTGCGCCACAATCAAAGGGGAGATAATTCGCTTAAAATTCTGTAACATTTGAAATGTGTTAAGATTTTTTTTTTTTTTTTTTTTTGTTTAGTTTTTGAAGAGATTTTCAAGTTTTAATGTCTTCCTTAGTTTGGACGAAATCTCACGAGAATGGCACTGCTGTCCTCAATCTCTAGTATCCGAGAAGAAATTCCGGAACAGGTTTTACTGTAAGTTATAAAATTACGAAATAAAAATTTAAAAATAACTCGTTTTGTATCTTTTTTTGAGCCGTGAACAAAGAGATTGCGTACAATGTAAGGGAGGTAATTTAGATAACGCGCCAGGAATGCGTTTAAGGAATTATTACTATGTATTATTATTATTATTATTATTATTATATTATTATTATTATTATTCTATATTATTATTATTATTATTATTATTATCTTTTCAGATATGAATGCGACTTTCGCTAAAACCTGCGCATGCAATCTTTTGTCCATACGCACAGAACCCACCGAAGCTAAGTTGCCATAAGCACGTGATGTTCTAGTTAAAGCGAATCAGGCGGTAGCTAGCCGCCACTATGGCGAGCGGGCACACTACGCTAACGCGCCGTTCATCTGTCAAGCATTAGGCCCTAGTAACAGCAGCAGTAATATTAAATCGGTTATGCTTTCGTGAGTAAACGTTCTGGATCACTGTTAAAGGGTTAATGAGGAAGATTGTCCTCGTAGTCGTAGAAGGGAATGCGCGATGGAGAAGCTCCGCCCCCCCCCCCCTTGCGTCTGACGTAGGCAGCGATCTCCGCGTCGCTGTCAGTCTACGGGACGAGTCTCAGGAAGGGTTCACCGACGAAGATGAAGTTAACGATGCCAAGAAATCTAAACTAAAAATTATCAGACCTGTGAAGAAGCTTCCTTTCCGTTTTCAAATGGATGCTGCAAAAATCGGAGATGTGTGATCCTCCTGTAACAGACTTCTGTTTTAAGGGATTTAATCTTCCCTGACTACTCCGGCACCAACGTGATCTACTACCAGCAACCGCGAAAGACGAATCCAGGCATCGTCCCGGTCGGACATCATTAAAAGAAATGGCTACATGATGCTGAACCGAACTAACTGCATCGGAATCCAGATTCCCAGTTTTAGATTAGTTTGGATGTTGCCCGTGTAAAATGGCGGCCAAACGTTTTGCTTCACCCTAGAAACACCGAAAACCTGTCTTTAGATCTATGCTCGTGGCCTGGCACTGTACACTCGACCCCTTCTGAAGAATTCAGACCGAGTCTCTCGCACTCGTCATCCTGATTTATAGGGCTTCTTCGGATATCGATATTTTTTTTTTCTCTTCCCATCCTCCATTTCCACATTTCCCCCATTTTCAATTCTGTCATTAATCACCTGACAAACCGGAAGCCAACGCGAACTTCCGCAGGATAACGCAGCATCATTGCGCATATACAATAGGTTTGTATTCGACTCCATCAGACAAAAATTAGAAAATTCTTGGTGGTGCAAAACTTTTGACCGCGGCTGTATACAAGCTACATATGTTCGTAAATTATTGTACAATGGCTGCAATATCATCAGCGATATCCCCAGTTCTGTTTTAGACTTTTGCGCAATTTATTTATTAGGGTGGGAAAAATAGTAAGTTATTTATTAAAATCTATTCGATTTACACGGGATTAGGGACAACAAGGGTATCGTTTCTTTTAGATGATAATCAGACGTGCTCCTCCCTCCTCCGGTGCTTGTTTGCGGGCTACCGGTCTGACTAAATGCTGGATTATTTTCTCCCCTAAATTGCAACATTCAGATTTTTTTTTTTTTTTCCTTTTTCGAAAGACAATGTCAGCAACACCAGGAGGCACGTGCCGGCTGTCTGCCTGCGCATCTCGAGCCCGTGAGGGATCCCCTTTTTGTATGGGTGGTCCCCCTGTTGAGGTGGATGAAATTTCAGAACCGCACAAAGTATGACATAAACGGGGAGCCGGCTTATCGCCAAGGCCAGCAACCCGTGATATTTCGGCGGCCCCCCCCCCCACGAGTAACCAGCGAGTGTTTATCACAGGTTGTGGCGCGATGCTACAGCGGGGGGGCCCCTTCAACCATCCCTTGCTCGGTTTGTTTTCTCTTAGCGTTTGCCCTTTGTTGTGCAGGCGTCAATCGGTCTGATTCGGCGGTCGAGCCTCTGAAACAATGGCGCTAGCGATTAAAGGGGAAACAACTCTCGGTTTTCAATCTAAGGTAAATTACTCCCCCTTGTGCGTTGCATCAATGTTTACAGTTTTAATTAATGTATTGAATTCTCAGACAATCTGAGCAGAACTTTGACATTTACTGAGGAAACCCGCTAAAAGCACCGGAGACGTTTGAAAACATCTCACATCTGTTTCTGAAAGTCAATAGTTTAACAGCGGCAGCCACTGAGCTGTACTTCAATCCTCTTGTCAGATGTCATCGCGTTCCCATGAGAAATTCTGTAAAACAGATAAACTTTAAAAAATCAATTAGCTAACAGAGTTTTTTTTATTGTTTTTTTTAAATTACTTTCTTCCTCAAATGTTTATAACTTGAGAAATAAAACTCTAATCTTATTAACATTATTATTAGATGTTGCAAATAGCATCCGATAGTCACCGGACTGCCCGAGTTTCTCTTTAGTACTAAACAGAACCTACACTGACGGTCAGAATTATACCCACCCTCACCAGTGGAACATTCTACGTTTCACAAATAAACTACTTTACTGATGCGTATGACTGCTAGAAAATTCTTGCATACAAAGAAATATTTCGGAAATTTTGTCACACAAATTGCATCTTCCTTTATGCTTAATGAATTATTTTATTACTGTATTATTTTTACCGCCCCTGTATGAACAGAAATGTGGTTAATTTTTTTTCTTTTTTTTTTAAAACTAAACGCGAATACCTGAGCGTTGGTACTCGTACAAAGTATTCTGAGTCATTGTACAAAGGGTGAGTAAGTGAAGAGGATGGAGATATCTGATAATGAAAATCCAGAAGAGATTCTGCCGGACAATCGTCCATTGTGGACTCGCCGGATGCTCGTGTTCATTATTTTCATATAAATCTAATTTGGCTAAGGTTCTGTCCCTTCTAGCTCACAGAATCCGTGCGCCTTTTACTGGTTTCCGCGAGGAATCGTCTCTCATTACTGGAATATTACAGCGGAATGGTTCCCGTACCTGGCACTTCTAACACCGATTCGCAAGATCCACCACCTCGAACACCAGAGCGCGATGTAGCCAGACAGCTTATCCACCTCCTTCTCTCGTCTCTAACCGCATCTCTTTACACCTAATAATAGCACGGGATCCCCGCATCTTAATCGGATTTCAGACTTCAGATCCAAGAACCTTCATATATCAGCCACCCGAATCTCGTTTTGAATTTAAAAAAAAAAAAGCGTCGGTTCCTCCACCCCCCCTTCCCAAACTTTCTATATACACGAAGATCTTCTTCCGTGTTCTGCATCTTCTGTGCCCGAGCCGGGTTTTATTTCATTTACGAAGAACTGGGGGTTCGATCCGAGAACTATCCCGTTTATTTATTCTTTGAACAATTACGTTCTATACCGACCGCCGTCACATCTTGATAACGATAGCTGGAAAGGGGAAGTGAACACCGGCTCAAGGCCGCTTAATCGCTTTAAACCCTGGGCCCTGATCTATGGAGACAAAGGTCCAGTCTCAACATCCCTGTCCGGTGGAGCTCGCCCCTGCCCCAGACTCGATCAGGCACGCACGTACCTGGCGTCTCGGTTAAAGTTCGCGCGTTGCTGTACCGATAACACGTGAGAGAAGCTGCTTGATTACAGTTACTTATTTGAATTATAGGCTAACTGTCTCTGTAATTAACAAGACTCAGCATCCGTATAAACTCATTACAAATGGCGGGGAACCGGTGTCGTCTATTATCCATTTAAGTTCACCAGGCTGATCTGGGACTGTGATCACAACACGAAAACTGCGAACGATTTGTAAATTAGGCGACTGGTTTCTTTAGGTAGGGACCGACAGGGCTGGCTAATTAACCGCGTACCGAGACTGTAATCGACGTCATGCACTCTGATCTGCCATCGAAGGGTTAAAGCGCCCCCCCCCACAAACGAGGTAGACTACAGCCTCTCCTACGCCCATTGTAACAACTAGCCCCGGCGGTCCTGCCCATCTATCTATTTATCATAATAATAAATAATAATAATAATAATAATAATAATAATAATAATAATGTACAGATACTAGTGAATTGTCTGCTTGTCCCCACCCCCCCACGTCGGTCCAAGATGTCTGCCCAGTTAACAGACCCCACCCCCCGAGTTTCTAACTACTGTCTGCTAACGCGTCGTTCTCCACTTGTGGTGTTGATTCTGTAGGAACCGACATTGGCCGTATTACTCACCATACAAGGAGGACAGCTTTACACGGGACGGGGGAGACCCGAATGTGGCCCTCTCCTTCCTCCAGTAGAGTTGAGTGGAGGCCCGACCTCGTGACTCCTAGAAGAAAATGCTCACACAGACCGGTATTCCGTGAGGATCCAGTCTATCAGACTACGGCAAGCGGTCAGCAGCTGACTAACCATTACCTAAATAAGCTAACGAAGCGGAAACATCCGGTGTTCTATTGGCGCCACCGGATGTCTGTAGTTTAGTGAAACATCCGGTGTGAACGAAAAACATTTAACAACAAATATCCGGTGATGGCACTAGATCTGCTCGTTGCCTGGAGGCCATACAATAATTTACTCATGTATTTTTGTCGTTGTTTTTGCTATGTGGTGGCCATCCATCCCCCCCGCAGCTAATAAACAAACAAACTATTTATTATACCTCCTATTTTAAATACTTCATTCCGCGGAATTGCTTCCAAACTCATGTTGCCGTCATGTTGTAAATTCTTCTATCTTAATCTAAAACTAAACGGACAGCTTCTGTTTACCTGAAACAAGGTTGTCGGAAAGCTGTTCTTGTTCGTATGGTCGGCGGTGTGAGCCGAATGATTGTATTTAAAGAGTTAATCGCAAAAAAAAAAAAAAAACTGTGCCAAGGAGATTACACAAACAAATCTGAGAAATGCGAGAATACGGGGCTCCGTATCCGGAAGCAGTTAGAGGATATAAATATATAGATACAGAGAACCCATGGTTCATAAATGATGGGGTCAACGTGTCATAGATGAACAAACGAAAACATCTCTGCATCCTGGTAATTCTCTGGAATACACATAAGTTTTTTCCGAGCTGAGTAATAACTGAATACGAAAACCTCATCAAAACTATACACACCGTTTAGAATTATTTATATATATATATAATAATAAATGAAAAATAAACCACAATGAAGTCTAAATTATATATTTATATTTTCAAGTACATTCAGCGCCATGTTGCTGCTGATGTGAAACGTTCTAACCAGTTAGAGACACATTCAGTGACGTCAAAACCACGTGATGATGCGGTCGCTGGAGGACGACGTTTGGCCAGGTCAGAGGCTGCCTTTTCAATGTCTGACATTTTGAACACAGACGCGGTTTGCTACAACGCCTAGGAGCGGTCGTAAAACCGAAGGGGAATTTTCGGACTAAGATCGGGAGTCGGTTGGTCGGACAACACGTGGCCGGTTTTGTCGGTGCTTTAAGTTCAACCCAAGACAGATGAACTTGCGCGGTTCAGAGCAGAAGCGGCTGGGTCCCGTGTAGGGGAGGGGGGGGGAGACCTTTCTTTCTGCTTGCGTCCTCAATACAGTACGTACGCCTAATGGCCGTCCAGGTCAGCCTCATCCCCATCAGAGGTCGGCAATCCTTAAATCATGCGTTCTTAAGACAAAAGTCTGCCGCGATAACAACACCGTTACCACCGCTGTCGTCGTCGTTCACCGGATGAAAACCGATATCAAGTCTCGTCTCACCGGGATGCAGAGAAAGATTAGACCTGCGAGGAAGTAGGTGTCGCTGACCTCGCTAAGCCTTGTGGGAAATTAAAGTTAGCTGACCCGGAAAAAAAAAAAAAAACGGCATTGTGGGTAGAAGTCACCCGTGAAGCGTGGGCAGTTGTATTAGTGTGGACAAGGGGTCGTCGCTACCTGACTTACGGTTACCGTGTAAACGGAAGACGCTTGGCACAGGAATTTCGAGAAAAAAAATTCTGCTCGGTCAAAAATGAGGTCGGGTTACATTAGAAAACGCGCGCGACCCGTTTATGTGGGCGGGGCTGTCAAGTATGCGGTCGGTTGGTTGCATTTCGAATGTGCTAACGAAGATGGACGGTTATCTCCCCCTGGCTCTCCTAGACTATTGTAAAGAAAGGCTAACAGTTTAAATTCCAGTTAGAATCCAGCTCTGAAAATGACGGCTAAAAATTTCTTGTCTAGATTCGCTTTAAATTCCTACTTTTCCTTTCGGCTGGTGGGAACCAGTTGGACTTGGGGCGAAAAATGTAAACGTTATCTCCTCTACTCTGTTCCCAATTTCCCCTGATCCTGCATCCGCTTACAGTCATTTAATCTAATTATATATATATGTGTGTGTGTGTGTTGTGTTGTGTGTGGTGTGTGTGTGTGTGTGTATCTATATTTACGCAATAAAACTGTTTTTATTTTTCTTATTTGTTTTTAAGAAGTTAACAAGACCTATCATCACAAACAGCCGTCTGAACTGATCGACCGACTGGCTGGCCAATGTATAGAGGAGAACACGTGTTCTCCATTAACAATTGATGAAGCTACTGTTTTAGCAACTTTTGTTTGTGATCATTTATAAAACGAGTTATCGGTGTGTATCTGTGTCAGGTTGGCTGCAATAACCCGGCGGCGGTATGTCTGACCGGTCCTGGAGTTCACCCATCTTCGGTATTCCACCACTGTTACTTTGCTTCCTGTAGGGTGGAGTTTCCTGTCTGGTAACTTTTGTTTGTTTTAGCCCTGGGCGTGTCTGGGCCAGATGATATTTCCCTGTAATCTGTTGCATCACCTACTAAGTGCAACGCGCTTTTAACCCCTCTCTACCCCTCTCTCTGTAAACTCATCCCTCTCCCTCTAGGACGTCCTCGCTGTAGTGACGTCATCTCTCTCTCTCTCTCTCTCTCTTCTCTGTCTGTACGACTCGTCATCTCTCCTCTCTATTCGTCTCCGCTCCTCTCTCTCTCTCTGACGTTCTCACTATCTCTCTCATCTTCTCTCTCTCTTACATCTCTCTCCTCTCTCTCTCTCTCTCTCCCCCTCTCTCTCGTCTTCTACGCTCCTCTCTCTCTCAATTCTATCTCCTCTCTCTCTTCGCTCTCTCTCATTCCCTCTCTCTCTAATCTCATCTCTCTGTAATAACGTCTCTCTCTCTCTCACATCTCTCCTCTCTCTCTCTCTCTCACACACATGATAAAAATTCTGAAAAAATCTTTCTAGCACTAAATTAAACTGACCGAGCTCAAAAACGCTTTAGAGAGCAGGTAATTGTAGGTAAAGGATCGAATTTTTCTAGGTAGATTTTGACAAAGTTGTCTGGCCGGAGGGTAGAGGGACAAAGTGAAGGTAGCACGGTAAATTCAAGAGTACGAGTGCCAATTGTGACGGAAGAGAAGAAATACCGATTTTTCAAAAGAGTTAAGTAAACAGTACAACAAACGGACAACGTGGAATATTGGTAGACGATTGTTAAATCCCCGTCGAAGTTCCCATATCCCGGGTAGAGTAGAAACGGGCGTGAGGAGTACGTGGTGACCATTACTTCAAGGTGCATTCATGCTGCCGGAAGAAGATAGAAGAAAAGTACCTGCCGCATTCTGGATTAGTTGGGATTAGCTCAGTTACTGCTGAGATAAGTCGGCTTTTGAAGTAAATCAAAAGCGTTTTGTGGATTTACGTGTGTGATAACTTACCTTCCGTTCGTCTAATTTACATTTTGACTGAAAACTGTTGTAAGTTGTCGCTGCGGAACATTTTGTGTTTTTAGATTCCATCTCTTATCCCCCTCTCTCGACCTTGCAAGGGTTAATTTGTAAATATCTGCTGTTTCGTCCACTCTGGCTAAGAGAATGAAAGAAATAGTAATAATAATAATAATAACAACAACAACGCTGTTCTCTGGGCCGATCTCGCCTTTAGGCGTAAGGATGAATATACAAGTTTGAAGACTAAATGTAACTTTATTGGAGACCAAGCTGATTGAAAATGGTTTCACGGGAGCATCTCCGATACTTTATGCACTGCATACAGACAGCCACTAGCAATCTGCCGAGGTCAACTACAGGTAGGTAGGATGTAAAGCCGAGAACTAGGGGTGGAGGGGGTGTGCGCGTTAAAATGCAACCCAGCTGAGGCCCGTAACGGTATCCGGCTTACGACTCGTACTCGAGCGAGCTCTTCTACTGTGTGACGACGGAGGGACCGATCAGTTTTCAAACCGCTTCTTTTTTCTGCTGATGTTGCAGTAAGTACAGTTTCGGTTAATTAATCTCACGGCCGAGAGTAAATAAACGAGCTGAGAACTGATGGGAACTTTCCAAGAGATACGAATCACTTCATCCTGGAGTCGGGGAGGGGGCACTGTGTTGTTTGGAGAGGTAAACACACACAAACATAAATTCCTTAAGAAATAAACAAGCAGAGGAGGTTTATGACGTTTAAAGGGAAAAAAGGGAAATCACTGACAAAAAAACAGAAGCTACTATTAGTAGTTAGGAGGTAAGCTGTTGTTTTTGTTGATAATTCCCTTAGTTCGCTCATCAACTAAAAATACCGGTTGTCAGTTTATGCAGGATTTTTTGGTTTTCAAAAAAAAAAAAGAGAGAGAAAATCTACCGTCCTCGAGTGAGTTAAAGTGATTATTAGAGCGGTAAATAAATGAAAACTTTCCTCGCCAGTATCCATTAATACTTTTTAAAAAAAAAAAAAAAATTGCCTATTTATAGCTGTAAGCCGGAGCTAAAACAGGAATAGCGTACCTGTCTACCTTAGATAAGTCGCAGTTATCGACGTATAGCCCGCGACGATGGCGTTTCTGTGTCAAACAACCGGAACAGCTGAGCAGGTGCGATTATTCACCCACCCACCCTCGCAGTACAGGCGGGAGTCGATCATCTTGATGCAGCCACTAAATACAGCGGCACCAGAAATATATGTATTCAGGTAGCAGGAGATTTCTCTTCCACCCCCTCGTTGAATCTCGAACTTTTCTTAATAATAGGCGCTGGTTAACCCGATCATAAGAAGTAGGTAGGTAGGTGATTGGGAAACGGAGAGCGATCGATTGTACTAAACATATATCATCGACAGACGTAGAGAGGTCGAGGATCCGAGTTCGAATCCCGATGTAGAACGTTGGCTCTTCCTCCTGGGCATTCTTACCCTTTTACCAATCGACCGCTCGGGCTTCTTTCGGACACTCCGTCTGAAAATGAGATGACGACCTGGTAAGGGCTTTCGGGTACGTCTGGCGGAGAGCGAGTAACCTGTTCGGTCAACAACCTTTCCCTTCGAGCTCCCCGCTGTCAAACTATCTCTGAGTCTGCACAGAAATCCGTGAAACAGGTGTCATTCCAGTCTGGGGTGTCTCAAAACACGAAGAGGTTTTCTTTCCTACCGTCACTCGTTCGCTTTAGCAAAAAAATCTTATACATTTCTCAGACTTTCTCGGAATACCACAAAAATAGTTATAGCATCCTGCTAAAACCTCGCCCGGACCAGATATACACATACATACATGTATATATATATATATATCAGTTCCGCGTTAAGTCTGAATAGGACTGCAACGACTGCTGATTTTTTTTCTAAACTTATCCCGCGGAAAATCAAGCATTTATTTATTTAATACATTAGTGGATAAAGCAGAATTAACAATAAAAACTAATTTATTCTTACAATAACCTAACTTATATCTTAAATACAACTCTCTCTCCCTCTCCCTCTCTTCATCTCTCTCCCTCTCCCTCTCTTCATCTCTCTCCCTCTCTCTCTTCATCTCTCTCTCTCTCTTCATCTCTCTCTCTCTTCATCACTCTCCTCTTCATCTCTCTCTCTTCATCTCTCCATCTCTCTCCCTCTCTCTCTCTTCATCTCTCTCCCTCTCTCTCTCTTCATCTCTCTCCTCTCTCTCTCTCCTCTCTCTCTCTCTCTCCCTCTCTCTCTCTCTCTTTCATCTCTCTCTCTCTTCCCCTGTACATACTAAAAGTACACGAAAAACTTTGTTCGTTAATCATTATTTAAATTTAAATCTCCACCTGACTTTGTGTTGCAACAGCTTTCACCTTAAACCTACGGTATAAAGTACGATAGATCCATGCCCACCACCTTTGTGTTCTATATTTAATCTTTTTAACGATTTGGATAAATTGAAAACGTTTTGGTTTTTTTTTTGTCGGTAAAAATGTTGGCTATTTAAAAGAAAAAGTCCACTACTCTAGCAACCGGCAGCTTAAACATAAAAAGAGGAAAGCAGTCAGGTGCTGCATCTCGACTGGTCATTTAGATATTGTTCGAGAGTTGTTAGTAATAACAATAATAACAACGGAACCCAAAAATATAACAAACCGTTGAATTTTTGTTGTTTTTTTCTGTAGACCGCCTGGTCCAGCGCTCATTAGATGTTCAGTTATTTACGTCATTTTTCTAGGAATAATATTTTCAAAAAACCAACAAAAGCTTTATAATCGTCGATTAATATCAGAGATAAACGTATGAGATCATCAACAAATTATAATACAAAGTCAATGAACTACGGATACACACAAATAGGCAAACAAATCAACTCAAATAAACAAAAATAAAATACACAAACTGCACACACAAACACGTACAAATAAATATACAATATCAACACAAAATTGCACAGAACACAATAATACAAACACATACCAGCAAATATATAGAAGTTACTTAAATAAAATACACAGAACACACAAACAGATGAAAAGTTGTGCAGTAAATGGTTATACTTAAATACACAGGATACACAAACTCACACAGACAAATATATACTAAACGCTTACACAGAACCCGCACGTACAAACTCGCACAGACAAATATATACTAAACGCTTACACAGAACCCGCACGTACAAACTCGCACAGACAAATATATACTAAACGCTTACACAGAACCCGCACGTACAAACTCGCACAGACAAATATATACTAAACGCTTACACAGAACCCGCGCGTACAAACTCGCACAGACAAATATATACTAAACGCATACACAGAACCCGCGCGTACAAACTCGCACAGACAAATATATACTAAACGCTTACACAGAACCCGCGCGTACAAACTCGCACAGACAAATATATACTAAACGCTTACACAGAACCCGCGCGTACAAACTCGCACAGACAAATATATACTAAACGCTTACACAGAACCCGCACGTACAAACTCACATAGACAAATATATACTAAACGCTTACACAGAACCCGCGCGTACAAACTCACACAGACAAATATATACTAAACGCTTACACAGAACCCGCGCGTACAAACTCGCACAGACAAATATATACTAAACGCTTACACAGAACCCGCACGTACAAACTCTCACAGACAAATATATACTAAACGCTTACACAGAACCCGCACGTACAAACTCTCACAGACAAATATATACTAAACGCTTACACAGAACCCGCGCGTACAAACCCATACAGACAAATATATATTAAACACTTACACAGAACCCGCGCGTACAAACCCATACAGACAAATATATATTAAACACTTACACAATATTACGCAGAAAATACTTAGAAATACACAAACTTGCACGAGCTCGCCAAAAATTCGTCAAAATTATGTTAGGTGATTTTTATTTTTTTATCTCAATATCTCAACAATTTTGTTACAGAAAATTACTTTTAAAAATCTGACTATCAACAAAAAATTGTTTACTGGTGGGTAAATCACAGTCAGTTATCACTACACCGCTTCCGTCGCTCCTACCCATAATGCCGTTCCCCGCTACTTCTGCTACAGACAGAAGCGAGCTCAGGCGACAAACGCGAGTCACGTGGCCTGGCGTGTTTACATTAGAATCAGCGGGGACTCGTTCGACTTTGCCGGTATCTTCCGCCTGAATTCCCCCCAGTTTAACGTCCTGGCGCACACGCCATGCACGATGTGCACCGGTTGATCAATTTGGATTTCTGTAACAAGCGGGGTCGGTGTAAAGAAAACAAGTCCCAGCCAAATCTCGCGGGCGGCACATCGCGTCACTACGCCGGCCTGGCGACTTCGTGCACGCGGGAGGGGAGACCCGGCTCTGAGGACTGACGACCCGATCATATTTTCAGCGAGATATAAACTGTTGATGAACTCATCTAACCCGCAAACGTATCTGCTTCTCAAATTAACTTTATACAAACTGACTCAGCTTTCCGGGCAGTTCGTCCGTCGTCAGACAGACAGACACCTTCAGCTCCAGCGGGCGACCCGTCGACACGCCGCCGTCTATCAGTCTCGGGCTCCCGGAATCTGCGGCCATGGGAGACTTAATAGGGAGGTGGCTTTCACATCTGACGTAATGAAGGAAGTAATAGTGGCATCGTGACTGGGGTTAACTGACTTAACTGTGTTAAAAGTGCCTGTCGCTCAATAAACTCGGGCTCGGATGGGTCCGTCCCGAGATCCTTAAGGTCCCGATAATGGCGGGTGTTTGTTATCCTTCCTTTGTTTGCGATGCGCTAAAAAAAAAATAAATAAAATAAAAAAAAAATGGAGAGTTTCAAAACAAGTGTCCGGATTGTTTGGTGTGTTTTACGAGCGCTTCGTGTCTGGGGAGATTTTCTCGGCGCCTCCAGAACGTAAACAAGGCTTTTTTTACAACACCTGCAAGCGTGGCGAGAGGGAGAGAGCAACCGACGGCTGACACGGTCGTCCGGTGCATCACCGGGATCCGTCCTCAGCTCGGCGACGGACGGAGGCGAGGTAAAGCGATCCCGTGAGCGCGGGCGAGTTTTACAAGTACTGACGGTTGACAAAGCCACGTAAACACACAGCTATTTGGCTGGCTGTTCGGGTATTAGCCACCTGTTGTAAGGGGATCCGGGTGCTGGAGCGGGGTCCGCCCCCTTCTAATGGCTTGGTCTTTAGTACAGTGAAACTTAAAAGGCGGCAGGGAGTGCGCTCGTCCGGCTCTAGATTGCTCCAACAGTACTGCTCCTCGACACCATTATCTGTCTGCCTTCCCCGTCTTCTTCTCGTTGTATCTCTTCAGTCTGAGTAAAGCTGCTGAACAGAATTTGAGATACCTGCCGTAATTAAGACGAAAAAAAATTATTAATTGCAACTCCAAAACCCAGGCAAGGTAAGTAAAGCAAAGTGGCTCTTCCGCCTTGATTGGTGGTTCACGAAAAATAAAAAGCCCCGTCTCTCTCCAGTGCCTAGGTCACGTCAATATGTACACCCGGAGAAGGTGGCCAGGTTACCCGGTCTCTCTCCAGAGCCTAGGTCACGTCAATATGTACACCCGGAGAAGGTGGCCAGGTTACCCGGTCTCTCTCCAGTGCCTAGGTCACGTCAATATGTACACCCGGAGAAGGTGGCCAGGTTACCCGGTCTCTCTCCAGAGCCTAGGTCACGTCAATATGTACACCCGGGGGGAAGGTGGCCAGGTTACCCGGTCTCTCTCCAGTGCCTAGGTCACGTCAATATGTACACCCGGAGAAGGTGGCCAGGTTACCCGGTCTCTCTCCAGTGCCTAGGTCACGTCAATATGTACACCAGGGAGCGGATTAGGAGGCCAGGTTACCCGGTTTCTCCAGAGCCTAAGTCGCGTTGCACGATAGCAGTTCAGTGACTTCGTCCGGCAGCAATAAAGGCCGCAATGAGCCCGGATCGCGCGGGTCATGAGGTCAAGGGCGCGATCTTAAAAAGCGTAGACCGTACCACTGGTGTGTACCGTGTCGTCGGGTGTCAGTTCCCATGAAACGCCAACAGGCCAACCTTAGAACTGTATGAGACTTGCTGGCACCTGCAGTAACATGCATTTAAGCGAATGAGTTGGTCAGCATCGACCTAGCACACTTTTAGTCGAAGGGTGCGGATTTCCAAAGATCTGGAACGGGTTAACGAACACCCCCCCACTCTCCACACCTCACCAAAAGCCAAAATTATGGTTTGTTTGGCCTTCACGCGAATTTTTTGTTTTTTTTTTTAAGTGATGCACTTTTTAAATCTCTCAGTTTGTGTACTTATCGTTGAACAACTACATTGTTACTACTGCTCGTGCCTGTTTGTTTACTTTCTCCCTGAATATATGTGAGAAGAAAACAGATATGCCAGAATAAAGTAAAATGAAAGTAAAGCAACATGGAAATCCAGTCAATAGTGCGCTAACCAGATGGCGTGAAATATAAGACTCCTTCCTTTATGTTTTTTCTGAAGATAGACTGATGAGATGTTTAGGGCTCTGTTACGTTTTGGCATAGTATGAAGTTTAGGGTCCTAATTGATAATCGTAAGAAAAATAAACCGAGCCCTTTCTCACCTAGATTTAGTCATTGAAGAAAAAGTACAAACGTGATGGACTTAACCCTAATTTCTAGTATGTACCTAACAGCATTCCTGTTGGTTTTTGGATGCTATCCATCTCGGAGATAACCGATACCGGATTACATTGAACTCATGTTACTACAACCAAAATAAAGATTTGCGTTTCTCGGGAATCTTGGAGATTTTTTTCTCCTCGCATCCAGTCAAAAACCGTCCGTTCTTACTTTGTGTGTGTGTGTGCGTGTGTGGAGTACAGATTCGTCTGTCAGCTGAAGTTGAAATATCAAAGAATACACCTAAAAATCAATCTATAATCCCCTCCTTGAGTTTCTGTCATCTTCCCTTCGCCGTCCGTTATCTTCTTCTCTTTCAAAGCAGCTGCTATAGAATTGTACCTGCCCTAATCGAAAAATCCCTTTAAATATGCGTTAAGCGCGGGAGGGGAGGGAAAACTCTGCCTGAAGGTGTTTCATTGTTGGGACTGTTACGGTCATTTAAAAAAAAAACAAAACAAACAGTACAAACCAGTCTTCATCACCCGTGCCATCTCTCTCTGGTTAGTTCGATGCACCAGCGGACCGGACAGAGCGCCACCTGGCAGTTTACAAACGAACCCCCCTCCCCTGGATGCTATAGCTGTCGAGAAAGAGTTCCTAAGTTGCAGTTCTACATTTTCTTTTATCCCAGTCATTAATGAAAGAACGCTATAATTTTGTAATGAAATGATTAAAACTTTACTCTGGGTTTAGTTGATATCCCGGATTATTGTTGTTATTTTTTCCGTTACAGCAACAACAAGAAATGACTGGCGGCCATTCAACGCAGTCAAGGGAGATAATTAGATATGAAGCAAATTTTACGTCATTGTGAGCAAGGCATGCGGGCACATGTGCAACTTATAAAATGAAACAAGTGGCAAATGGAAGAAATAAACGGGTTACATTTTTAAAGAACATTTAAGCATGTTTATCGGGGCATGTGGCGGGACCGCATCGGCGGTGCTCGTTGGGTGGAATTTGGCTAATCTGTTCCAGCCAAGTTGCGGTAAACGCTGTGGGCGGCAACAAAAACTGAGCGGATATCGCTCATTGGACGGATCCTAGGCCGACAACCATTAATAGTACAGATGCATGACGGGCATGAATTCAGCCCGAATTTAATCCGTGTCTTATCTATACGTTTTACTCTCACCTTCTGCCACCATACTGATGAAGGTTTCAGGCGAGGCTTTCGCAGGGGGGGGGACTACTCGCCTGTCCACCGTGTCGGCCGGTGGTTTCGTTATACGAGATGCGCTCGGCCCCGAATCCCAGTCTAATCCCCTCTTCGTCAAATAAACACCCCCAGACACTCGGACAGGAAGTAAACACATTTAAAAACGATTAAAAGGGGGAAAGAAAAGAGAGACTGAAATTAAGCAACTGATTAAATACACAAGGAAAAGTTAGTGGAGACATCATAGGTATAGTCGTCGTTGGTTTCCGGTTAACCAGACAAGATGAGGATGTTTATTGTTGTCGAGTAAATTTCTGGACCAGTCACCCATCTCACTAAACAGAAAGTGGCATTTAAGGCATTCATCTCTCTTCCCTAAAGAGCTATTTTGACTGAAATGTCTTCGAGCACGCACACACTCACACTCACAAACAGAGATGGAGAGAGAGAGGATGGAGAGGAGAGAGAGAGAGTCAAAGAGAGAGAGGAGAGGAGAGAAGAGGAGGAGGAGAGAGGAGAGAGAGTCAGCGAGAGAGAGAGAGAGAGAGGAGAGAGAGAGAGTCAGAGAGAGAGAGTCAGAGGAGAGAGTCAGAGAGAGTCAGAGAGAGAGGAGAGAGAGAGAGTCAGAGAGAGAAGAGACAGAGAGAGAGAGAGTCAGAGAGAGAAGATAGAGTCAGAGAGAGAGAGAGTCAGAGAGAGTCAGAGAGAGAGAGAGTCAGAGATAGTCAGAGAGAGAGAGAGTCAGAGAGAGTCAAAGAGAGAGAGTCAGAGAGAGAGAGTCAGAGAGAGAGAGTCAGAGTCAGAGAGAGAGAGAGAGAGTCAGAGAGAGTCAGAGAGAGAGAGTCAGAGAGGTCAGAGAGAGAGAGAGAGAGAGTCAGAGAGAGTCAGAGAGAGAGGAGAGTCAGAGAGAGAGAGAGAGGAGTCAGAGAGAGAGTCAGAGAGAGGAGAGAGTCAGAGAGAGTCAGAGAGAGAGTCAGAGAGGAGAGAGAGAGTCAGAGCAGAGAGAGTCAAAGAGAGAGAGAGAGAGTCAGAGAGAGAGAGTCAGAGAGAGAGAGTCAGAGAGAGTCAGAGAGAGAGAGAGTCAGAGATAGTCAGAGAGAGAGAGTCAGAGAGAGAGAGAGTCAGAGAGAGTCAAAGAGAGAGAGAGAGAGTCAGAGAGAGAGAGTCAGAGAGAGAGAGTCAGAGAGAGTCAGAGAGAGAGAGAGTCAGAGAGAGTCAGAGAGAGAGTCAGAGAGAGAGAGTCAGAGTCAGAGAGAGAGAGAGAGAGTCAGAGAGAGAGAGTAGAAGAGAGAGTCAGAGAGAGAGAGAGAGAGAGAGTCAGAGAGAGAGAGAGTCAGAGAGAGTCAGAGAGAGAGAGAGTCAGAGAGAGTCAGAGAGAGAGAGAGTCAGAGGAGAGAGAGGAGAGTCAGAGGAGAGAGAGAGAGGAGAGAGAGAGAGAGAGTCAGAGAGAGTCAGAGGAGAGAGAGAGCGAGTCAGTGGGGGGGAGAGGTCTGGTCATCAGTCATTGGATTTTGATCAGCGAGTAGGTAGGTAGGAAGAAAGTTGGGGACATCGACAGGTGTTTCTTCGCTGAACCAGATCAAAGAAGCAACTGAATGAAGAAGGGAAAAAAATGTAACTGCGGCTGGGTCGGGTGCGAGCCCCGCCCCGGTCCCCGGAGAAGGAAGCTCTCACTCTGGCTGCCGGTCTCCCGACACCAGCTCCACCTTTCCGGAAAGACGAGCTGTCGACGGAACCGGAACCGCGCCTTCGTATCCGCTGCTTGTAAATCGAAACTTCTGATTGAAGAAAGATCGGTCCGTACGCGGCAGACTTCGCTGTGTTTACCCCATCTGGGAGCTCGCTCGCGTACCAACCTACCTCGCGGGACCCGCTCACGTGAGATGAGGGGGCTAAGCGAACGAACCCTTTCCGATTTGCTGCTTCTAAAAGTAGACTTCCCGTGATCCCGCGAACAACCTGCGAGAATCTTACACAAAAGCGTCGAACAAAATGCAGTAAAGATAACCAGGCCCCTAATCAACAACGGCCGAGCAACTCGAGAAATCCAGCCATGTCCCCTGACACGTGGGAACTTTCCGCCTCACACGGTTATTTTCCCTTATTTGAATATTTGAAAAACCAGCCCCTATATTTACAGATGTTTCGCCTTTCTAACGCCGCTTACGGCAACAAGAACTTCTGTTTGTCGACCAGCATCCATTAATCGAAGTATTTCTCACCGTATCATTTTCCTTTTCCAGACCGACGCTATTTTTCTTGTTGTTGTTTTTCTATTTTTAAGGGGGCTTCCACGGATTTAAAGTTCCTTTAATTTTTATTGAACTGTCCACAAACCGTCCGGAACAGCAGCAGCAGCCGCACGCGATCTGTCTATTCCACCAACCACCCCCCCCCCCGCCGTGAGAACCAGTCCGACTTGATCCGCTCGATTATCATCATCTGACGTCATCTGGGGAGCGAGTTACCGCTCTCCTGCGCCCAGGGGTGGGTAAAAGGAAGAGCGTTTATTAGCTGTTCCCTGTGGGAACTCACCGAAGACCTACCCTCCCAACCAACTTTGAGAGTCGCCCCACCCCCGTCTTTACCTCCAGTCATCGGCTGACCTCGGCACGCGGGGGTCACGGAAATTACGTGCTTGTCAGACGAGTGTGGTCTCCGGTTTGTCAAATCTCATCTCGTTAAACTCTTCGTCAGGGGGAGAATTAATAGAATCAGTTTCTCCCGGTCTCGTTTATCAACCCTAACCCCCCCAACTCTTTTTTCCTTCTTTTCCTTTAAACTTTCGGGAGCATTTCACCCGGCCAGGTTTGGAAGAAGAAAGTAAATATAAGCGAGTAAACCGTCGACAGGTCATCATGGCTGATCGTGTCGCATGTTTCACTTTAGCTTATCAAACCCCGTGGTTTTTTCCCCTTCACGTCTCCCTGCGCAGAATTAACGCTGAAATGCGTTTTATAAAAATAGTTGCCAGCGCGGGAGTCAGCGAGTGCGTCCAGAGTACATTTCTGCAAGTTGTTCTTCCCCAGCCGAGACGTTCATCAGCTACGTGTCCTCTGCTGCTAGGCTGGTCGGGGTGGGGGGGGGAGAGAAAGGTAAAATGTGCCATCCATCGGTCGCCTGCTTTTCCTAAGATCTAAAACAATAAATAACCATATATTGTATGTTATTGTTCCTTTAACAATCTTCATCTGATGACTTTTAAAGGCCTTAACTACTGAGCGAGGGTGCGGGACGATGGGTCCTTTAAAACGTCATCTCTCTCTCCGTACTGACGTCACCTCTCTCTCTCCGTACCGACGTCACCTCTCTCTCTCCGTACCGACGTCACACCTCTCTCTCTCCGTACCGACGTCACCTCTCTCTCCGTACTGACGTCACCTCTCTCTCTCTCCGTACTGACGTCACCTCTCTCTCCGTACCGACGTCACCTCTCTCTCCGTACCGACGTCACCTCTCTCTCTCCGTACTGACGTCCCTCTCTCCCTCTCTCTCCGTACTGACGTCACCCCTCTCTCTCTCCGTACCGACGTCACCTCTCTCTCTCCGTACCGACGTCACCTCTCTCTCTCCGTACCGACGTCACCTCTCTCTCTCCGTACCGACGTCACCTCTCCGTACTGACGTCACCTCTCTCTCTCCGTACTGACGTCACCTCTCTCTCTCCGTACTGACGTCACCTCTCTCTCTCCGTACCGACGTCACCTCTCTCTCCGTACTGACGTCACCTCTCTCTCCGTACTGACGTCACCTCTCTCTCTCCGTACTGACGTCACCTCTCTCTCTCCGTACCGACGTCACATCTCTCTCTCCGTACTGACGTCACCTCTCTCTCTCCGTACCGACGTCACCTCTCTCTCTCCGTACTGACGTCACCTCTCTCTCTCCGTACCGACGTCACCTCTCTCTCTCTCGTACTGACGTCACCTCTCTCTCTCCGTACCGACGTCACCTCTCTCTCTCCGTACTGACGTCACCTCTCTCCCTCTCTCTCCGTACTGACGTCACCTCTCTCTCTCCGTACGACGTCACCTCCTCTCCGTCCGTACCGACGTCACCTCTCTCTCTCCGTACCGACGTCACCTCTCTCTCCTACCGACGTCACCTCTCCGTACTGACGTCACCTCTCTCTCTCCGTACTGACGTCACCTCTCTCTCTCCGTACCGACGTCACCTCTCTCTCCGTACTGACGTCACCTCTCTCTCCGTACTGACGTCACCTCTCTCTCTCCGTACTGACGTCACCTCTCTCTCTCCGTACCGACGTCACCTCTCTCTCTCCGTACTGACGTCACCTCTCTCTCTCCGTACTGACGTCATGTCTCTCTCTCTCTGTGGAGGTCGACCCGCAAATGCTTTTAGCTGGTTACTTTGTTTTTTAATTAAAAAGTAAAAACACCGCCTCTGTAAATCGCCATCTTCGCTCGGTATCACCGACCCTCTCTCTGAGAGACCGCTAACCTCGGTCAGAGAGTAAAGTCCGCTAATCGACACCTGTACCGCGCGACCAAGTTAAAAAATTGTCACTTTAGCGCAATATTATCAAAATTATTTTCTGCACTCTCATGCGAATCCGAGATTTAAGCCTCTTTCTCTCTTTCTCTTCATCCATCCATCTCTCCATCCATCCATCCATCTCTCTCTCCTCTCTCTCTCTCTCGACCAGACCCGTTTGTTTATGTTGACTCTTAGAGATCGCTTGTTTGTTTAGCATCGTGTTCTCCTGTACTGGGCGCCCGCCTTTTCCCATCCACCCGTCCACTGACATAAATATCTCGGCACTGACGACACACGGACAAACGAGAGGCTGTGTTTATACACGTCTTCATCCGGCGCGATGGGACATACATACATTTAATAACGGGCCCGCGGAGCCTGCCGAGAGGGCCAGCTATCGTGTGCGCCGTATCCAAGCAAACACGCGCACCAGCTTTCCTCGTTCAGAAAACACTGCCTAAAGATTCCGCCTTTTGTTTTTCCTTCCTTCCTTCCTCCTCCTCCTTCTTCTTCTTTTTCATAAACACCTCGCGTTTTTCAAACCCGCGTTCAAAATAATTAAAAACAGCAAGAAATATGCGTTAGTTCGCTAGAGGGCGCTATTATCTGCGGCCGGCCGGCGGGTTGTCATCGTCACTCGAGCTAACGTCTTGTCCTCCATTTTTTTTGTTTATTTGTAAAAGTTTCGGGCTCCCTCACCCCCGGCGTCCAGTATATTTGTCGGTGACAGACGACAGTTTATAAAAGTCTCACAGTTATTTTTATTATTGTTTGACTACAACCCTGCTGTCTTAAAGCCATTTCCTCCGGAGACTCCGTGGATGGTTTTATGTTACCATTTATTGAAAAAGAAGGAAACTAAACAGTATTATTATTATTATTATTATTATTATTATTATTTTATTATTATTATTATTATTATAGTCTTTACAACTAAAACTTTAGAATTGTTATTTGTTCCAGTCTGAACACGCACGGCACGGAGCGGCCGCCATTACTTATCCTGTCTTGGTGCCCACTGATGACACTATACCAGAATCTTATCCAGGGAATCCAATTTGACCACCAATAACAGCAGCAACCAAAACCTTTAAAATGCGTTTCTTTCCACCTTTTTATTAAATGGCATTCAATGGAAATATTAGGGGATTTGAGCTTCATTCATCAACTTTGCATGTCCACGTTGTCAGCCGACAATAATTTACACGGCCGCGGTTCACCGCTGCGCAAACGCGTCGGACACGTGACTGAGTGCAAAGACAGGGAGAAGATGGGCGGAGGAGCGGGCAGATATCGTCGGAGAAATTCGAACCGCAAGCAGCATTCATCTGCGGCATCAGAACCCTAACCACCACCACCCCCCACCCGCAACAGAAATCGTCCTCTCGCCAGCTTTAATTACTGCTGCTAAGTTTTAACAGGACTCGAGTTGTCTGCTCGTCAGATCGCTTTTGCAGACGACACCGTAAAGAGAGGATGCAATAAACAGATTAAATCAACCGCGCGATGGCTGTACAAAGGAGGGAGAATCTTGTTTTTGCTGCATTTTATTTCAATTAAGCCATTTGCGCTCAAACGAGTCTACCAGCTTTTAATACAGAACGAGTGATTATCGGCGGAGTGCTCAGAGCTCCAGCGGGCGCGTGCACGTTAGGTAATAAGTGGAAGTCGTCTGCCTGGCGAGCTGATCGTTTGACGCTCGAATGAGAAGGACCTTCGCGGAGCCTGTGCGGCGAGGGCCACTCTCCACAGCCTTTATTTGTATTGCCTGATGTTGTGCAAGATGTTTGAAAAAAAGCAAAACCTGTTCAGGAGAGGGTTTCGAAACCACTGATAGGATATTCAGAAGGAAGTCCCCCCCCCCACACGCTCTTACCAGCAGAAGAGTTATCTGCCCTTCCTGCGCTGCTCATGTCAATCGCTGACACACACACCCACCCGTTGGTTCTGCAGATATTTCCAGTTAATTTCTTTTTATCATTCAATATTTGCCAAGAAATTTTATTGTTTTATTTATTTTAAAATGTTTAAAGCCCCAAATAGAATCTATTACAATAAACGTTTGCTTTCGAGAAAATACCGGTAAAAGCTGAAAATAGACACCTGGCCAATTTAGAGTATATACCAAATGCTAATGAATCCCATTATATGACGTTCACTAAAAGCAGAAGAAACTGCTGTTAACAACTACATTTTATTTTTGAAAAGTTTTCTGTTCTCTTCTGATGACGCAAAAGAGAAAGAGATATGACGTCATCACACACAAAGAGATATGACGTCATTACAGAGAGATATGACGTCATTACAGAGAGAGAAAGATCGCTTGCTAACAGCGATGCCCCTAAGTTTATCTGTATCAACACACGTGTGGCTAGACAGGTGTCATCATCCTACCCTGAACCGCCTACGTCCGGTTGGCCAAATTTTCCATTTTCTCCCGTTGCTGATCTCCTTTCGCCGATTTTTTTGGGAGTTGGAATTCACTCTTCAGTCATGTTCGTCGCGCAGACATGGAGAACCCCACAGCAATAGCTCGCTTTAGAGGAAGAGGAGACAACTCTGCTATTGGAAATTTACAAAGAGTTGGCTAAGCAATAAGCACGGCGGGTCGTGCTCTCAACCTGCCGCTTGGGGTGGGCACCGAGGACCACGCCCTTTGGGGGAGGTCACTTGGGGTCAACCTTATGGGGGTGGGGCGGCGAGTACTCTGCTTAGTGGCTTTTGTAGACGGAAAGTCCTCTGCCCGAGGAGAGCGGAGGCGAGGGGCGCTTTTTGCCTTCTCTGGCCTGCCTGTCTGGCTGGGAAGGTTAGGTGCGTCGAGACCGGTCTCGGACTTGACGTGCTGAGGCCTTTTCCCCCATGATTGGTTTTTGGCCGGGGAAGTGGTCACTAACGTGGGGCGTTCGCGCCCCCTACCCTGGCCTCAACCCGGCCTTTTAGGCCTTAACGGGAGCTCGCTCCACACCGGCCTTCGGCCCCTACACGGCTTTGGCCAACCACCCCAATCCCTTCTCCTCGGAGATACACACGCACCACTCACGCATTCACCACAAAAAGATATAAAAAAAGCAATAAGCAAGTATAAAGAGATCGGGGGGGGTCAGCTCAGACCCGTGCGTGTTGCCCATTTAGATAAATTGTAGATGTGAAACAAGTCCGCGACTTGTACCGGTTTTGAGGAAAGTGTAACTGCAAGGGCGGGTCTCAAGCCGAGTCTCGCTCTACCTCGGCGCTACATTTGATTCAGTCAATAGGAAAGTGGTCGACTCCACATAGAACACCCGTTATTCCAAAAATACCTTCTTATAATAATAATACTAATTATTATTTTATTACTATTGGCGTTGTTTAAGCTTAATCATCTTATAATATTATTCTCTTTTCTGCTATCAATTAATGGAGATGCTATAATACCAATTTGCAGTATACTTGTCCCTTATCATAGAAATAGGTGTTCTAAATATAATATATTACACCGACACATTACAAAACTTAAAATAAAGAGATGGGAGGAATGAACCGGCTTCTAGGGGACACCGAGCACGTGACATCACCACGCTTGGCGGTTAACGTAAGAAAGAAGAAAAAAAAAATGTAAGAAGTTATTCAAAGAGTAAAAATTGGAAATCTTCGCACTTTTGCTATAGAGAACCGGTTGGAAGATGGAGCTTCAAGGAAAGATTCAGAAATCCATATCAACGAGAGCTCCAACTCTGAGGAGGAGTGTATTCTGATACTTAAAGCGAGCAGAATGATGGCAGTGATTGGCCATGCATCGCCTGAGTCTGTCCTCGTCTAGAACATGCAATGCAGGTGTGAAGGAAAGACGTGAGATAGTGGAAATGGGCTCAGCATAACGTTTTAGAGAATCTCTCCGAAATCTAAACACACACAACACCCGGCTCTGACGTTTGAGAGAGAGAATCAAAAATAAAACTTTAAAAAAAAAAATGAATATTTTTTTTTTTTAAAAAGGGATTTCTGAATATATAATCATTTTAGTTATCAGCACTTAAAAATACCAGGCGGAGGGGAACAGAATTAGAGAGCAGATAAATCATCTCCCCGACCTGATATACTTCCTTGGTAACAGAACTGCAATAATAATAATAATAATAATAATAATAATATAATAATAATAATAATAATAATAATAATATAATAATAATAAGTATACCAAACGTAACATCTGTTGGTTGTGTCTCGTATCCGGGACACCATCCGGACGGGAAAGGTGGGACGTGGCACCGTAGACCCCGACCAGCCTAATAATCTACCTTCCTACTAGAACTCTTCAGTTTGTTTCCTTTTTTCTTAGATGTGCGAGGAAACCCGGCCGTTTGGCTGTCGGAGAAGCCACGCGAGGGGAGGAGGGAGACAGACAGGACAGACCGTCTCAACCGGGATTCGAACCCTAGAAATTAGATAGCGGCATTACCGCGAAGTGAGTCAGTCTGGTGAGGGGGAGTGCAGGTTTTCTGTCCGTCTTATTGCTGCGCTTCCCTTTCCCGATGTCCAGTCCGATCGTTTGCAGGAAAACGTCAGACGTCGAAGTTGCGGTTTTTCTGTTGTAAAATAGATAGAAGTTCTGGGAAGCTGGTCGTAAGGTCTTCGAGGGGTCTCATTCTCCGACTTATTCTAGGCCATTAATTGGGATTCACCAAATAAGAATTATTCGTAGAACGACTTCGGTAACGGAATTTCAAGAGTTATATCCACAATATCTTGTGCAGGGGTCGTTTTTTTGGGGGGGGTGTTTATTTAAAATAAAATAAATAAATATCTTGTTTAACTGTATTAATTAACTAAGAAACATTAAAACTTATTAACATTCTCCTCACTGCCCGAATGATTGTTTCAGATGTATTTCCCGTCACTTCTGTCTAAGGTCTCTGCAGCTGAACCGTTAGATACCTAATCGATGGCGGCGACGAACGACGGTCGAAGGGGGATGGCGACGTGAATTCTGGTTAGCGCTAATTGACCGCAAATTCTACCTGGTTTTTTTTTACAGCGACATATAGCGCAGCTGATTCTTCCTCAGAACCGGGGAGGATGATGGCTACTCCTACTACAGACCCCATCGATGTCCGCACGACCCCCTTTTTGGACATCTCCACCAATAATCCACTGAATAAAACGTGTAACCCACCATCACAACGACAACACACATTCACATCTCGTAAATAACAGAGCAAGCTTTCTCCCCTGGAATCTTCCCCAGCACACATTCCTCCGATCCAATCTTCTATCGTACAGTCAAATATGAATTACCACCAGCGGTAAAGTTTAGTCTCTTTACCTGTCTCCGTTACATGCATTCCTGCCTGATGGAGACGGCCGCCCGTAATGCTCGGATAGAACCAAACCGTCGAGAGCCGCGCACCTGTCCATCCTCGCACTTCGGGCGTCAGGTACGTTTGTATCTGTAGGGACATCAGACGGTCGGCGGCCAGGGGACAGCGGGACCTGGCTTAGATAAACTGACGTGTGACCGCAGATTCTGGAATTCTGACCACGAGCTAGTATTATTATTATTACTACTACTACTATTATTATATTATTATTATTATTATTATTATTATTATTATTATTATTAATGGTGAGTTAAATGTAAAAGATTTAAAACTGGCCATTAATCAAAGTCTAATTTTGTTTTTACCTAAAAGGTATCGTTTACTTTAGTAGTTAACAAAACCCCGAGCCGGCCCCGTCAGGGCTCGTGTAGGGCCCCAAATAGCCATAAATTCGATTTTTCGGCCGGTCAGACTCCGCCACTGTTAAATACGCTTATCGCTAACCTATTATTCCATTCATTAACCATACCATTGCTTAAGAAAATCCTTCCTGCCCCGGTATTTAATCTGCAGGGATCTTAGCTAGCTGTTGAATATCACCCCCAGACCCGACCGTTCAAAACCCCTCTAATTAGTTTGGAAGCCTACATTGGGCCTCCTTTTAGAAGTCTTAGACAGAGAGATGGTAGATCCAATATTTTGCTTCGTGAAGCCTCTTATAAACGCCGCGGGGCCTGTAAACGCACCTGCGCCGAATTATCGTGAATACCGTATATAAGGGAGCTGGGGCTTCTTCACCGTCATGGCTGACGTCGGAGGCCGAGTAGCAGCGGCTCTCCTCACGGACGAGACGTCGGTTACCCATCTCTCCCAAACAGCTAGTCACGTTGTCTAACTCTGGTGTCCGCCACCCCTAATCTCCTCCGCCCGATTTTACATAAGAAAGGACAGACCACGGAAATAAAGGACAAACATAATAATTCCGTGGCGGCGACGGTGATGATGGGAGAGAGGGGGAGGGCTGGACATTCGGGCTAATAAAACCTTCATATTACAGAACGTTCTATCAAATGAAACCCAGCCTCTACTGTTTGTAGATATCTTTTTCCAAGACACACCCACCCTGCAAAGGAATGGGGCTTTTTATTTACATTTATTATTATTATTATTATTATTATTATTATTATTATTATTATTATTATTATTATTATTATTATTATATCATCAACATCATCTTTCAAAAGATAAAAAGCTTAAACAATGGCCGATGACCTTGACCTTGAGCTTGAAGAGAGAGGCGCTAGAGCGACGCAGTTTGGCCTATAGATCTTTATCGACCGTTTTAAGGAACTTTGCTGTTGTTTACTTGATACATTTCCTTTCCCCAAAGAAACAGGTGGCTCACTACGGGGAATAACGTATAAGAGAAAGAACTACCACTGGGATTATCCACTTTTTGGCCGCCTCTACATCCCACCGCCCTGCATCGGTTACAGCGGCTCTCTCCCGTCTCGCATCCCACCTGCGATGCTTGGAGACTGAAACTTTACTTTTTTTTATTTATTCAACTTTTTTTTTTAAAAAAAAAAAAAGAGAGAGAGAAAATAAAGTAAGCATTTTCTCTTTTCAGAGTAAACACCGAACCAGTACTAGGGGAGGATTGGCTGGTTGTTTAACAAATGCGAAAAGTGGCTGAACCTGGTAGCAGTCAAAATTCTTGGGGGTTTTAAATAATCACTGTTACATCGAATATCATCTGTTTTGTTGGATTTTTTTTTACAAAAAACTGTTTTTAGTCGGAAATGTATATGATCACTAATCAGGTTGTTTTATAGTCGGCCTCTTGCAGAGCTGCGCTGCGGACATTCCGAGGTTAATACACTTCTAGAGGGTTTACAAGAACAAGAGAGAGAAATGTCATCTACAAATTTGCTTCGCGTTTTTGGTTGGGGTAAATAGAAAGATTAGATTTCCTTTCAGATCTTTGGTTTCTTTTGTTTAAATCTCTGTCGAATCTCTCTCTCCTCGCTCTCTCTCTCTCTCCTCTCTCCTCTCTCTCTCTCTCTCTCTCTCTCTCTCCACTCTCTCTCTCTCTCTCTCCATCTCTCTCCATCTCTCTCTCTCCATCTCCCTCTCCCTCTCTCTCTCTCCATCTCCATTTCTCTCTCTCTCTCTTCTCTCTCTCTCTCTGTAATAAACGTCATCTCTCTCATCCTCTCTCTCTCTCTCTCCATCTCTCTCTCATCTTCCTTCTCCTCTCTCTCTCATCTCTCGCCATCTCTCTCTCTCCATCTCCCTCTCCCTCTCTCTCTCTCTCCATCTCCATCTCTCTCTCTCTCCATCTCTCTCTCCATCTCTCTCTCTCCATCTCCATTTCTCTCCTCTCTCTGTAATAACGTCATCTCTCTCTCTCTTTTCTCTTCTCTCTCTCTGTAATTAACGCCATCTCTCTTCTCTCTCTCTCTCTCTCCTCTCTCTCTCCTCTCTCTCTCTCTCTCTCTCTCTCATCTCTCTCCCCCTCTCTCTCATTCTCCATCTCCACTATCTCTCTCTCTCCATCTCCCCCCCCTCTCTCTCTCGTCTCTGTTTCCACTTCATCGTTGCGTAACCTGTAAAAGTTGTTAAATCTAAACCAGATGAATGTCCTCCGAATGCTCATACTCGAAGACAAATTCGTTCACAAATAATTCTCAGACCCTAACCGGCCGAGGAATATTTTTAGCCGTTTCCAGTGGCTGAGGAGAAGAGGAAAAGTGACAGCCCTCGCTCGCTGCACGGGCAGAGGCCGCCAACGGTCCAAAGACGAGGAACGATGCACTAAGTTGACCGGAAAAAAAATGTCGCGTTACATGTGACACGTGTGGAAATACCACGCGGGCTATCACAAAACTTCTTAAACAAAAACCGTACAGAGGGGTTCTCGGGTTGTTCTTTTATTCACCTTTAAGTGCTTCCGGTGACACGACCGAGCTACAGATGTGTTTTCTTTCACCGGATGCCCGCTACAGAGACGGAAGATGGAGGTAAATGTTTTAAAAAGTTTGCACGTCAACGCGTCTCGCCGTCGGGTCTTGAATTACAAACCCCTCCCCCAATATCTCTCTCTCTCCTCTCTCATCTCTCTCTCCATCTCTCTCTCCATCCATCTCTCTCTCTCTCTCTTCATCTCTCTCTCTCTCTCTCTCTTCATCTCTCTCTCCATCCATCTCTCTCTCTCTCTCTCTCTCCCCTATCTCCCCTACAGAACGCGTTCGGCTACGTCAGCCCCTAGCGCCGAGCCGGGAGCTGTTCTCGCACATCCCATATTGAGAGAGCCGAATCTAATGGGCGGCTAATATTCCGAGATGCGCGATAAGAGGAGGAGGAGGAGGAGGGGAGGGGGAGCGAGGAGGAGAGAGGCTACCGCTCTGGCGCTGCCGGTTACGTCACCGTGGAAAGGTGGGGTAGACGAAGGACGCGGGTAGACGCGAGTCCGCCATGCGCACCCCGATCATCAGCCGGCCCGCTTGATTAGGCGCTCGGGAGCCGCGTCCTGCTGCGAGATCTTTCGCGTTCCTTTCTCTGATCCTGAAACACGACGAAGCCAGATCCATGCGTGGGGCTGTCGCTGTAGAAAGCCAGTGAGGGAGGGAGAGTGCGGACATGGAGTACGAGCAGACCTTCCCCACCTGCGCCTACCAGGCCGTCTCTTACGCCGACACCAGCGGCCAGTATGTGGACGCCCAAATGTTCTACTGTCCCAAGGAGCCGTTTTACCACCAGAACAGAACCCTCCCCTGGGGAGCAGCCAGCTCGGAGTTCGAGGACCTTTCCGGGGAGTACCCGGCGCCGGCGGAGCAGCATCCGCACCCCCCGTTAGCCCTCGACCGCCCGACATTCGACTCATCCTTCCCTCGCGCGCTGGACATCCCGCATCTCCGGATGACCAACGGAAATCCGGCGTCGAGCAGCCGCAGCAGAGCAGCAGCAGCAGCCGAAAATGAACATGGACCACTGTCGCGACGGGGCCACGAAAGGGAGCGCACGCGGATGCACATGCTGAACGACGCATTTGACGAGCTGCGCCGGGTGGTTCCAAAGTCGAACTTGAGCGAGCACCAGAAGCTGTCCAAGATCGCCACGCTGCGGCTCGCTATACACTACATCTCCGCCCTGGCCAGCATCCTTAAAAGCACTGGCGCCGAAATCAAACTGATCAAAGACACGGCCGTGATAGATGGGCGTGGTCGGAGACGGACCGGTCGGAAGAGAAAGTTGACTTACGAGGGAATAATGAAAAGCTGACTTTTGTTTCGAGTATTTGCCATCGGAACTTATTCTTCTTCTTCTTCTCTTCTTCTCCTCTCTCTCTCTCTCTCTCTCTCTCCTCTCTCTCTCATCTCTCCATCTCTCAATCTCCTCTCTCTCTCCCTCTCTTCATCTCTCTCTCTCATCTCTCCATCCCTCTCTCTCTCTCCTCTCTCTCCCCCCTCTCTCTCATCTCTCCATCTCCCCTCTTCTCTCTCATCTCTCCTCTCCCTCCCCCTCTCTCTCTCTCTCTTCAGGAAAGAAACGTTGCCCAGTTTGAAACATAATTTTGTCGAAAGGGATTCTACCAATTCCTATTGGACCGGACGGGATTTCCGTGTCCTTACTGACATTTACTTTGACGAAATCAGACTCCTGTTGACGTGGCGACTCTATACTTGTTACACCAGAGGGCGGGTGGAGTCTGAATAAAGACTGGCAGCGAGCGGACAGGGCAGCGATCTTGACGAACATCTTCCATTTCTTTCCACTTCCGAACATTTACTTATACTTTAGCCTCCTACATTCATCTTGTTGTTAACAGTTGTTGTTATGGCTGTATTTTTAAGAGAGATTCAGTGATCCGATTTATCTGTGTAAACTCCGCTGTATCAAGGAAAGAAATGGCTACTAACATCTTAGTTGTCTTTCCGAGTGAAGAGGTATCACCTGTCGGACTGTTAAAATGGTCTCAGAGTCTTGTCTGTCCCGAACCTGGAATAAAAAGTAAGTTCACCGTCCTTTACTGGCTTTTACTTAATTTTTATTTATACCAGAAGGGAGAAAACTTCTCACCTGGGATAAATGTTCTTCGTTATCTCAGCAGTCTCCTTGCTTCTGAAGCAATAAAATCTCAGTTCCCAACTCGCCGGATGGTCTGGAATGCGAGTCGGCCTTTGGAAAGGATTCCTCCCATTAATGGCTCGGGAACTTTTCGTGGAATTTCTCCTGACCCGCGGGTGGCGAACTAACTAATGTCCGTGTGGACTCTTGGCTAAATCTCTTCCGTCTGAGACGCCTACAGAGACCAAATTCGGACCCACGGGTCTAGAGTTTGTCTTTTGAACCCTGTAAATTCCGGAATGGCCAACATCGGTGAAGGGTCAGAACTAATCAGCGATGCACTACCTGTAGCAGGTAGAGGCTTTCTAATGAAAGGGTGAATAATAAGAAGGAGAGAGAAAGGTCTTTACGGAAGGAAGCAGCATCGGCCACCAGACGCCTGACTATTACGGACAGGTGAAAGTGAGAATAGAAGAAGACTACACCTGGTTCACTTTAGACAATATCTTTAAAACCCGATTTTTTTTCAAAATTCTACTGGGAAAATAGCGCCGTCTCCCTCTTTCGTCTGTCTGTTGTTCTGCTTGTTTTGTTGTTTGTACAACGCTTCAAGAAAGCAGAATTAAACAAAAAACACTTTTGGACAATAACTTTTTCCTGAAATTGCTTTCATCTTCTTCGTACCAAAGCTTTCGTTTCCTAACTTAACTGGTATTTGTAGAAGCTGATGATTCAAACGGGGACCCAGCCGTAACAAGTTGTAAGTTCTTTCTTGGATGTTGGGAGCTACTCAGAGTTTTATCAATTAACCAGTAAATGTAGACGAACAACTAACATCCCTGAACCAGCTCTACATGAGAACCCTGATACCGTGCTTCAACGCGGATTAGGAGTATTAGTAGGATTAGGATTATTATTAGGATATTATAGTATTAGGATTATTAGGATTAGGATTATTAGAGGATTATTATTAGTATTAGGTATTATTATTATGATCATCCGGTCATCATCATATTAGTAGCATCATCAGCGCATCATTAGTAGGAGCATCAGCAGGAAGGAGCGAGGATGAGGATGATTATCATCATCAGTAGCAGTCAGGTAGGAGGATCATCTCGCAGTATGTGGAGGATCATTATGATGAGGAGCATCATCATCACCACCCTATTATTAGTATTATCATCATTGGCATCATCATCATTATTATTAGTAATGAGGATGATGATTATTATCAGCATCATCATTATTATTATTATCATTATGATTATTATTAGCAGATTATCAGCACCATCATTATTATTATCATTAGATTATCATCATGAGGATGCTCATCATCAGCACCACCATTGTATTATTCTGATGTATCATTATCATCATTATTATTATTATCATTATTTTATTATCCTCATTCATCATTATTATGTATTATCATCATCTCCCTACCATTATGATTACTTATTATTATCAC
>JACATO010000538.1:0-34004 GCA_018389105.1 Nautilus pompilius | reverse complement strand
GTTGCCCGTGTGCATCAAACAGGTAGAGGTGCTCTGATTATTAAGGGTCTTCGATATAAACATCACAAGGCCACCGACCGCACAGTACCGCTCCGGTAACTCTCTCCTCCCGTCTTTATTTGGATTATTGCTGGCCGGCGCATACTGAAACAAGTGGAGAAAGCAGCCTGGAGGTTACTCGGCTCTACCGATGCCAGTCTGTCGGGCACAACTCTGTCTCACGCGCGCCATCGATGCTGCATCCCGCTCAGAGAGCAGCGGTTAGGGTGAAAATGTTTCAGGAGGAAATTCACGGGTCCGATTGGCGATAAAAAGGTAACACGCTGGGGAGGTACGCTAAGTCAGCTCCGTCGGACCAGGATCCGACCATAGCACACTAGTCTTCTGTAAGCCATTGATGGATAATGGAACTGTCTACTAAAAATTAACAACAAATTAGGCCCATGATAACTCCTTAGGTCGTCCACACCCCGGATATACCGTGGAAGCGGGCAGTCCATATTTTTAAACAGCTTCTAGGAAAGACCTCTAGGTTTTCAAGGTTTATAATGTGCAAAACAACTACGGAACAGTCGGTTAACTTGGTTCTGTTGTTGGACGATTGAGGAGAAATCAGCGCCCAAAATAATGACGGGTTTTTGATTTGTGGGCAACGAGCGATAATAATAAATCATTTCAGCTCTCTACGGTTAGAGATACTAAGGCAACAGCTGATAGGATCGTGAATGACTTAAATAAGTTAACCAGAGATAATGTAAATCAGCTTTAAAATCAAGTTTATAGCCACTCCCCCTCCACTGGATGTATGATATTTCCTCCCCTTTAGTATTAATTAACAAAAGTTTTTTTGTTTTCGGTCTTTTTTAAAACTTTTTCCTAAAGCACAAAACACTTTTTCATTATTTAGAATCGTTGCAAAGACGGTTTCTCTCTCTCTCTCTCTCTCCATCTCTCCCTCTCCCTCTCTATCCCTCCCTCTCTCCCTCCCTCTCTCTCTCCCTCCTCTCTCTCTCTCCTTTTAATACTAATGTCGAGCAGAGACTGCTGGAAGTTAATAGGCGAAGCGAGTAACTCTTCGTGCTTGGGACATCCCTCGCTCACAGACAGTCTACGTATGGTTATATATTTGTCAATGGATGTTTGTAAGTTGGAGTTGCGCGTCAAGCACGTAGCTGTCAGGCGAAGTTGGTAAGATATACCACTCCAAGTTGACTATGTTCTTCAGGGATAGTTAGTACCGGTACACATATAAATGTTGATTATATTTCTATCCTTGTCAGCAAGGAATAGAATCAGTTTCTTCCTTGTTTTGTGTGAGTTATTTGGTTAATCTTAGAGCGTTCATCTACTAATTTAGAAAAGGGATGAACAATCCATATCGGTCCACATCCGAATAGAAGACTTGATGACCACGGACAAAGAAAGACGTGTCTGAGGAATATCTAACGCACTTAAAGGAATAAAATCTGAAGCGTGCACTGATAACATTTCCCGTTTGGAATACAAAAGTATCGAGATTTTGGCACTAGCGTAAAAAAAAGAAAAAAACATAAACGAGATGATCTCGGCGTTAGTTCGATGAACAGAGTAACGATACTTTAACTGGGTATCAATGGCTATTCTTGGAGAAGTTTGTTTGGAAAAGCTACGGCAGTGTTAATTTGCACGCCCACAGACTTGAGCGGGAGATAAGCAAGCCTGCCGTGGGTCGGACCAGGGTTAATATAGATCGTTTACTTTAATGGACTCTCTTTACCTTGTTTGTCCGGCGCAGAATCGGAATTGAAATCACACTGCTAAGCTACCAGGAATTTCCTTAGCAGAAAGCCTATTTATAATCAATTAGGGCAATTCCATCCAGCGTTAAGACGTCTTGGCATCAGAGTGAACTCCGACACCATCGGCTTTTCGAATTTTGTACTAAAATCCCATTTCTAATGTCGTTAGCATCCGGCTCTGGCCGCAGTTGGGAGATCAAGAGAATTGCTAACAAAATGTCGATAAGATCTTTTTCTTCTTCTTTTACGGTTCTTAGATCGAACTTGCCGCTTCATGAGAACCAGCAGCTATGCTAAATCGAAGTGTTTTCGGTCAGCTTCTTTCTGGTCGCTCATAAATTCTGGAAGGAAACTTTCTGGAAATGTTTCTCGTGTTACAGAAACACCAATTGGCACACTGATCTTTGGATGAGAACGATTCTATCATCCTGATTATGAATACATAGACCGATAGAGAGATAGAGAGAGATGAGAGAGAGGAGAGAGAGAGAGGGGGAGGAGGAGATGAGGGAGGAGGAGAGCGGAGAGAGGAGAGAGAGAGGGAGGGTGAGAGCGAGAATGGAGAGCGAGAGAGGGAGAGGAGGGAGGAGGGGAGGAGTGAGGAGAGAGAGGGGAGCGAGATGGTGAGAGGAGAGAGAGAGAGCGGAGCGAGAGGAGAGAGAGAGAGGGGATGAGGGGATGAGAGGGGAGGGGAGAGAGAGTGGAGGAGGAGAGGTGACAGGGAGAGAGAGAGTGAGAGGAGAGCGAGGGAAGGGAGGGGAGAGAGAGAGAGAGCGGGGAGAGAGGGGAGAGGGAGAGAGAGAGCGGTGGGAGGGAGAGAGAGGAGAGGGAGAGGAGAGAGGGGGAGACGAGAGAGGGGGGGGGAGGAGAGAGCGATGAGAGAGAGAGGAGAGGGCGAGCGAGGGGAGAGAGCGAGAGAGGGAGAGAGAGAGGGTGGAGAGAGAGAGAGGAGAGGGAAGAGAAATAGAATAGAGAAAGCAGTTGGACCAGTCCACACATTTTGATTGCAACCTGCTAATAGCTTTAGATTAGAAACAGGAAAGAACTGTCGCGGGTTCGAGACGTCAACGGAAAGGAGACATAAGATTTTTAAAAATGCAATTAGGGTCTTTGGTGATTAGCAGGAGTTAGCTGTATTACAGTGGAAGAGATATCTATTACTAAAAACCTAGCCATGTATTCAGAAACGGAATAGAAGGATTCGCTTTCGTGGCGCCAAAAGAGATCAGAAGCTGCCAATTTCAAGAAGGATAATTATTCTTCGTTTATAAGCAAAACGAGCAAAAGTATCTATCTAGGGGTTCGCTTCAGTCACTGAACAAAACAACGAGGTTTTAGGAGAATTGTATCAAGAACCGAAACATTAAAGAGCTGTCCCGAGTTGGTAGGGTTAATTAAACACGAAAGTCGGGCTGGACGGACAGATGAGTTAAATATGACAGGGACAGGTTCGATCGGAATTCCCGGTGAAGACTGGTGGCGCATTGCGTCACATCCGCTGCTTGTCGCCATTATTGTCAGTGAGGATGTAGCGGAAGTAGCGGGAAGGAAAGAAAAGAAAGATAATAAACCCGTCTTACTGACGGCGTGACAGAAGTCTGAAACCAGAGAGATTCCGACCCGAAGAGGCAGCCGCCGACCACAAAGAAATCAATAGGCGGATAAACCGCGAAGTGCGGAAGATAAGCGATCGGTGTCAGGAAATGGAATACAGTATACAATTGAGCACCAGCGAGGCAGCGTTTGAAGCCGTAAAAAGGATAACACGGATGGCGGCTAGCTGTAATTCAGGCTGGGGGGAAACCCACCGAAAACATTACTAATAAAGCACTTTTACAAAGATAGCCCCAATACTGTGATGGTTCCATGCAGCCACGTTTTCCAATCCAATCTCTAAGCCATTCGGAATGGTAAGAACGCGTGGAAGCTCTCTCGGCCGCGATTCCAAGAAGCGAGACAGATCCGCCGGCTGCGACAAGCATCCCAATAAATGTACTCATTAACGCCCAGCCAGTATCGTGTAGCCGCTTTAAAACAATGCATAAAGTGATGTGATGATCAGTGGTGGACCGACCATGTGACCGGCTCAAAGAGGCAGATGATGTACGTGGAATTTTGTCTTTTGTCACCGATCTCCTGGACGAGATCTATTACGAGCAGATCGTGGCTGAAGAAGCCCTGCACCGAACAAAGAGACTTTTACTTCATATTAATGACTCGGTAAATATTAATAATATAAATGCCACGTAAACACGCCCCCCCCTTTAGTTGTTTTCTATTGTCTGCGTGTGGGTGTGTGTTTTAGAGACGAAATATCAGCGAGTTTCTGTCCAGTGATAGAAGACCTTTCCCATTAAACCGTCGCTGTGGAAGGGCGGGAGATCATGCAGCCTCCGATCTACGGGTGGGCTTAGTTTCTCGACCGGATCCAAACTGGAATCGTCGCACTGGCATTAAACTAGCGCCGAACGAAGTAGAAACGTACCACATGTAAATTAACAGGCAGGCCCTAGAGGAGGCAAAAGAAGTCAAGTACCTCGGAGATGCTGTTACGGATTAAGGAGACCCGGCGGAAATAAAAGCAGCGTTAGCTATTACAATCCTCCGAGAACAGGAAGACGATACAAACGCTCCTATCTTTGCAAGAACCCTGTCCTCACTTCGAGGTGGAGAGCATCTCACAAAAGAGAGCCAGAAGGGAAAAGGCGTGAGGCAGCAGCCTCGGTGACCAAGCAGTTTCCGTGGGTACAGTTGCGGGCTCTAGGAGCAAGCCATTCAAGAGTTACCAAAGGAATCTCTATCACGCGTACGCGAAGACTCCCCACTAGAATTCCTCCGTTTAGTTTTCGGAAGAAAACCCACACGGGCCCAACTGGTACAGAAGGACGAAGAAAAATCCATAGTGCAGGAGGCTGCCAAACAGAGAGGGATCCAGACTGCAACCGAACCGGAGCCCCCCACTCACGGCAAAAGGAACGACCATGTGCCCAATAGGTAAACACGAACGACTTTCCGTATTATAGTGAATCAGATTCCAGACGCTTGGATTTCTTCATTAATCATTCAAGAGAGAAGACAGACAGAGGGGAAGCATCAAGAAAACCATAGTACGTAACAATGGACCGGAGATAGAAGGAACTGCTGACCGAGGACAGAGACAAAACAGGGTGGTATTTCATTCTCTGTCTTAACACTGGAACAGCGATCCTGATGAATGATGAGTATACTTGAAAGGCTCTTAGCATATTTTTAAGCCCCCCCTATAACAGCTTTTTGTTGATTGCAATGAATAAACAACAGGAAATAAATATCAGAAAGTATTTGTTTATATTATTTATCGACAGTCTTGTTCAAATTAATGTGAATATCCACTATTTTTAGCGTTTTTTTTCAATTTAGTCTTCCCTTTTTTTTACTCTATATGCATGAATAACGTCAATGCATCATAATTTGGCACCATTTTCTCCAGTGATTCCATCAATCCTTCTCAAACTGCGCCATTCATTGGCCTGGCTACGGGTTCTTGGCGTTTATCAACTTTTCATTCTTTTTGAAACTGTATCATTTCGTTACTTATCGATCATGGAAACAGCATCAAAAAAGAAGCAGAATTGGCGAAGAGATTTGTAGCAGAGGAATGTGGGGGCAGTTTAACGCGGTAAATAAGCCGATTCTTCAAAAAAGAAATTCGAGCCCGATTCGACATCCCCAAAAGGAAAAGACAAATGTGAACGGAAGCGGAAGATGAACAGTGGTGTTGCTGAGACAGTAAAATAGATCGTCGGAAGATAAGCGGCGCGTGGAAAATCGGGTGATGACGGCAATGAAGGAACTTCATCGACTGTTTGACAAATTAATGAAAATCTAAAATGTCTTTAAAGAGTCAATTTCTAACCATCAGGGTGAAAAGGAAGCAGCATGCACGGGCTGAAGGATACAAGCCATCGATGGAGAAAGATGGAGCTGCTTTCCCCATGAGCGTCATTTTCAAATGCAAGGTGAGCGAAGCCAGTGCATTGTTTGTGTTAATCACACACCTGGATAAAATGTTCTGAGGGCGCTGTTTCTCTCGCCATGGGACAGGTTTGTTCGTTCTACTAGAAGGCATGAGAAGCAGCAAGAAGTACATTCACATCCTGGAGAAGAGTGGTTCCTGAACTGACCAGGCTCTACTGCGGAGTGTTTCGGCAGAATCTCGCACCCTGCCACAAATCAGGAACTGTTGGGAAGCTTTTCAAACAAAACAACGTAGGATGTTTAGACCGGCCTGGAAACTTCTCTTGATCTCAGTCCAACAGAAAATCTGTGGGAAATCGACAAAGCGATGCTGAGAAAAATAGTTCCAGGAGAAGATAGTTTGTGCTCTAGATCAAGCCTGGGAATAAAAGTAGACGTGAAAATTGGTGGACTCCATGGCAAAACGTCTTTCTGAACCTATTAAGGCTAAAGGTGAACATATTTCGTACTAAATCTTGTACAGCTGTAAGTACGATTGAATAAATATCATTTCAACAAAAAAATCTGAAGATTTTCGCAGTAATTTGCAATTCCAGAGATGGTTACGTATACTCACATCAGTCGTATTTAGGTATAATATGTGTTCTTTTAAATTTGACAATTCAATATCTGCGCCACCCCCAGCTTAACGGCTGTAAAGGGAACTACTAACGATTCAATATCTGCGCCACCCTCCAGCTTAACGGCTGTAAAGGGAACTACTACCAATTCAATATCTGCGCCACCCCCAGCTTAACGGCTGTAAAGGGAACTACTAACAATTCAATATCTGCGCCACCCCCAGCTTAACGGTCGTAAAGGGAACTACTAAGAAGAAAACAAACGTATAAAATGAAGCGTGCAGGTTGCTTGTCGCAGAATCGACGTCCTGAAGACCTTTCGCACAGGTCGTCACATTGCAAATTCTTGGAACATTTCATGGCTCCGTGGTTGAGACATTTACGAAACAAACGAACATAAAGTGTAGCATTCAGATAAAACTCTCTATCATTACGACAGTTTATAAAGTCGTAACTTTTAGTGATAACTTCATTAAAGACAATCACGGTAACAATATCTGTACAGCAGAGTTCCGCTGCAGCTGTACGGGTAGTAAACTTTCCCAGCGTTCACAGTTTACCGTAAAAATCACAGGACCTCGATGAAGAGACCACAAACAGAATTGTGTGACATCATTCATTTCTCATTTCTCCCCGTAGCAGACCGAAGATTTGATGGCGTCTTTAAGAGAGAGAGAAGAAAAGAAGGTATGGTCTTGCATCCTCCCAGGTTTTTTTTTTTTTTTTCTGTATCCCTGTTAGAATGAATGGTGGGGGATTTGTTGAGACATCTGGCACAATTTCACTTTCCCCTTCCACCCTAACCCCGCCACTCGAGGGGGTCATAAAACAGCTCGGGAATAAATAATCCAGACTTGTTTACCGAACTGACGAGAGACGGATGGGGGGCCCTGGGGCTGCGGCGATCGAGCAGGGCTGCCGGACGGGTAAGGGTTCTTGCCTTGAAAGATTAGTTTCTGAGGCTGCTGAATGTGTAGATGATTATACAGGTCGTTTTTCGCGGTTGTTCCGCCTCTTTTCAACGTGCTGAACACCGACGAATCTGCTTCGGAAATAACGGATTACTTTCAGCGCGGAAACACGTGATCAGTGACGCGTCGACCGTCGACAACTCGACTGTTAGGGATCCACGAGCACCCAGTACAACAACGATATTTCTCCGCCTCACCGCACTAATTAATGTAAATAAATCAGACTTAAATATATACAATCTATTTGCTATTTGTTACATTTCCGCAGAACAACAATTCTTAACAACGGCACAATTTTCCAGCAACAGCAGTTTGAGAGATAGATCAGTTAAGCCATCAGACAATATGGCTGCTGTCTGGAACGATTGGCGTGAGCATTTTCGTTAGTTCTGTCTTCCCCCTCCCTTTCGTTCTCTAATGTAATTTCCACATCCGTTTTTGGCGCTGTCTTTCTTCAGCTGGCCAAAAAAAAACCGCATATAAATGTCCTGGAATCGTAGTCGAGTTAACTTTTCCGGAATATAATTAATTTCAATAAATTACGAAAATGAATCATCTGAATCAGAATGACAGCTCTATACGTTGTTCTGTTGTTCGAGAACGTGAAGTCATTGTTACGCCGTACCTGATTGGATGAGCCGGCAGAGCTGCGCTGACAGAGACGACGCCCCTCTTCTCTTTCGAAGAGCGCGGAAGAGAAGCGACCGCGCATTCCAGAGACTAACAGTAGAATCTTCTCCTCTCGTTGAAAATGTGGCCGTCTCACAGACCGCGAAAATCGGCAAATATTTCGTTTATCAGCGACTGTTGCTACCTTGTTAATGAAAGAATCCGGATTTTCTCTTGGGCTTTTTTACGCAAGCAGAAGTTTCTCCAGATATACAAATGCTGCAGCTTCTTGCTGCTCACCCAACGGTCACCATAGATGCATGCGCTGAAGTTTGCTTTTATAAATTTGAAAAGGTGTCACAACTCAATGGTAAGAAACGATAACACAGTTCAACTCATCACGGCAACTCCACAGCAACCCAAAGACAAAGGTGGGTGGTTCAGGCTTTAAGTACTTGTTTGATGACAGTCTGTCGCCAGCTGTCACGGAGCCTGTGTTGTAGGATAATTCCCTACACTTTCTGTAAGACGTATTTGACATGTTTGAGGAGCTGGCTGGCGACTATGCCCACGACGACTGACCTCTTCACAAAGACGTTCGATGGGGCTCAGGCGTAGGCAACAAAATGGCTGGGTAGCACCTCCCGGAGGGTCCTGGAGATGTGAGGGCGAGCGTTCTCTTGCTGGAATGTTCCATCACTCTGGTCTTGCAAGTCACTTGTAGTTTGAACCTAATGCTGATCTTGGCGCTTTCTGTGTGCCGAAATCGCTCCAGCACTCGGCTTCTTGACACCTATTCAGAATAGAAGCGCCATCGGAACCGATCATCTCAACTTTCAGCTGGTTCTTTCGCAGTCGGATAACTCGCCGTTTTTGCCAATGACGTGGGTGATGGCGTCAGTAAACTGCAAGGAACACTGACCGATATTATTACCTTTGATTGGAATCAACGTTAAAATATTGTTCTAGCTTAACTCCTTTGCTTTTTTTTTTAAAAAAATAGTGTATTATGTTCTTTTGAATAAAGATAATTTGCTTTTTATTTGGTCTGGTGATTACATATCTCTTTTAGATTAGTTCTACCTGGTGGTCTGAGGTTGGCCGAAATGATAGATGTACAGTACATAGTATATAACTTGGCAACGCAGAGCCTGGTTTTAATTCGCCTTCCTTTTCTTTTCCAAAGCCAGAATTAATAATCGAATGAACAATAACCGATCAGCTTGGATCATCTGCACAGGTGTACTGAAGCTTTCTTTTGCGTCTTACTGATATACGTTTGCTAGCCAACGAAACATTAATAATACTAAACGCAACATAACCAGTGTTTACTTTAAGACAATTGTTAGAGTTTTGTTACGGTTAGGGTTAGAATACAGCTAGAGTTTATCGGGTGAAGGATTATAACAAAGGATGGACGTGTAGTTAGGGTTAGAATTTAAATTAAGGAAACTGTTGGGCTTTTGGTTAGGGTTAGGATAAAGCTAAGGGTTAGGGTTAAGATTAATGCTTAGATTTGCTGTTAGGGTTTTGACAAAAATCGAGGTAGGTAGTAGTAACACGAATAACACCCCTCACTAATATTATCCCTATCCATCACGCTAACACTAAGCACTAATCTTCATCTGACCCCCCCCCCCACCGGCTAACACTGGATCTCTGCTATCCAGTTTCTCTGTACCACAAAAACCTACTAAAACGCTTTAAATAAAAAGAATGCTAACTTCGGAAACCCCAGATTTTCTGCCTTTCCATAGAAAGATAAAGGTTCTGTAGACAACACGCACATCGACACGTTACTTCCTAGCTTTCACCGTGCGGTTCATGCTCTCAGACAGGTGGGCCTCTGGCGTTTGGCACCTTTGATTTTGATTATACACGCAAGTGAGGCTTTCTACTGAAGGACGACTTTTTATGCACCTGCCAAGATGGACTTAATGCACCAAGAAGCGCTTCTGACAGAACTTCAGAACGTACACTGGTCCGATGAAAGCCGCTTTCTCGAGCACTGCACTGATAATCGAATAAGAGCTTGCCAACGAAACGGACAGCTCACAGTTATGGGAGACTGTGGTGACTCTCAGATCGCGTATCTTATGGCTGTAAGTTTGATCTTGTTACTCTGCCCGGAAACCTCGTGCCAACAGGTACCGTTGCCATCATCAGCATGTTACCAAACCAATGTTCGTGAACGACAACGGCAGACCTCTCCTAGTGCAACATCCAGGCACATAAAAAAAATATATGGCATCGTTTCTCGCGACTGTTAACCGCTGGAATCGACTGTATCTCTACAGAATTAGGGGCTTCTTTTGTTATTAAGCCCTAATAGGTTTTAATAAGCTAAATGAAGCCAAGAAGAAAGTGAAAATGACAGATAATTAGGATATTAATGATTTACGATCTGTTATTTTACTTCAGCCAAGGTGAGGAGTATTGGATCGCAGGTGAAGCATGCAATGGATTCTTTGAATCTACTTTCTTGTAGTGTCTTCACTTTTACGTAATACGATTCTATCCCGTGGATTTTTAGAATATGTTGTATTCATGAGCGTAATACAATCCAGACTGAGATTGATCTAGCCCGCCATAGCTTCTTCTCTACTTGGTCACAGGTGCACAACTTTCTCTAACCTGTCATCTATTTGCCTCATAACAACAGCAGAGAGACTTTTGCAGTCTCTGGGTGGATGTTTTGTAGAAGTGATGTGTGAGTTAATAAACACGTCATGTATCAGCGGGAATCCATTCATTTGCGCATATTTACAGTGCTATATATTTCTTCTCTGAAGACATCGTCAAAATAGAAAAAAAGATAAAAGAAATTCTAATCAGTAATCTAAGTTAATATACACGCGTTTGTACCTTTTAAAGTTATCATTTCTAATTATTATTTATATTATAATAACGTCCTGTACGTACAGATGACCATTTTTTTTACAATACGTTTATTAAAATTGCTTTAAAAAACGTTAATCTCTTCACCGTACAGGAGAATTAATTTGAAAAATACCATTGGTTCTTTATATATATAAAAAAAAAAATTCAGCAAAAAAATTATTAATCGATGCAAGATAAAGCAAATGGAAACAAATTCAACGGTGTTTACACTGTTTAAGTGTCGCTGCTTTGAAGGCTGTCGGTATTGTACGTCAGACATTTGACAGCTTCAAAGTTTGCATTCGATATTAACAGCGAGGCCAGCGCCCCTCATCGATCTCACCGGCCTGCTCGGTCCAGTCTCCTCCACAGCCGGTCATGATGTAGATGGCCGGTTATTTAATGGAGAGAGAGAAAGAAAACTACTTTATTATTTACTTTATTTTTCTTGATTGGTAATTATACCTGTAGTAGCGGTTAACGTTGTTTTAGTCGCCCGCAGATGGAAAGGATAGGATAGCTTTTCCGCGAAGTCGTCTCTGAACAGAGTCTGCGAACAGTTAGAGGGAGCCACCATCTTCTGGCAAGCGCCAGCACGGCCGGGATGGGTGTAAGAGAATAGATGGCGATGTTCGCGAGGCGTAATCTATCCCAACAAAACATTTGTTGTTTCGGTTCGACGGCAGGCATCGCTCACGCGAACGAGATTCAGCCGTATCAGAAGCAACGTGAGCGCCATCAGTTTTTATCACGTGATACGTTAGTGGCCGTCTGCCTCTTGGCTGGGACTGGCCACGTGACGTGAAAGCGAGGGACTAAGACGCCCAAACGTCTGTTAGGCAAGTGGAGTTACTGGAGATCCTAGACTGAACTCTACATAACGTAAAATATAGAAATTCATTTGGCAGTTAGAAAGTTATCATACAGTGGACCCTGCTATTAAATTAGCCGAAACTTTTTAAATAATGGAGAAGACGAAACAATGGCGAAGCGGTCAGTGGGGGAGACCGGAGATAGTTGTCACAGTCACCAGTAATTCTTAATTAAGCGCACGACCTTCAGATGACGGGACAAAGCATATGACGTCAGTTACAAAGTCATTAGTAGACTTCATCGGGAATTACTGGTAATTGTCAAAGCATAAACCGTCTCTGTTATCGCAAATTACCGTAAAGAGGCAAATGTAACAATTTCTGATTCAGCCAGAAATGTGAAAAGGTTAATGATTCATACTCCATTTGCTTTTGGCCATGGTAATACTTTAACACGCACACTATCTTGTAGGCATGTCGTTTGGCACTTATACAGTTTATTCATTACACCCTAAGTATACAATGGCAACTTCAACTTCTGGTCGCTGCTGTAAGAATGACAAGAATAATTTCTGTTACATCTGCGGTGAATATGTTGCTAAAAAGAAGCGGCGTGTAATAAATAAGCATATTAGAAATCTCTATACAGCCTATTTTGATACAAAAGTGGATTCGGCGAGTTGGGCACCGCAATATTGTTGTACAAGCTGTGTTTCAAGGCTAAGCGTGTGGCTCAACACTGGCTACTCTCTGCCATTCGGTATTCCCATGATTTGGCGAGAACCACAAAAATCCACATCGACGATTGCTTTTTGTTGTACTAGTGTCTCTCTCACTGGCATTAGAACTGAAAATATATATTATCCAATCTTCGGTCAGCTTCTGTCCAGTACAACATTCACATTCGATTCCAGCGCCCAAGAAACCTGATTTCTTGCCTGAAGACAAAGATACTGATACAAAGTTTTGCTGTTTTTTGTGCCTTTGGGATTCACGGGCAAAAGACAGCCACTACAAAGTCAAAGACTGGCCTAAACGCAAGGAATGAACAGTGGGAATCAAGAATATTGCCAATTCCCCACTTGTGCCATCAAATAAGATTCTTCTGCCACCCGTTCACATCAAATTATGAGTTACAAAGCAGTTTGTGAAGGCACTTGATAAAGACTCTGAGGCAATGAACTTTCTAAAGGCAAAATTTCCAAAAGTTAGCACTGCCAAAATTACAGAAGGCATATTTGTTGGACCACAGGTACGGCAGTTAAATGATCAAAGCTTCGAAAACATTCTGACCCCTACCCAAAAAGGCAGCATGGTGTTCTTTTCGAAATGTTGTCAGTGGCTTTGAGACATAAAGCTTCAAATTTTGAATTCCTGGTCAAAGATCTAATTAAAAACTTTGAAAAACTTGGCTGTAATATGTCACTTAAACTTCATTTTCTCGATTCTCATCTAGACTTTTCCCCTGACAATATGTCTGATGTATCTGGTGAACACGGAGAGAGATTTCATCAGGAAATTAGTGATATGGAAGCACGGTAAAAAGGAAAGCCTTCGCCAGCATTACTTGCTGACTACTGTTGGTGTCTGGTGCGTGATACCAAGTTTGTCTCCCATAAAAGATCCTGCCTTTTAAAGTTTAACCTAATACACTTTTTAACCATTGCCTTTGTCTAAAAAAATATAATTATAAAAATGTCTAAAAAACAATAAAAATGTAATTTTGTATCAATTGAATAATAAATCATATAATTTTTTGTATCATTTTATGATCAAATTGAATAAAAAGTCTTTTTTCTTTTTAACTTAAATGTAAATTTAAAAAAAAAACAAAACAACACGTTGAATCCAAAAAAGAATGCCGAATTCAAATTTGGCACCAAAAAATTAATAAAATACACATTTAACATTCTATGTAAAAGAAAATTCATCGAATTTTGTTGGACAGTGTTGTCAAATTGTTAATGTATCAATCATTTTCGTATTTGAAAAACTGACTCTCCTTGTATTGGTTTCAAGTTTGAAGCTCTAGAGAGATCAACTTGGCTTGGATAGCGGCCCTTACAGAAACCAAACGTACTACAGCTCCAGGCCTTCAGAGTACAAAGATGCAAGCCGAGCTTCAGGAGAGGAAAAACTGTTCGCACGACATGCTCTTTAATAGCCTCATCGACCCATCTCCAACATCTGTAGCGTTATCTCTGCCCTGAAGAACACGACGGTATACGACATTAAACTTACTACGGCTGCTTAGCCGAAAACGAAATTTGGAACTTTGCCCCTATACCGCTCTCTTCTTATTTTACACAAACTTGATAAAATCATCGAGTGGAAACTCATCCTTTAAAGTTCTTCTCTAAGTTACACGGACACATTTTCGCTGGTGCGAAAGCAGAGTTTGCTTTCCGCTCGACGGAGTTTTCCAGACCATCGTGAGTTATACAGTGGCCGACAAAAGTTTAAAAATCGATTACAAAACAGAAAATTAATTGACGTATGAAATATGCAAAAAGGGGAATATTTGAGCGCGGCTATTACACTGACAAAAAAGCGATTTCTTGTTCTTTCTAATGGCGTATACATAAACACGACTGGTAGTGAGTGTTTTGCATTAGCTCGCTTTTTCTTGAATTATGACGGAATTTCATACCGAAAATAGTTTAAAAACAAATAAAACGTATTCAGAATTATGTTAACCCCCCACATTTCTAGGGATTACTTGAGATAAACAGATCGAGGAATTATCAGTATTTGGTCACATCCATTAATCTCAATTCCAGCCTGGCAGCGCTTATGCATGGAGTGCACAAGGCAAATACACTTGTCTTTGAAAATATCGTCCCATGGCGACCGAATAATTTGTAACAATTGATCCAAACCAGAGCTTTGAGCGGGCCACTTTAGAACTAGTAATTTCTAATCTGTGAGATGCTGTTTAATGATTAGACCGAATGTTTCAGATCATTATCATGTTGGAAAATTCAGTTGAAAGAAAAGCAGCCTTCAGAATACTGTTTTAGTTAATTGGGGTTAAAATGTCCAGATGAACAACCCGATCCATTATTCCCAGGATACAATAAGTAGAATCCGTACCTTTTCTGGAGAAACAGCTCCATACCCTAATGGACCAGCTCTCGTCTTTGATGATCGGGTTGGTACACTTTGGATGGAATACTTCACCGAATCTTCGCTGCACGGAAGTCCGAGCATCTGATGAAAACTTCTGGAACCGTGATTCATCGAACCAGAGCAAACTGGCCTACATTTCCGGTGTCCAATGGAGATGATGGTCCTTGGCGAACTGAAGTCCGGCCCTTTGATTCTTCAAGAAAACAAAGGCTTTTTTTCCCCTGGAAACACGCCCAGTAAATTCGAAATCACAAAGTTGTCCCAGAACAGTTCTCATAGACATTGGCGCTTCTCCTTTAAAATGTCAACGGACGTCCTGTGCCGGTTCATTTCGGACTGACTCTTGCTTTTTCCGATCGGGCCGAGCATCAGTTTTTCGGGGTCTGCCGCTCTCTCTATGGCGTTCGAAGGCTGGAGAACGAGCCGTTTTACTGCACTCGACCCGCTTAGCGATCTCGGAATGTGACAGTTTCTCCTCGCGAGACTCCGCGATATCCGCGCGCGTTTCTTTGGAATTAAACTGAGTTTTCGACCTGTTGTAGGATGATATAAACAATATATCCATTGCTTTACTATATTCTATTGACTGTCTTAAAAAAAAACAACAACAACAATATAAACAGCTGACGTTGGCATTCTTCAACTTTTGTTGCCACGGAATTCCGCCACGATGTCAGAAAAGCGACCGCATGCAAAACATTGACCACCGATCGCGCTGATGTAGAGACCAATCGGAAGAACCGACCGCTCTTCTGTCAGTGCGACGCCTCTGCTGGAATATTTATTTTACATATTTAACACGTTTGTCCCGCCGTCGTTCTTAAACTTTTTGTTCGCCACACACACACACACACACACACATGTTTGCGTGCATATCAAAATATGTTTCGACGAGACGTACGGGTGACGATATTTTTACTGGAGAAGCCACGTAGCCGGCAGTTAATTGCCGATATGTCTGGTACATCGCTGTACATGGAAAACAGCGAGGGCCTCAAACACTTGAAGACAGCTGGCGGTGGTAGATAAAAATGATGGGCTGATTATATATCTTAACGTCGGCACGAATCACTGGCTCCACCTAGAGGCAATTAAGCTGGCCGGCATCTCAAGCAAAGACCATATAATTTGTACGCAAATATATATAACCCCCCCCCCCGCCGTATAATTGATGAAAATATTCGGAGAAATATAACTGAGATAAGAAAATTATAAAACGGTCTCCTCGGTGTGTGTGTGTGTGTGTTTTCCAGATGTAGATATTAACGTGGGTTTTCCACCATTGCTCGCGACGCCGGCGGTACGGGGACGACAACTGAAAAGCTATATAAGTATGGCGGCGACTCTCACCTCGATCCACCGGAGCTTCATCCACGAGATGTGTAAGATGCGGGAGAGGCTCAGTCGGATATCTGTTTACCTGCTAGGGATTTTGTTACTACTGAAAAGTATTCTAGAAAGACATATCGGCTCGTCACAGGTACCCTAAGAATGGAAATCCATTTACCCAACTGGGAGACATTTTCAATGGTGGATTAATTTTCAAAAATATAACCAAAAAATTGTAAAAAAAAAATATATATATACTACCACATAAAATCGTCGGAGAGCCGGATGTCTGGTATCGGGACTGTTCACGAGACTCTAAAGCCCTGGAAACAGGAAATCTCGCGATGTTTACGTAAATTATGTTTATTATACAGTACACATTTCGTAATTTTTATTCTGCATCTCTCGCCCTCTTTTTTCTTTTATTGTGGTTACTCTAATTCCGCAAGGTTCTATATGTTCTGTTTTATTGAACGACGCCGCCTGGCGGCCTAGCGGTTAGTCTGCTGGGTAACTACCAAGGCTGAGAGGCCCGAGTTCGATTCCCGGACGGGGTGAGGCCAGGCTGTAAGGAAGGAGAGCTATCGTTTCAAAGGCCGTCACAAATAAAGCCGAAATTCCAACGTTATTAATGTCGCTAGCTCTGTTCTCGAGCTCGTATAAATGTCTGGCTATTATTATCTTTTACTAAGAAACAAAAAGCGATTATGACAGATGGGACAACCCCCCCCCCCCAACAACTAACACACGCCCAAAGCTTTAACCTCAAGCTTGAAACAAAAGCTGGCTGGCTTCTATCAAATTCAGACTGAGTTTTTCTTTATTGTAGACGGTAGAACGAATAAAAATTTGATTTGAAGTTCATCGCCGTAGATCCAATAGCTGATTACTGACGCTAACCTGTCCTGCTAAATATATTTGCCGTCAGTTCAGTTTATGCCATTAGGCTGACCAGTTTTGTCAGTAGGTATATCCGCTGAGGAAATAGCAGCGCGGCAGACTTGGTCGATCGATCAATCGCATCCGCTAACAGCCTTCTTCTCTCTCTCTCTCCCAGAACAGCAACTCAAACACACGTATATATTACTATCATCTCACTCATGTGCTGGAGATTTATTTACGTACCTGTTAACGCCACAAAGGACTTTAATTACTGAAAATATGTATGTCTGTCTGCTTGTATGCGCGTGTGGATAAATGATGTCCGATTTCGTTTAGCAAGTTCTTTCTGGCTTTGTTTGCATCAGTAAAAGTTGAGGCCGACGAGGCGCCGACGCTCGCCCAAAGTTTTCTTGTACGGAAAACGCATGTCAAAGGCAGCGCCATGGTTAGGAGAACCATCGTCTTGCGAATTTGCTGCGTTTTCCCAGATATCGTGGGACGCCTATCCTCTCCGCGACCGTTATCCTGCGTCTGAATCAGCATACCGCTGAAGAAGATAACGCCGCCGGCGTGCTTAATATTCCAAGAAACTCCGTATATTTCTCTCTCTCAACCATATCCGTTTATGCGATTTTTCTCGAAGATTCTTCTTCTTCTTCTTCTTGCCCCGCCCCCCCTCACAACTTCCAGGAAGTCTCCACCTAATTGGTTCTGTTTTTAAAGCAAGCACATCACTTTAAGTTACATGTTCGCGGCCAGAGAAACAACATGAGATTTCTTCCCTGGAGACTCAAACGTTTTGGAAAGCGAACGCTGACGTTCTACATTTAGCAGGCCCCTAACCCCCCCCCCCCGGGCGCGGATGAATGGGAGCCTTCCTTATCCCGCCGGGGACAGATTCTCTTCGATGAACCTTAGTTTCTTCAAGTCCAATCCGACGTAGGCTCCCGCAGCTAAACAGCAGAGTTGTAGTAGGGAATTTCTCCCGCGTGTGTGTACACCGCAGACTTGCCCAGTTAGCGGGAGGATGGATTTCCCGTAGTGTCTGCGTGAGCTTAAAGTAGCTCAAACCAGGTGAAAGATCTGACGGAAGGAACAAAACAACGATAAGCTCACGAGTAAAGACGAGTGTCGCCTTCCGTGTGAGCGTCACCAGGCGAGGAGATGATATTAGACAGGGAAAAAACGTGACGGTGAGATCATAACGGATAAATTGGTATTAAAATGTCACCGCTAGAGGTCACTGTCAAGAAAATACCTTCTATCTTTTTTCTTTCCTATGTGCAAGTGAGCTGATGGGAATAAATTCCGAAGCAGTGAAGAAATAGTTGAGAGGCCGTCTGATTTATTTAGTTAGTGATTGTCTTTTGTTTCCGCAAAAAGACAATAAATAAAGCTGACAGACGAGATGTATCACCTCAGCGTCGTTTTCTCCTAACTTGATGCTCGCGCGGTCTGAGTATACTGAATCTCATACGTATTGATTCTCCATACCTTTGCGCTTTATCTGTATGTATTATATCAGAGTGGAGACACGTGTTGCACACTAACACCAGCTTCGACATTAAACACCGATTAACTCCCCTACGTACGGAAGCCGATAGATGTCACTTTAAGCGATACATCATTTCTTGCGTCATAAGTGTCAGTTACTGTCTGCCTTCTCCTCGTTCGACGTAAAAGACTTACCTAGTTATGGAAATAGTTCAACCTTCGCTTTGGCCAGGATAATTCCGGTCATTTTAAGTCTCTACAGAACAGAAAACTCCAATTATGCAGGAAATGTAAGTGAGAAATATATTCGCTGATTGCAGTGACAGCGCGTGCACAGCTAGGGCCAAATGTTTTCCATCACTCTAATATTTTCTAATTTTTAGTAATGCCACGTTAACATACTGAACTGTGTACCGCTTCGTGGGTTTTCCACGCACTTAATGGTAAAATGACTAAAACTGAATTTACACAAATTATGGCGGATGTTAGGGATGCAGAAGCGGTCATGGGTACAATGCCATGCAACGAATGTGACTTAAAGATAGCTTCTGCTATTATTTCAGTAGTGACGCAAAACGTTTGGCTATAGCTGTACATCTACCGCTTGCGTTAATCTTGTAAATTTTAACCTTCCAGTGGCGTATTAGAAATAGATTATTTAAATCTTATGTAACGAAACACCAGACAGCGAAAGCTGCAGGCAAGGAACCAAAAGACAAATGTACTTGGAGTTGACGCTGTAAATTAGGTAGCACGAGATATGAATGTATGCAGTGGTGACATCTGTGAGTTAGAAACGACAACTCTACGCTGAAATATTCAGGTTTTCCTAAAAGAAAACAAGGGGAGAACTTTGGGTTTTAGCGCGACGAGAAGTGTCGGGGGAGCAGACTTTACTTGGCAGTGAATTAATGTTAATTAAAAAGAAACTTTATTTCTGATTTAAAGACAAAGCAATGCCAAATTATAAACCGTAGGTAATCGAATACAGCTGAATGAGAAGATCGCAAATTTTAGGGTGATCACGGAGTTCTTCTCCCAACAGGAAAAAATAGTGGTTTCTAAAGAAACCTACACGAATCGCGTTCCACAAAGATGGATATTCTCGGCCGTGAGGAATAGAAATATCAGGGGCAACAAACTAACTTAATTGGGAGCAGTTGTGAACAATAGACGTGGAATGATCGATGTCCACAGTTGCAGTTTACGGTAGCGAATAATATATCAGGTGGGAAAGAAGCGGCTGGCGCGAGTACGCTTTCTAAAACTCGCTCTACATTCGTTCGGCAGTCAAAAGACGAAAATAAGGACAAGGACCGCTCCCTCAAAACGGATAAGGAAAACCTGTCAGGGTACCATTCCAGAGTACATCGGACTATCGAATATCTGGTCTTATTCGATATTCTAAATTATGATTTGATCAACTGTTCCACTTGTTCAATAAGACCGAACGTGTTTTTCGTTTTTTTTTTTTTTAAATTTATTGATACATTTTCTTTTATTGAATAACCGGGGTCAGTTCATAGGTCCTTACTTTGGAATATCGAGTTTTTCCAGGACGGGCGACATCGCTGTCCGATTAGCCCGGCACGTACTCAGGTTACACGGCGGTCTCAGAGGCGCTTCTCTCCGCAGACTCCGTTAGAACCGGGAGAGACGCCATTGTGTTAATTCGGTGGATGTCGGACGGCGGCTGAATTATGCAGCATACTTCGCGGTGCTTTGTAAAAACGGAAGATAGGAATCTAATCGCGGGAGAAATTCAAGGCACTGACACTCGGCATTAGTTCTACTCAAGCAGGGGTTTACAATGACTACCCGATGTCTCCCCCCCCCTCTGGTTCCGTATCGCCAATTCCACTCCAAATATTCCTTTCCCGATTCGAGAGACTTTGGATTTTAACCTCCCCTAATAAAGAAAAACCACATCCCCGTCCATGTGTTCGTTATATCTATCGATTGATCGGCCAGAAGTGACTCTACAATTATATGTATTCAGTCCACGCCGTTTCCGCAGACTTATATCGCGCGAGGAATATGTAGCAATGAATTCCATCAACAAGGCGGCGTGTTTGAGTTTTGTGAGCTACTCCCGGCAATCGATAAGATCCAGTAATCTTTCCTGTATAAACATTGCATCAGTGGGAGAGACGTTAACCCGCATATCACGGCCCGGAGTCGGTTATTTACGATCTCGCTATGCAGCTCTTTATTAGACGGAATTGATACATTCTATAAAAGGTGACTGATCATCCATTGAAGGCTAATTGCGCGCGGGCGGCCATTACGGAACGACCGAGCGCGGCACCGGAAGTCGGTACGTAATTTCCGGTAACACCGAACGCCATGTCAAATAAATGAACAACATCTCCTTTCGCTTTGGGTGGGGCGTTTGGATAGCATTACCGTCGCTGTTAATAAATAATAGCCGTTGTAATAGCAATAAAAGGAGAAGGAAGAATAATCTGTTGAACATTTTTTTCTGAATTTGGGAATGGAAAGAGATTTTCTTCGACTGAAGCATTCGAGAGTAACTCGCGTCATGTTTCGGAACCGACCTGGGGTTGTTTTACCTTGTAATTATAAAGGTCTGACAGGTGGAATGTGAAAACCAGCGCAAGAAGCAAATACCCGAATAAACTGCCCGTCAGCTGGCTCTTAATACGAACGCAATAGCAGACATGAGGTGAATAACAAACATGAACTTATTTTATCATATATCTCCAGAACGAGTCTGAGGGTCAATTCAGGTCATTAGGTCTACTGACAGTGGCCGTGCTTTGGTTTTCGAACAGCCCCCCCCACCGACCCTTCTCGCTTTTACTGCAGCCTTTACATAATTTAGAAGAATGATTAGGGACAATTACGTTGTCGGGATCCGACTAATAAGTAGATACACGGAACGTCTCTGGAATGTATTATGTCAGCGCTGCTTCATTTCTGTAAATATCCCCTGGTCTGTTCATACCAGAGCTGGTCACGCACCCCTGTGCTAGATAGATGCAGGCACCATAATATCCATGTCTCATTTAAAGCGACCATCAACCTCTCGTCGAATCCTCATTGCTTTAGACTAAATCAGCTCAAACATTGAATTATCTGACCGCATCACATTTATTTAGTTATCAGGTATAATCTTGCCCACTGGAGCCTTTTATCTTCATTTCCAGTCCTCGATAGTGGATTTTTACAGCTGCTCAGCCATTTAGTCGGACCGGCGCCTCTTTACTGTCAGAACCGACGCTGGGTTTTCTCTGTTGCAGATGAGCTGTACCGTGATTTCCGGGTCTGTAAACCGCACTGCCTTCAACCGTAATATGTAAGTCTTCCATCCGCGACTGTTACTCTCCGTCCTTTCGTTATCTTCCCCAGTTTATTCCAGTGATTAGCATCCTTCGCCGCAATGGGCTGGACACCGTTTTCTTCCCCTTCTGTTTTAGAGATACGTTAATTATTCTCTCTGTCAGACTCTCGATATGCAGAAAAGATACAGAAGATTTGGTTTTTAAAGTAGCTACCTTTGGGAAACATGGCTGGTGAACTAGGTGACGGTCGCTTATATCCTCCAGGGACTTACCTGGTTGGTCGCTTCCCGAACCGATTGGGTGCTGCTCACGTGGTTAACGCACGTGATTAGGTCATTCCTCAAGTGTTTTACGTATAAACAGGATAGCTGTTATGGAGACGAATCTAAAGTTACCCATTTATTTTAACAGTCATCGCCTACATGGGAGGACAACTGCAGTAAGAGTCCATCGTGCTAGAAAGCCACGCAGAGGGCCGAAACTTCAGCCTTCCGAAAGAAAAGGACTCTCCAATTCTTTTGGATGTGGGAGGGAAGCGTAGCGCGAGGGAGGCTCGTGAAGAAGAGCGAGAAGCCTTGTGTCGGTAGTGGTGAGCACACCAGACCGAGCCGTCAACCGCAGCAGACCACTGAACCGCGCCGATGACTGATTTGTTCAGCCGTTATGGTGATAACCGCCCAAATCAAACAAACATTTGTAAGCAGCTGTTCTCCTTGCAAGAACACCCCGGCTTCCAGATAATCCTAGAGCTGCTCGTGGCGAGACGTTCGACGCCTGGAACATAAATAAAACACAAAAAATTCAGTGAAAAGAAGAGAAAACGAGCTGAAGAAAATCGAACGACGCTATCTGTACCAGAGATAAACAACAGCAGCGTAGATAAATCAGCTCGCGACAAATTTAATTTGATTTTCTTCGTTTTGAGACTTCTACGGATTCTGGTAACCAAACTCTCTCTCTCTCTGCGTGTGTCTCTCCATCTCTCTCTCTCTCTGTAATGACGTCATATCTCCCTCTGTAATGACGTCATATCTCTGTAATGACGTCACATCTCTCTCTTTGTAGTGACGTCATCTCTCTCTGTAATGACATGATATCTCTCTGTATGATGTCATATCTCTCTGTAGTGATGTCATATCTCTCTGTAGTGATGTCATCTCCCTCTGTAATGACGACATATCTCCCTCTGTAATGAACGACATCTCTCTCTCTCTCTCTCTCTCTCTCCTCTCTCTTCATCTCCATCTCCATCTCTCTCTCCATCTCCATCTCTCTCTCTCCATCTCGTACCACTGGCGGGATTTAGCTGGTTTAACGAACCATAGTGGGCAGTAAGTGAAGAATAGAAACAAACCACACCAACAACAACATCAGCAACAAATATTAAAAGCATTTCCTTTTACACGGTTTTCAATAAGATCAACAGAAGTGATGAGCCTGAATTTAGTTTTGATTACTCGCTATAAGCAAACAGAAAGCAAAGCCTTTTTGGCTAACGTAAGGGCCCCCCCAAGCAAAAAGAAAAAAATACATATACTACCTCTATCTAAACTCGTAATATATTCTTTTTCTAAAAAAAAGAAATAATGGTGTACTTAATAATTTAAAATCTGCAACATGGGTAATGGCTGGAAGCTTTTATTTCGAATATATCAGTATTTATTTTTAATGGATTTCTTTTACTAATAGCTCGGTGAACTAATTATTTCTCAACATTTTATTGACATAGCGATTTGTTATAACGGTTTTTAGGCATATTTTGTGTAGTATAGAGAGCTGACAAAGCTTTTGTTGACTATGTAGTTAACGATTGGTTGATTTGAAGAAATAAGGGATCTCCTCATTAAGTCCCATTTTTATTTGAGGGGTGATTAATCTCCCTAAATATTAGCATTAGTGCTTCATCCGAAAGTTCTAATTCCAAACCTGCTTATTACTGAAATTCCTCCTTCATTTCGGGTACGACGCACGTTTCTCAAAGTAAATTCATTCTGGAAAAATGTTCGCTCTGATTTCTCGGAGATCCCAATCATTGCAATGACGTGTTTCAAATCGCAGAGATTCCCGTACACACGAGAGCGAGAACCTTCACGTGACACGCGTAGGAAAAGAAATACCGCTGGCGAGAAGTTCATCAGCTGTTGCAGTCGGTCTATCCCGTCCGCGCCTTCTCACGCCTGACAGACCGCGCGAGGTCGTTAAAATAGCTGGCGAGCAAGCACGCGTCTCCGAGGGTGGGTCGCAAACGTCAGACTCCCCCATAACGGGAGAGAGCTCTCTACCTTAGTGATGATGGCTGACTAGCAGCCGGTCCTGTTTCCAGCTGAGTGTTAAAAAATACCCAGACGACGACGACAACAAAAACAAAAGAGCTCTTTCTTTACATTCGAATATTATAACGGAGCGAACAAAATGTCGACATCTTTAAACCGGAAATTATTTATTTGCGTTTCTCCGCTAGGCAGGGGTATATATACTATTCCGGGTTCCCAGTCCTCTTCACGATTGGCTAGCCAGTAGTGACGTCATTAATGGATACCGCATCTATCTTTTGGAAGATGCTCAAATAGCAGCAGCGTATATATTAAACCAGCTACATCCTTAGCCTTGGGATTTAATACTTACATTTCTCTCTTAAGTTTTGTTGATTAATGAACAGAAAAATTTTACTCCTATTATATTTATATATTTCCAATAAACGTCTGGGCCGTCTTATTCCGCGGTTTGATTCTAATTACATACCACCCAAGAGGTTCGGCAGGTGTAGAACAAAGAAGATCCATCTTTAAAAGTACTTTAACCTTTTCACAAAACATTTCTCAAATATTTTAAATAATCCTCAGCAAAAGAAGTGTGAAACTCTTAAATACGCTTTATTAGTTATCGTTTCGTCGATTTGCTAAGGCTCTAGGTTAGCTTAGTGTGTGTGGGTGGCGAATCTAATCTTGCTTATCCCAGCCCCACTGAGACTAACTCAGAGAGACAAAGACGACATGGCGCTTCGACATTTCCGGTCTCGGAGCGACACGATAGGAAATTACGAGACTTTTGCCGTACGTTTTCGTGATCAGTAACCAATTCTGGACGTGCGAGGCTGCAACACGATGGTTTTTCCAGCCCTTCTGGCAAGAGGCTACATACATCCCGTGGGCGACTAAATCATTCAGCTGCCCGTATTGACCAGGTTGGGAAGGTTTCCCAAGGTAGTCGGCGAGTAAGATCGATGAGGGAGATAACCGGGGAATTCCACTCGTGCGCCATATCTCGCGGGTGCCGCTGACTTCACGTCTGCAGTGAATTGCGAGGCTTCCACAGCGCTAATCTTCTGCGATCTGGCAACATCCAGTTTGCACTCCCGCCTCATTTTCGCTCGACGCCGCCTGACTTAACCGGGGAATTATGCTTTTCTTAATTTTGCCTTGTAAAATTCCTTTCCTGTTTCTGAATTTCAAACAAGAAAGGAACTAAGGAAATTAACAGCGAGATCGAACGATCGATAAACCAATGAATGACGACATCAAACAATCAATCCTACAATAATTTTTCTTTTTTTTTTAAAAAAAAGAAAAAGATAATTTACAATTCGTTGGATTAACTTTAAGATCCGCGAAACCTTTTTCACTCAGAAGTGGTTTTTCGGAACAAATCTCCCCCCCCCACAAACATGTGCAAATAAAGGTATTCTCCCTCTGATATCCGACAACAAAAGAGGCGGACGCGACAGAAGTGACTCTGGTGGCTAGAAGAAGAATAACAAAAACAAGACAATACTTTTTATGGCGGCGGTTGTGGGGGCAGTTAGGAACAAACAGCGTTAAGAACGATTGAGGAGTAAACAGAAGCACCGATGCTACACAAGCAAACATCGCGTTCTTGTTAATTCGCTCCTGGTCAAACACCGACATTTTGTGTTTGTCATGCCGATCAGAAGGAGATTGTAGACTGGTTTGGCTAAATAGACTCGCACGTGCCTGGTAATCATAATTCGTCACGAAGACAGCGCCGTCTGACGGGTTCGATAAAGTCCCGCTCCTTTTATTTAAACCAGGGGAGATAACTTGTGAAAAAAAAAAGAAAAAGTTTATTTAAAATTATAACCTTACGAATGAAGCAAATGCGGTACAGATATACTCTAATTATAGTGGAATACTAACCGGAAGAATGAGTAGTAATTACGAACCTTGAACTTTGTGGTAATTCCTATTTTTTTAGCGGCACCAGGGTCATAGAAGGCGTGATGAGCTCTCTCTCTCTCCCTCTCTATTTGTTCTTATAAATATTCTGTATGAGATCCCTTGTACAACTGTGGTAGCCACATGTGTCGTATATCCTCGAACTATTTGTCAACATGAAGCTTGAGTCACGTGACAATTCTACTGCTTCAAGTGCTGCATGTTGTTTCTGAGTAGGGTGTAGAAAAGTCAAGACAAATTTAAGTGATCCAAAATTTGCATAACAGTGGCCAGATTAGGTATAATATCTGTTATAAATTTTCACATAATAAAGTTACCAAACAATGAAAGCATGGCGCTTTTTTAAATAACTTACAGATGCTGCTAAGCTACAGCCGGAAGTAGACAAACACGTGGCTACGAAATTCAGTACTAACGCAGTGCTATCCGCAGACTTTGGCAAAGGTACAGAGAAACCAGTTCAGTTCACAAAAGACCGAACAGGGGGCGATGCTACGGCAATACTGACCGTTATATCACCTATCTGGCTCGATGTAACCGCACTACCTCGGTGATGTTAGCGAACCTGCATCTCAGAGCAGATTGTATGAAACCGGCCACACTCTGCTAGACATCGTGTCAGGCTGGAGCGAAAACAGCCGCACTAACTCAACGTGTCAGACGGAAACTGTGCTCTAGTCTGGAGAGCTGTGTTACATCACCAGAAAAGTGAACCGATTCTTTTATGATGGAACAGTTCTGGGTGAATTAGTTAAACCTGCACACAGTTGCAGTCATCAATTCACTTTCGTGGACAATGATGCAAAGGTTTGTCTTGCACAAAAAATAGTCTTAGACCACCTTAAAAAGGAAAATATCCAGTCTTCCCTGGCCCGATTTTTCTATGACCTAAGTCCCGTAGAACATGTCTGGAACGAGTTCTCTGGCCACAGTAAACAGCAACCACGTCCTTCTGGGAACGTTCCGGAGTCTCGTCAATCCTTGACAGAAGAGGAGCCACAAGATGGCGTCCGTCAAACGTCTGGTGAAAAATAAACGACACACATGTAACTCTGTAGCGGAAGCCAGAGTCGGCCACACGAGCCGCTGTAGGTGATATAAGCGTATGGGGTACTGGCTATTCGTTCTCGTCATGAAGCCAGTAAATTATTGAATAATGTCCATATATTCCGCAAAATCAACATTATGCTTTAAAGTTTAAGGTCAATTATGAATTATGTGCAAATACGTCCCCCCCTCAGTAAAGTTGTATAGCTTATACCAACCATAATATTCCATTCTGTTTTTGACCAGTGTATTTAGCTTACACTTTAACACATTGCTCCGTTACATTTCAGTGAGACAGGATGGAGTCTACACTTATTATGCACTGTTGTACATTAGAAAAAACTCTGCTGCAATTATACTTTCATTTTGTTTCCTTTGGCTTCCGTTGTGTCCTGTACAAACATACGCACTGCATCGCGCGAATGCTTCATTCGGTCTTGTTTGAATTCGCAGTCCGATAGATTATTCTGATGTGATTAAGAAGCATCAAAATCCTCCTGGACGATTAGTCAGAAATCCAAGAAGTCGAAAGACGCTGAGAACACCGTAAATTATGATCCTGTTCAAAAAGAAAGAAAGAAAAAATTCGCTGCACTTCTGAGGACTAAGAGGAATTCTGAAGACATTTCCGTTTCTTCGAAAATGTTCACAAATTCCCGATGTTTTTGGAGAGAAAGAAAATTAATGCAGAAATTCTTCCTAGATGGAGATGTTCAGGAACCATTCTGTGTGTGTGTGTTCTCGAAATATAGTAAATACAAGCATATTAATTACTTTCTTGGTTTTACAAGAGATGCAGAGAATTGGATTTAATAATGTACGCAGGTCATGAGGCGAGGTAAAATCCTAAATAAAGAGCTTTAAGAAAATACTTAAAATCCGTCAAACAAAACGGTTGAAAGGTTTTACTGCTTTGATCTTTTGTTTCTCAATTTATTTATTTATTTTTTTAAAAAAAAAAGGAATCATAGACTGAACGGATACCGAGAAAGAAAAGATAAATGCCAGTCGGAATCGATAGAAGAAAACAATAGAGGCTTTTCCTAAAATTGCATTGAATGATGTGGTAGACAAAAACACTATCGAACATCTCCCAACACACAGAGCAATCATCTGAGGGAGTGAAATAATCTCTTTAGAAGTTTGAATAGGATACGTACGCTCCTGCCGCATGTTTCTTCTTCCTTCAAGTCTAGCAGTTAACCGTCCATGTTCTCCTGCCTGTTTGGCCTTCGTAACTAAGAGCAGAAATAATTATCTAATATGTAGTAGCCAGAACTACTCGTTAATCCAGTCACCTTTTAATTTTTAAAAATAGAGAGAGATGACGTCAGTACAAAGAGAGAGATGACGTCAGTACAGAGAGAGATGACGTCTGTACAGAGAGAGAGATGACGTCAGTACACAGAGAGAGAGATGACTTCAGTACAGAGATAGATGGCGTCAGTACAGAGAGAGATGACGTCTGTACAGAGAGAGAGATGACGTCAGTACACAGAGAGAGAGATATGACATCAGTACAGAGAGAGATGGCGTCAGTACAGAGAGATGACGTCTGTACAGAGAGAGAGATGACGTCAGTACAGAGATAGATGGCGTCAGTACAGAAAGAGAGATGACGTCTGTACAGAGAGAGAGATGACGTCAGTACAAAGAGAGACATATGACGTCAGTACAGAGAGAGATGGCGTCAGTACAGAGAGAGATGACGTCTGTACAGAGAGAGAGATGACGTCAGTACAAAGAGAGAGATGACGTCAGTACAGAGAGAGATGACGTCTGTACAGAGAGAGATGACGTCAGTACACAGAGAGAGATATGACGTCAGTACAGAGAGAGATGGCGTCAGTACAGAGAGAGATGACGTCTGTACACACAGAGAGAGATGACGTCAGTACAAAGAGAGATGACGTCTGTACAGAGAGAGAGATGACGTCAGTACAAGAGAGAGATGAGTCAGTACAGAGAGAGATGACGTCTGTACAGAGAGAGAGATGACGTCAGTACACAGAGAGAGATATGACGTCAGTACAGAGAGAGATGGCGTCAGTACAGAGAGAGATGACGTCTGTACACACAGAGAGAGATGACGTCAGTACAGAGATAGATGGCGTCAGTACAGAGAGAGATGACGTCTGTACAGAGAGAGATGACGTCAGTACAGAGATAGATGACGTCAGAACACACAGAGAGAGAGATGACGTCAGTACAGAGATAGATGACGTCAGTCGCCTTGCTTTGGTTACTCGTATTATGCTTTCTAATTTTTGAGCGCACTCGCGCAAATCCACGATTTAGCAGAAATCTGAATGAATTTGCGCGGGTCTCCGGACGGAGGGCGATTATTAAACGGCAGCGTTTTCTCGCCGACGGATTACCGGGAAAACCCGAACCTGTCGGTCGGCAGACAGGGCGTTAGGTTGGCGACATGTGCGTGTGTCGATGATCGCGTCAGGCGGCAGTCATCTGATGGCCTTATTTTGGTTTCAACAACAAACAAAACAATATAAATTAATCTTAGAATCGAACAGACAAAAAAAGAGAAAAAACCTCATTGCATTGGGGGAGGAAGAAAATAGATGTGTGTGAGTTTGCCGCTGTTTTAAATAAATCTGAATCTCTCCGGTGCCCAAAGAGCAGGAAAGTTGGGACGGCTCGTTTAGTTTGACCTCAAAACAAAAACAACAAGTGAAATCTTCTCAAAACCGATAACAATAGATAAGCTCTTGTAGGCCGGTGTCGATAATTTCCTCTTTGTTGTAGGAAAGGGGTTGTTTAGACGACTTTAAAAGAGTTAAATCATTTTGTTGGAAAGAGCATTAGGCGAGGTCTTCTCTCGCCCTTTCAGAGAAACGGAAACATGAGTGTCGGCGGGTGCTGAGCCTGGAGGAGGGGAAGGAACTAAACGATCGGGGGGAGGGACGAAAGAGTGGCTCCGATTGGTGAGAAATTTAGCATCTGTCTAGCCGTAGAAAAGATAAAGAAGAACGGACGAAGATGGCGCTGTGATGGGAGCGGGTGTGACACAGAAGTTTCTGGCGCGTCGAGTCGCTAATGATGACTGGAGGACACTGACTATGAGCCATTAAAAATAAGATAAGAATGCATACTCGACACCGAGTGGTGTTTATTCGCAAGCCGAAAACCTGGCAAGAGATTTCTAGAATCGATCATCCCTTGATCCGCTTTAAACAGCAGAACAAAGCTGCCTGGTAAATCGCCAGGCCTGACTGATCGATAGGAGGAGAGTAAAGGAGTGAAATGATTATGCTGTACGTTGGACGGATAAACGTCGATTCTCCATATTCGTATATGAAACAAGCAAATCAAAGACCGAGAAAATAAGTAAAAGTGAAAACAAACAGTTCGAGGCAGTTCCGGCTTTTGTTTTTAAGTTTTAATTTGAACCAATATGTTACAGCCTGACAACTTTTACTATCAGCAGTCGCGGGTGGTGACGGGAGAAATATTATTTATTTACTAGACTTCGATTTCCAACCTCATGTGAGGAATACCCAATCTGACGTGTAGAACCTCTATCACAAACAGACCCAAACAGCCCTATTATCTGACGTGTAGAACCTCTATTACAAACAGCCCCAAACAGCCCCTATGATCTGACGTGTAGAATAGAACCTCTATCACAAACAGCCCCAAACAGCCCTATTATCTGACGTGTAGAATCTCTATTACAAACAGCCCCAAACAGCCTTATTATCTGACGTGTAGAACCTCTATTACAAACAGCCCCAAACAGCCCCTATGATCTGACGTGTAGAATAGAACCTCTATCACAAACAGCCCCAAAGAGCCCTATTATCTGACGTGTAGAACCTCTATTACAAAGAGCCCCAAACAGCCCAATAATCTGACTTGTAGAACCTCTATCACAAACAGCCCCAAACTGCCCTATTATCTAACGTGTAGAACTTTTATTACAAAGAGCCCCAAACAGCCCCATAATCTGACCTGTAGAACCTCTATTACAAACAGCCCAAACAGCCCCTATGATCTGACGTGTAGAATAGAACCTCTATCACAAACAGCCCCTATCATTTGATATGTAGAACCTTTATCAAAAACAGCCCTATAATCTGACGTGTAGAAAGAACCTCTATTATAAGCGACCCCTATAATTTGATGTGTAATCTTTAATTTTTTAAGGCGCATTTCCTTTTGTTTTTGTTTGGTTGATTAGCGAATAAAAAAACAGATAAATAAGAGAGAGGAAAGATGTTTTGCTTTCAGATGCTTACTTCCGGTGGCCAAGCAAAATGGCGTTTCCACGTAACCACTGTTCAGAGCCGGCTCTCCGTCGGTCAGGGTACCGAACAATACCGCTGTCGATTCCGGGGAGGTTTCGCAGCGAGCCCGCGAAAATGACCAGAAAGAACCGAACGGCAGCTGCTGATGGATTTGAAGACTTTCAAAGGTACGTATCCCTTAAACCGGAAGACGACTCACCCGACTTTAATGATATCTGCCGAAGAAAAAAACTGAGCCGTTCATAAACGGTGCTTAAAGCCCGAAGTCGATCGATTTATGTCACGGCGAGGGAACAGAACGACTGGGGAAGGAAGAAAAAACGGGATGCGGAGCAAATTAGCTGCGAGACGACCGTAAAATTTAAATGAACGACGACAGGACATGCACGAGTGCGTCCCCCCGCCACACGTTGCTGCTGTGTCTCTGGAAATAAAATACCGATTATTACTTTCCGTGGCAATTACCTTTCCTTGCCAGGATTTTTGTGATCACCGGAGGGATTAAGTTACTGTCTTGTCGCCATGCGTAGCGCGCCGCCGCACGGGCCTAAACTGAAGTATTCAGAAATATATTTATTGCCAACTAATGTTTCCTTTGTAGGCGATAATTTGAGTTTCAGTAATAACGGAACAAGCGCCGAGTGCCTCCAGGTTTTCGGTAAGGCCCTAATAATGTCTGGTTTGTTAGGTTTTATGTTATTGGAAGCCGAAGCGATACCCGGTGACGTCACATATAGCCTGCGTGATAAATAAGGTCAGCTGTTCCGTAGAAGCCACGACTCGCTGAACGTGTGGCGACATGGATGTGTTACGGACAAAGGGACAGGGCTTCGGGTGACTGAGAACGACGTGTTTTTTTTTGGGGGGAAGGGAAGTTATGTGACCAGCCATGTAAGATAGACGAACCATCAAAATTAAGAAATCGTTTGAAGGTTGCTGCCATTGCTACAAAGGGAGACAACTCGTTTGAACACAGTTTGCATTACAAAGCTGCCTCTCCGCTTACAGTGATAGCTGGCCCTAAAAAGGCAAGGCAGACGACACTTTTGCAACTAGGTATATGCTACATACATTTTACCAAGCATTCGTTTGAAAACGTAATGACGCTTTTCCGTTCTTCAGTTTCCAAGATCATCGTTTCCGTGGTCTCCAGAACACGGCCTCAAAAGATTTGCGGTTATGCCAGGATGAGACACGAGGTAGCGCTGCGATCTGTTGGGCAATTTTTTTTTTATAAATATCCCCTGAAATTCCATTAAAAGCCTGATTTTCATTAAACACGCTTCAGTTTGCCCACAAAATTGCAGGAAACCCCGCTATTTGAATACATGATTATCTACAACGTAAGTAAGATTTCTAAATTATCTGTAAGTTAGTAGATGGCGCCACGGATTTCTGAAGTAGTCATTACAGATTTCTGAGGCGTCTTGCGCAACAATAGAGACGCCAACAGTAAATTAGCAGCGACTAAATCAACTTTCAATCTTTTTTGCTTCCGCATCCAGGTATGGTGTTTTGTCTTTAATAATACTATAAGGAATTAAAAGTTAAGAGTTGTAGCTTTTAAATGCGTAAAGACCTAGTGAAGATACAGCTGATAAAAGAAAGATCCAGAGATGTTATTTTTGCCTCGTATATATAAGGCTGACTTTTCTTAAATTATGATAATAGTAATAATGATTAAAACAACCGAAAGCTCGGGTTGAGAGGTTTCAAATATATTTTATCTACTACAACCGCTTTAAATCATCAAGTGTATCGTTAAAACGTCCTGCTAATACTTCCATACTTGCGACTTGTCGATCAGCTTTCTTCCCAGAGGAGCCTCAACAGATACTAACTAATCTGGCCCACAGCTAAGTGGAAGGAACCGAGAGGACTTGTGGATAATATAGAATTACTTTTAGATCAACACGGATCGTGTTTCTAATCTCCAGATGTGTTTCGTTCTTTCAGAATTCATTTGCAGGCCGGCCCGCTTAGCATAGCGAAGCATAAATCAGAGACGAGCGGACCAACCAGATAAACACGTGGTGGATAGCGGCACATCTTACAGCTGGGAAACAGGAGGAGAGCATCAAGACCCGGACCACGCGCCATTTAAAGGGGCGACGTTTGTAAGCAGAGGCTTGGCAAACATGCGTCGTCCCGTTCTTTCTGCGTCACCACTAATTAGCGTCTCCTTCGATCTCGAGTTTATCGACGCACGGAAAAGTCAACTTCGGTTGATCGAATCGTGAAGGGAAGATGATCTTGCTGTATATGCAACAGACTGGTCCAGAGAGAGAACCTGGATTAGATAAGTGGTCACGAGAGGGCACCTGTTAAGGTGACGTCATCAGATTTAAGTCCCTTTAATCTGATGAGAAAGTTATAGTCAGGAGTAAAGTTGGAATTTTTAATTATTATTATTATTATTATTATTTATTATTATTATTAGTATTAGGAGGAGGAGGAGGAGGAGCAGCAGGAGCAGTAAGTTTTAGATGTAATGCTGCTATCACTGTTATGCCAAACATGAGAAAAAAAGCCAAGTAATTCGTTGGTGTAATCTACGAATCGTCACCGAGTAAGTTGACGATATAATGCACGAATAAATCTGCCACTAGAGTAAGTATGGCGCCTGCGCTCTTCTGTCTAAATGCACGAAGTATTTACTGTACTGCTGGGCCTCGTAAGGGTGATATTATGATTAGCGAGAAGCAGCAACCGATCTGACTGGTCCTCTCTCTC
>JACATO010000537.1:0-36414 GCA_018389105.1 Nautilus pompilius | reverse complement strand
GCACTAACTTTGGACAAACATGACCTGGTTTATATGATAACTCTGACATGAAGAGCTGCTCTGCTGGGGTAGTAAAGAAGGCGTCTAAAATAAAAAAAATATATGCCAACAGGATTCTTATGATGCATATACAACCAAATTCCAACCACAGAGGAGAGTGTCATAATAATACACACTGATTCCAGTACAGACTCATCACCTCCTTAGCAAAGATTCGTATTGGTTCACAGTAATCCAAAAGACCACTTACCCTCATATACAATCTTCTTCTCTTCCCATGGAAAATTTTCTGCCTCACATGGCTGAACATCTAGTGCACTCGTCTCATCCTCCATTCCTCATCAGTCACTTTCCCTGCTTCAGTGAGCTGAGGCACACTATCCATGATGCTGTTCACTTTTGTCGTCTTCGGTTTCCTGCTAGTCTTGAAGGACATTATCATAAAATAGTAAGAATTTATGAGCATTTATACAAAAACATCTTGATCCTCAGTTACATCTTCATTTCTCTTGAAAATAGACAGAAACATCCTCCTTCACTCTGACCATCACCTAACAAAGCACCAAACATGTATACAGTAAAATAGTTTTGCAAAATTGTATGGTCCACTACTAATTAATAAGAGAAATATATCACTTTGGTTGTTTGACATCCCACATAAACATTATTTCTTGTACTTTTTTTTCATTGTATTAATACATATTTCAAGTTTTTTGCTGATTTGTAGCAAGGCAGCCAACTTGGGTAGAATTACACAAACATCAGAATCCCTCTACATCCCAGCAGAACTGTTAGAAACAGTAATTCCTCTTTATTTATACTAAAACAAGGGTATAAACTAATAAAATCATGTCAGTTATAAATAATGTCAAACCATGTCTGTTTGTAGAAAAACATTTACTTTGCCATAATCATTTAACAACTTGTTAACACAAATGTCTTTCTCCACAATCAAACTAAACAACAGGTGTATTAATGGCTTTTCACACATTTACATATGTACTGTCTTTGCTACATCAGCCCCCAATACTGATCCCGTTATGTTTAGTTCATATATAATTTACAAACAACATACAAACATCTAGAAAAAAAAACAAACCCTACCAATTTAAAATATTTTTCTGATTTCACTTCTGAAATTTGGATTTCCAATTCCTTTTGCAATTTCTGTTTCTTCCAGTTTTCTTGTCTGATTTTATTGGCAAGAAATGAGTAACTTATCAAAGATACAGGTAATTATTAAACAGAAATATTATTATTCCAAGCAGAAATTCAGCAGTACCATATAAGTGATCTGAAAATAGGGAAGTCTGCATCTAATAAACAGAACAAAAGTACTTAAGTAAAAATAAAAGAACTGTTGTTTTTTCACCTTTATAATAATGTCAGCTCTGGAGGCAGTTTCTGGCCAGGAGATCTAGGATTAAGCAGCAGCAGGTTGAATTCATCATAGTCCTTCATTAGTTGCAGAATCTATTTGTAAAACAAAAGACAAAAAATGCACACACCTTAATCCTACTATCAGCCTTACTATGGCACGATGCTAAATACTATGATATAAACAGTAATAACAGAAAGGGACAAATACTACATCAAAATTGCATGTGCCCTGATGCACTCTCTTGCATACTTCCTCTTTCACTGCCTTTTAGTAACACTTCACTCATCGAAAGTAAAATTTTATACAGCCAAACTGTGCAAAATAACACAGGTAACATCTTTTCACATTAAGAAAATTTTCTCTGATCTCACCAAATGTTATCACCACCAAAAACCTGTTGTGCCACTAATATATATTTAATTTATGATTTTTTCAGAAGCTTCACATTTTGTAGCTGGTATTTTTCTACACTACATTATGATGTTGCATAGAGACATTATTAGATAATTGCTTCAACATTGCATCTGGCTCTTCCGAGAAACAGTCCTTTCCAATGGACTGCTGAGAGCTTACAACAATGTTGAGCAAGTTACCTGTTATTCCTCTTGATATTCCATGTCACATCCCAGGTTTTACTTCTCAATGGGGGAAAGACGATGGGTTTGGCGACAATGATTTCTTGCTCTTTGCCTGCTGTCCACCCCAAACCCTGATGGTGACAAACATCACAATCCGCCCTGGGGGCAAACTATGAGATCTTGGTCACAAGTCTCCTCATATAATTCCAAAAAAAAATATAAAAAGACCACTGAAGAAATTAAATAAAGCAGATAAAACACCTGTCAAGAGTTAGAGGATCATTTAATAAATAGCTCATCTTAACTTGCCATTAATGTCTTTAAAAACTATTGGAAGAAAACATTTAAGATTCAGTTCAGAATCTGTCCCTTTTCTTACCAGTAAATATGTTTTACCTTTTTATAAGCTATAAAAGCTTCCTACATATGTTAAAATACCTAAAATCTACAGTACATTAGATTGCTAAATCTTCCTAAACTAAACAATGCTTACAGAAGATGAAAAGAGAACTCTTACCTGTGCAGTTGGCATAAATTTCACCTGTATGTTCAAGTGTTGATCAGGAATAAGGAGACCACATGGAAGCAACACTTCAATAGTCCTTGGTTTTGGGGATCCTGGTTTGGTTTCTGTTGCATGTACATGGGAAGGAATTTGTGAAAAGGCTATGAAAAAAATGACAAAGACAAAGAAATAACAATCTGCCTCAGCTGTATATAGTAACACCAATTCTTCAACATCAAACTGTTTTTAAATAAGTAGCTACTAAACAGACACGACTTTTAGAAAGAAAACAACTGATTGAGCACACAAAACTTGAAAAAACAAGATAAAAAACAACCTCACCAACTTACTCTCTTTTTTCTTTCTCTGCTGAATAGTTCCCTTCAGAGCACCCCTGCTTCTGATTGTGTAGTTAGATAGTGATCACTTTACAACTGCCACATTTCACCTCCCTGAAGCCCAGTTGTCATCAGAGATCTCCAAGTATGGCAGGGTAACAATGTCTTGCAAGCAAATGTTAACCAGAATCCATTTACAATCTGAAACCCCAATAACAATTAGATACAGCATGCACTAAATACATTTCAAGGTCTGTAATTGTTGTTAAAGATCAATATGAAACAGTGACAGGAAAACAAAATTGTTTTTCAGTTATAATAGGATATTCCAAAATTATGAAAATATAATGAGAATTAATGATGCAATATTACTTTTTCGTTTAAGTTGCAAAGTATTCCAGTAGGAAAAGAGAGAATTTAGCCCCCATATTGACAATATCTCTTACAAGAAGAGCCTGAGAGCCTGGAGGAAAGTTGACTGGAGAGAGAAAAAAAAATTTCATCAGGGAAAATCAAGATTGGGTTGATTACCAGCTGCTGTAACTGTCACAATGTACTTCTCTAGCTCAGTAATACAGGCAATTTAATGGTTGCAGGCCTGGAAAGATCTACCAGTGTAGTAAAGGTACTGGATGAATGGATAGAGAATGTTAGTTATCAAAATCCAAAGGGAGTTGTGTTAGAAAAGTCTGTTATAAAATAATGGGCTTAATGATAATGCATTTCTGAAGGTACAGATAAGTACAAAAGGTAAATAATTAAGTGTGCACAGGAACTTGCCCAAAGGTGTTAGGAAACAGAGAGTGGGAAAAAAATAGTTTACTATCTGGTATAAGAAGTTAAATTGGCTTCAGAAAGTATGCAACAAGTGTTAAGAAAATTTTGTATAAAGATTTTTACTGCTTTCCATTACAAGCAGGGATCCAATAAATTCTTTGTGGTTGAATAAATTAGCTACAAGAAAAAAAGATAATACTCTTAATGGAAATCTTACTGCCATGGTCTGGAAATTGAAGTTTGCTTAAATTGTGTGCTATGTTAAAAACAGAGGACGACCTTGTTTCAGGAGAGCGAGCTGCTGTTTCTGCTGTGATGTCAGAGCTAACACTTGTCAATCACTATGACTGTGCTGAACAATACTCTATTGTGTGTGTGTGTGTGTGCGTGCATTGTGGTGGAAGGGTGTCCAGGGTGTTGGTATGCAACGGTTACATCTTCCTCCCTTCAATGCAAACACCACCAACAGACATCAGGAAATTGGAAGCAATCAGCATATGGACTTACTGTCCTTCAGCAGCTTCACATCTGCCAGTTATAAACCCTCATGGATAAGTAAATACCTGGCTGCCATGTGCTCTCTTGGATTCAGAGTTGCTAGAAGATGAGTCTGCCCACCTCAGTGGCCCATTTTATAGCAGCAACATTGGCTGAAACATCAGTATGGACAAACTCCCTCTTTGGTGAAGCTCACATTACTATCAAAGAGATCTGTATGTACATTCACTTTCTCAAATCTGTATTGCAATCTTCTTGCTACATTTTACTATTTTTCCTCTCATCGTAAAGATGTCTGAAGCTGCTCCATCTAACAGTAAAATAGATCATCATGGATTATTTGACTTCTCCTGAATCAAAATCCTGCCTGTTAAGATATCGGTTTTAGTTTTCTGTTGTATGGCTGTTTTAAAAAATCTGATTATCTGGTTGATTGATTCTCTTTCTCTCCCACTTAACTTCTCATGGATGAAGATTGAGAAATATGATCAATGACATAAACCTACAAAGTGATGACACAGGATGACAGCCGGTTCTCTCTCTTGCCCCCTAAAGTCCCTAATTTTCCCCTATGTAATAAAGACCCTATTTCTCATAAAAGATAGATATGTGTGCATTAACCATATAAAAATGTGCGGGCAGATTAACTCAAAGCCACACAAATTCTGCATTTAATACTCAGTCACACATTAGAACCACCACGATATAAATATCCTCCTCCAAGCTAAGATTATGGAGAATTCTGATATATTCCTGACTGCTACAGAAAACACCGAGAGATGAAGCTCAGGCCCAACAGATGATACCATCTACAGTTTGGTGTCTGTTACTCAGAATAATTTCAAAAACTCACTGGAATATGCACCAAATCAACAGCGTTAATAATAATAATAAATAATAATAATAATAATAATAATAAAACAGCATCACTTTCCTGTCGGCCAGCAGTAAAGGTCCCTCCCTCCCTCCTTTATGTGCCCGCATACAGGCCACAGGCTGGAGCCGGATCCCCCCCTGCAGGTTGTCGGTATTTCAGACACAACTGTTTTTACCGGCTTCAGCAGATTTAACAGATGGAGGAGGAGATAAACGGATTGAGCAGCCAACAACAGTCCGAGATCGGCTGATGCTCTAATGAACCAACGCTGGCAGCTGAGCCCCGAGAAGGGTCCTCCCCCCAGAACTGACCCTCGATGGCGGCTGCTGGGGAGATGGGGTCCAGGTTAATCAGCCAATTAGGGGGATAAACGACCTTCCGAACATCTTGTTTATTTCTACAATAAACACAGCGGCACAGACCGTTTCCCTGTCCAGCCGAAGTGAACTCCCACAACAGAGGCTCCGATAACCAGAACGGGATGGAGCAGCAGCAGCAGCGTCCGTAGTCCGCCATTCTCCCCGATGGTCGCCGTCTCACGGACCAACAAACAACACCTATCTTCTTCTTCTCTACAGAGGAATAACTTTAACGTCTAAAAGTCAGATTCCTACCTGAAACAATTTATCCAAATTACAACTTGAAAATGCGACTAATTTACGGTTTTCGGATTTCGCTGTCGATCCCGGCTACAGAGAGACCGCAGTAACCGCCGCCATCTTGGTCCCGTTGTCATGGTACCACAACTGGTGAGAGGAAAAATAAAAACACATTAAAAAATCGGTTGATCATCGATTATCGATAATAAATAAAGATTTAAACTGAAATTGGTTATGGATCATTTTTGGGAATCATGCAATATTTATCATGAAAAAAGAGACCAGGATAGATTACTCCCTTGATTGAATAACAACAATAATAATAATAATAATAAATAATAATAATAAAATAATATAATAATAATAATAATAATAATAATAAAATAATAATAATAATAAACCATTTTGCTTAAATTTCCATAAACTAAAAAAGATGCTGAAGTAACTACTTTGTTTCTGTTGATATCGACAGCTGTACAATGAGATAAAAACATTGAATATTTTAAAATTTCGGATATTTATACAGTTTATATGCAAAAACAATTTTCAGTGCCGAGGGAATTGACAGTATTTCGGTCACCGACTGTCAGGCGGTTGTCTCCCTTGTGAAGATCGTAATTCTCTCTCTTTCTTCTTTTTAAAGACTAAATTTAACTAAACAAAAATATCTATTATTGTGCGACTGTTAATTCTAAAACGATAAATGTGGTAAATTTAGATAACAATAAAATACATTTCTAAAAAGATCATAAATACATTTATTAAAAGGTACTGGCTTCATCTAAAATATTTATCAGATCCATGTTGTAGTAAATGTAAAAATCTAATACAGCTTCAGCAACTTTCACGGATCAAAGATTGAAATATATAAATGAACAGAAAAATAATAGATGATGCAAGACATTACATTTTACACAGTTTTTAAAATAACGAACCCATTAAAAACATGTTATTATAAAAGTTAAAATTAGTTAAATTAAAAGTTAAGTAATTATGCATTTATTCCAAAAGTATTTGTTTGCAATTCCAGAGAATGTATTTACATTCAAAGACAGCATTTGTTTAAAGCCACAGACCATAGAAAACAACAGTCTAAAATGATGTAAGGAGAATATCTCATCTTACTTAATAATTGAGTTATTCCCTTATTTATCAAATATTTCCAAACTTTCTAAAGGAGAATAAAAAGGCTCTCATTATTTTCATATTCAGATGACTGGGAATTTAGTTTGTGAATAATTGCTTTCTTGTCATTTTATTTTCAAACTTAATAGTCATGAATCAACCAGCCGAGATCCCGTTGCTGGCCTGACTCCATCAATGTTTTCTCTTTTGGTCGTGAGTGATTGATGATATCTATAAAAATCCTTATGGCAGAGATAAGTTGACTCTGCGATCCTTCAGGGGGGAGTCCCTTGTCTCGGACCACAGCTGGGCGATCATTTTCATTTATTTAATAATAAAAATAACAGAAGCATCATCCAAAATTGCTTTCATTATACTATCCTTAACAAAATTTGCATAATGTTTTACAATTTAAAATTTAAAAGTTATTAAATATTATGAAATATTTCTGTGAACCTAAATTTAAAGAAACAACGTAGTTGTGAAATTATTGAATTAAATAATGAGAAATTGATATAGATTCATATTTGAATGTATGACATCAAAACCCAATATCTTACGTTCCTGGTATTTTATTTCCTTTAATATGATATACTGAAGTATGGCTTGGTACAAAAGTTGTTTTTTCCTTAAAAACCTGGTATTTATATAAAAAACTATTAATTATTTATCAAGTATTTCTCAATATGTTTATAATTAAAAAGGTAATTTATTCATATTGAAGAAATTCCAACAAGATTCACGATAGTTCTGTTATTTATACGTTCAGAATTGTAATAGTTTGTTTGAGAAATTCATTCATAAGGTCATTTGGCCAGACGGGCAAACGGACGCGCACCTGTTCTATCAGTGCTCGGGATATTTAGAAATAAATGGACTGTGGGGAAATTGGTCAGTTGTTAGTGATTCCACTAAATCTCAGCACTTGTGTGTTTTCAGTGGGAGGAGATCCAGCGGATGTGGATTTAGAAGATGGAATAGATATTATATTTCTCGTAAGTAAGAGAGAAATCGTCGCAAGACAGCAATGGCACTAAGGGAGGCGTGGCCGGAAAACACAGACAGAGAAAGATGGTGGAAGAGGTTCACTTCCGGTAGGAGTAACACGTCTATGGTGGGCCATTACACCAGCCAGCCAGAGAAATGGTGGCACATTCTGTTGCGGGGTAGAAGAAACGCAACCATGGAGGTATGTACAAAATCGTGTTTTCCTTTGTTCTTTTATATCCGCTGGTTCATCGATAGAAACATTCAAAATGGTCTAAAACAGCTTTGTTATTTACTTTACTGCTGTTCATTTCTGTAAATTGTAAAATACAGGGTAAAACAGGGGAGACAATTTCAGTATTTACTTTCTTAATGAGATATTGATCTTCAAAATGTTGTCAATTAAAGTAACAAAAGCCTGCTTATAGTTCAGAAATCTCTAGAAAATAGTAAACTTTTCAATTTTCTCCCTTTTCTCCTTAAACTTTCGTTTTAATTTGCACTCTTGGAAAACGGTAGACCTTTCCTAGATTTATTTTAAAAATAGTAAAGTAAAAAAACTTCTTTACAAAAAAACAGGATTTTCTTTACTCTTGCAATCAGATTCCTAAGATTGGTGCTGGTGTTTACTTGTATTTCTTCCTTCTTTCATGTTCAGCTTGAAATATATTTGTGGAATAATTTTTGTTACTGACATCTTTTCTTTTGCTTTTTTCAGGAATTTTTGTTTTCTTTTATTAATTTACAAACCTTACTTATTTTGTTCTCGCTTGTTGCATTATCCACACAAATACAGAATTCAAGTTTATTTATTTAGGCAAAGAAGTAATTTGGATAGTTTTAATTATTAGATAGGAATTTATACTTTCATCAATAATCGCACCTTGAATCCTGTATTTGTGTCAACTTTTCTACTCACCATACTAACCATTTTTTTTCCAATATGACCATTGTATAATATTATGGAATTATACTCGATGCCGATGAGAGTTCATCTATCAAAGGAAACTGGCGATGATACCTGTCACAGGGTGGGTGGCTAGAGTTGGTTAAGATGCCGATTGCATTAAAAATAACTAAAGTGTACCAGCTAGTAGTAAAGCCTCTGCGTTTGATTCTGCGGCCCCCGTCCCTTTCCAATAGTGCGTCTGATTCTGCTTCCCCGTCCCTTTCAAATAGTGCGTCTGATTCTGCGGCCCCGTCCCTTTCAAATAGTGCGTCTGATTCTGCTTCCCCGTCCCTTCCAATAGTGCGTCTGATTCTGCTTCCCCGTCCCTTTCCAATAGTGCGTCTGATTCTGCGTCCCCGTCCCTTTCCAATAGTGCGGTCTGATTCTGCTTCCCCGTCCCTTTCCAATAGTGCGTTTGATTCTGCTTCCCCGTCCCTTTCCAATAGTGCGTCTGATTCTGCGTCCCCGTCCCTTTCCAATAGTGCGTCTGATTCTGCGTCCCCGCCCTTTCCAATAGTGCGTCTGATTCTGCGTCCCCGTCCCTTTCCAATAGTGCGTTTGATTCTCCGTCCCGGTCCCTTTCAAATAGTGCGTCTGATTCTGCGTCCCCGCCCCTTTCCAATAGTGCGTCTGATTCTGCGTCCCTTTCCAATTGTGCGTTTGATTCTCCGTCCCGGTCCCTTTCCAATAGTGCGTCTGATTCTGCGTCCCCGTCCCCCTTTCAAATAGTGCGTCTGATTCTGCGTCCCCGCCCCTTTCCAATAGTGCGTCTGATTCTGCGTCCCTTTCCAATTGTGCGTTTGATTCTCCGTCCCGGTCCCTTTCAAATAGTGCGTCTGATTCTGCGTCCCCGTCCCTTTCCAATAGTGCGTCTGATTCTGCGTCCCCGTCCCTTTCAAATAGTGCGTCTGATTCTGCGTCCCCGTCCCTTTCCAATAGTGCGTCTGATTCTGCGTCCCCGTCCCTTTCCATAGTGCGTCTGATTCTGCGTCCCCGTCCCTTTCCAATAGTGCGTCTGATTCTGCTTCCCCGTCCCTTTCCAATAGTGCGTTTGATTCTGCGTCCCCGTCCCTTTCCAATAGTGCGTCTGATTCTGCGTCCCCGTCCCTTTCCAATAGTGCGTCTGATTCTGCGTCCCCGTCCCTTTCCAATAGTGCGTCTGATTCTGCGTCCCCGTCCCTTTCCAATAGTGCGTCTGATTCTGCGTCCCTTTCCAATTGTGCGTTTGATTCTCCGTCCCGGTCCCTTTCAAATAGTGCGTCTGATTCTGCGTCCCCGTCCCTTTCCAATAGTGCGTCTGATTCTGCGTCCCCGTCCCTTTCAAATAGTGCGTCTGATTCTGCGTCCCCGTCCCTTTCCAATAGTGCGTCTGATTCTGCTTCCCCGTCCCTTTCAAATAGTGCGTCTGATTCTGCGTCCCCGTCCCTTTCCAATAGTGCGTCTGATTCTGCGTCCCTTTCCAATTGTGCGTTTGATTCTCCGTCCCGTCCCTTTCAAATAGTGCGTCTGATTCTGCGTCCCCGTCCCTTTCCAATAGTGCGTCTGATTCTGCGTCCCCGTCCCTTTCAAATAGTGCGTCTGATTCTGCTTCCCGTCCCTTTCCAATAGTGCGTCTGATTCTGCTTCCCCGTCCCTTTCCAATAGTGCGTCTGATTCTGCGTCCCCGTCCCTTTCCAATAGTGCGTCTGATTCTGCTTCCCCGTCCCTTTCCAATAGTGCGTTTGATTCTGCTTCCCCGTCCCTTCCAATAGTGCGTCTGATTCTGCGTCCCCGTCCCTTTCCAATAGTGCGTCTGATTCTGCGTCCCCGCCCCTTTCCAATAGTGCGTCTGATTCTGCGTCCCCGTCCCTTTCCAATAGTGCGTTTGATTCTCCGTCCCGGTCCCTTTCAAATAGTGCGTCTGATTCTGCGTCCCCGCCCCTTTCCAATAGTGCGTCTGATTATGCGTCCCTTTCCAATTGTGCGTTTGATTCTCCGTCCCGGTCCCTTTCAAATAGTGCGTCTGATTCTGCGTCCCCGTCCCTTTCAAATAGTGCGTCTGATTCTGCGTCCCCGCCCCTTTCCAATAGTGCGTCTGATTCTGCGTCCCTTTCCAATTGTGCGTTTGATTCTCCGTCCCGGTCCCTTTCAAATAGTGCGTCTGATTCTGCGTCCCCGTCCCTTTCCAATAGTGCGTCTGATTCTGCGTCCCCGTCCCTTTCAAATAGTGCGTCTGATTCTGCGTCCCCGTCCCTTTCCAATAGTGCGTCTGATTCTGCTTCCCCGTCCCTTTCCAATAGTGCGTCTGATTCTGCGTCCCCGTCCCTTTCCAATAGTGCGTCTGATTCTGCTTCCCCGTCCCTTTCCAATAGTGCGTTGATTCTGCGTCCCCGTCCCTTTCCAATAGTGCGTCTGATTCTGCGTCCCCGTCCCTTTCCAATAGTGCGTTTGATTCTCCGTCCCGGTCCCTTCAAATAGTGCGTCTGATTCTGCGTCCCCGCCCCTTTCCAATAGTGCGTCTGATTCTGCGTCCCCGTCCCTTTCCAATAGTGCGTTTGATTCTCCGTCCCGTCCCTTTCAAATAGTGCGTCTGATTCTGCGTCCCCGCCCCTTTCCAATAGTGCGTCTGATTCTGCGTTCCCTTTCCAATTGTGCGTTTGATTCTCCGTCCCCGTCCCTTTCAAATAGTGCGTCTGATTCTGCGTCCCCGTCCCTTTCCAATAGTGCGTCTGATTCTGCGTCCCCGTCCCTTTCAAATAGTGCGTCTGATTCTGCGTCCCCCCCTTTCCAATAGTGCGTCTGATTCTGCGTCCCCGCCCCTTTCCAATAGTGCGTCTGATTCTGCGTCCCTTTCCAATTGTGCGTCTGATTCTGCGTCCCCGTCCCTTTCCAATAGTGCGTTGATTCTCCGTCCCGGTCCCTTTCAAAAGTGCGTCTGATTCTGCGTCCCCGTCCCTTTCAAATAGTGCGTCTGATTCTGCGTCCCCGTCCCTTTCAAATAGTGCGTCTGATTCTGCGTCCCCGCCCCTTTCCAATAGTGCGTCTGATTCTGCGTCCCCGTCCCTTTCAAATAGTGCGTCTGATTCTGCGTCCCCGTCCCTTTCAAATAGTGCGTCTGATTCTGCGTCCCCGCCCTTTCCAATAGTGCGTTTGATTCTCCGTCCCGGTCCCTTTCAAATAGTGCGTCTGATTCTGCGTCCCCGCCCCTTCCAATAGTGCGTCTTCTGCGTTCCCGTCCCTTTCCAATTGTGCGTTGATTCTCCGTCCCGGTCCCTTTCAAATAGTGCGTCTGATTCTGCGTCCCCGTCCCTTTCCAATAGTGCGTCTGATTCTGCGTCCCCGTCCCTTTCAAATAGTGCGTCTGATTCTGCGTCCCCGCCCCTTTCCAATAGTGCGTCTGATTCTGCGTCCCCGCCCCTTTCCAATAGTGCGTCTGATTCTGCGTCCCTTTCCAATTGTGCGTCTGATTCTGCGTCCCGTCCCCCTTTCCAATAGTGCGTTGATTCTCGTCCCGGTCCCTTTCAAATAGTGCGTCTGATTCTGCGTCCCCGTCCCTTTCAAATAGTGCGTCTGATTCTGCGTCCCCGTCCCTTTGAAATAGTGCGTCTGATTCTGCGTCCCCGTCCCTTTCCAATAGTGCGTCTGATTCTGCGTCCCCGTCCCTTTCCAATAGTGCGTCTGATTCTGCGTCCCCGTCCCTTTCAAATAGTGCGTCTGATTCTGCGTCCCCGCCCCTTTCCAATAGTGCGTCTGATTCTGCGTCCCCGCCCCTTTCCAATTAGTGCGTCTGATTCTGCGTCCCTTTCCAATAGTGCGTCTGATTCTGCGTCCCTTTCCAATTGTGCGTCTGATTCTGCGTCCCCGTCCCTTTCCAATAGTGCGTTGATTCTCCGTCCCGGTCCCTTTCAAATAGTGCGTCTGATTCTGCGTCCCCGCCCCTTTCCAATAGTTCGTGTGATTCTGCGTCCCCGTCCCTTTCAAATAGTGCGTCTGATTCTGCGTCCCCGCCCCTTTCCAATAGTGCGTTGATTCTGCGTCCCCGTCCCTTTCCAATAGTGCGTCTGATTCTGCGTCCCCGCCCCTTCCAATAGTTCGTGTGATTCTGCGTCCCCGTCCCTTTCCAATAGTGCGTCTGATTCTGCGTCCCCGCCCTTTCCAATAGTTCGTCTGATTCTGCGTCCCCGTCCCTTTCAAATAGTGCGTCTGATTCTGCGTCCCCGCCCCTTTCCAATAGTTCGTGTGATTCTGCGTCCCCGTCCCTTTCCAATAGTGCGTCTGATTCTGCTTCCCCGTCCCTTTCCAATAGTGCGTTTGATTCTGCGTCCCCGTCCCTTTCCAATAGTGCGTCTTGATTCTGCTTCCCCGTCCCTTTCCAATAGTGCGTTTGATTCTCCGTCCCGGTCCCTTTCAAATAGTGCGTCTGATTCTGCGTCCCCGCCCTTTCCAATAGTGCGTCTGATTCTGCGTCCCCGTCCCTTTCCAATAGTGCGTTTGATTCTCCGTCCCGGTCCCTTTCAAATAGTGCGTCTGATTCTGCGTCCCCGCCCCTTTCCAATAGTGCGTCTGATTCTGCGTCCCTTTCCAATTGTGCGTTGATTCTCCGTCCCGGTCCCTTTCAAATAGTGCGTCTGATTCTGCGTCCCCGTCCCTTTCCAATAGTGCGTCTGATTCTGCGTCCCCGTCCCTTTCAAATAGTGCGTCTGATTCTGCTTCCCCGTCCCTTTCCAATAGTGCGTTTGATTCTGCGTCCCCGTCCCTTTCCAATAGTGCGTCTGATTCTGCGTCCCCGTCCCTTTCCAATAGTGCGTCTGATTCTGCTTCCCCCCCTTTCCAATAGTGCGTTTGATTCTGCGTCCCGGTCCCTTTCAAATAGTGCGTCTGATTCTGCGTCCCCGCCCCTTTCCAATAGTGCGTCTGATTCTGCGTCCCTTTCAATTTGCGTTTATTCCGTCCCCGTCCCTTTCAAATAGTGCGTCTGATTCTGCGTCCCCGTCCCTTTCAAATAGTGCGTCTGATTCTGCGTCCCCGCCCTTTCCAATAGTGCGTCTGATTCTGCGTCCCTTTCCAATTGTGCGTTTGATTCTCCGTCCCGTCCCTTTCAAATAGTGCGTCTGATTCTGCGTCCCCGTCCCTTTCCAATAGTGCGTCTGATTCTGCGTCCCCGTCCCTTTCAATAGTGCGTCTGATTCTGCGTCCCCGTCCCTTTCCAATAGTGCGTCTGATTCTGCTTCCCCGTCCCTTTCCAATAGTGCGTCTGATTCTGCGTCCCCGTCCCTTCCAATAGTGCGTCTGATTCTGCTTCCCGTCCCTTTCCAATAGTGCGTTTGATTCTGCGTCCCCGTCCCTTTCCAATAGTGCGTCTGATTCTGCTTCCCCGTCCCTTTCCAATAGTGCGTTTGATTCTCCGTCCCGGTCCCTTTCAAATAGTGCGTCTGATTCTGCGTCCCCGCCCCTTCCAATAGTGCGTCTGATTCTGCGTCCCCGTCCCTTTCCAATAGTGCGTTTGATTCTCCGTCCCGGTCCCTTTCAAATAGTGCGTCTGATTCTGCGTCCCCGCCCCTTTCCAATAGTGCGTCTGTTTCTGCGTCCCTTTCCAATTGTGCGTTGATTCTCCGTCCCGGTCCCTTTCAAATAGTGCGTCTGATTCTGCGTCCCCGTCCCTTTCCAATAGTGCGTCTGATTCTGCGTCCCCGTCCTTTCAAATAGTGCGTCTGATTCTGCGTCCCCGCCCCTTTCCAATAGTGCGTCTGATTCTGCGTCCCCGCCCCTTTCCAATAGTGCGTCTGATTCTGCGTCCCTTTCCAATTGTGCGTCTGATTCTGCGTCCCCGTCCCTTCCAATAGTGCGTTTGATTCTCCGTCCCGGTCCCTTTCAAATAGTGCGTCTGATTCTGCGTCCCCGTCCCTTTCAAATAGTGCGTCTGAGTCTGCGTCCCCGCCCCTTTCAAATAGTGCGTCTGATTCTGCGTCCCCGCCCCTTTCCAATAGTGCGTCTGATTCTGCGTCCCCGTCCCTTTCAAATAGTGCGTCTGATTCTGCGTCCCCGTCCCTTTCAAATAGTGCGTCTGATTCTGCGTCCCCGCCCCTTTCCAATAGTGCGTCTGATTCTGCGTCCCGGTCCCTTTCAAATAGTGCGTCTGATTCTGCGTCCCCGCCCCTTTCCAATAGTGCGTCTGATTCTGCGTCCCTTTCCAATTGTGCGTTGATTCTGCGTCCCCGTCCCTTTCAAATAGTGCGTCTGATTCTGCGTCCCCGTCCCTTTCCAATAGTGCGTCTGATTCTGCGTCCCCGTCCCTTTCAAATAGTGCGTCTGATTCTGCGTCCCCGCCCCTTTCCAATAGTGCGTCTGATTCTGCGTCCCCGCCCCTTTCCAATAGTGCGTCTGATTCTGCGTCCCTTTCCAATTGTGCGTCTGATTCTGCGTCCCCGTCCCTTTCCAATAGTGCGTCTGATTCTGCGTCCCGGTCCCTTTCAAATAGTGCGTCTGATTCTGCGTCCCCGTCCCTTTCAAATAGTGCGTCTGATTCTGCGTCCCCGTCCCTTTGAAATAGTGCGTCTGATTCTGCGTCCCCGTCCCTTTCCAATAGTGCGTCTGATTCTGCGTCCCCGTCCCTTTCAAATAGTGCGTCTGATTCTGCGTCCCCGTCCCTTTCATAGTGCGTCTGATTCTGCGTCCCCGCCCCTTTCCAATAGTGCGTCTGATTCTGCGTCCCCGCCCCTTTCCAATAGTGCGTCTGATTCTGCGTCCCTTTCCAATAGTGCGTCTGATTCTGCGTCCCTTTCCAATTGTGCGTCTGATTCTGCGTCCCCGTCCCTTTCCAATAGTGCGTTTGATTCTCCGTCCCGGTCCCTTTCAAATAGTGCGTCTGATTCTGCGTCCCCGCCCCTTTCCAATAGTTCGTCTGATTCTGCGTCCCCGTCCCTTTCAAATAGTGCGTCTGATTCTGCGTCCCCGCCCCTTTCCAATAGTGCGTTGATTCTGCGTCCCCGTCCCTTTCCAATAGTGCGTCTGATTTCTGCGTCCCCGCCCCTTTCCAATAGTTCGTGTTGATTCTGCGTCCCCGTCCCTTTCCAATAGTGCGTCTGATTCTGCGTCCCGCCCCTTTCCAATAGTTCGTGTGATTCTGCGTCCCCGTCCCTTTCAAATAGTGCGTCTGATTCTGCGTCCCCGCCCCTTTCCAATAGTTCGTCTGATTCTGCGTCCCCGTCCCTTTCCAATAGTGCGTCTGATTCTGCTTCCCCGTCCCTTTCCAATAGTGCGTTTGATTCTGCGTCCCCGTCCCTTTCCAATAGTGCGTCTGATTCTGCTCCCCGTCCCTTTCCAATAGTGCGTTTGATTCTGCGTCCCGGTCCCTTTCAAATAGTGCGTCTGATTCTGCGTCCCCGCCCCTTTCCAATAGTGCGTCTGATTCTGCGTCCCCGTCCCTTTCCAATAGTGCGTTTGATTCTCCGTCCCGGTCCCTTTCAAATAGTGCGTCTGATTCTGCGTCCCCGCCCCTTTCCAATAGTGCGTCTGATTCTGCGTCCCTTTCCAATTGTGCGTTTGATTCTGCGTCCCCGTCCCTTTCAAATAGTGCGTCTGATTCTGCGTCCCCGTCCTTTCAATAGTGCGTCTGATTCTGCGTCCCCGTCCCTTTCAATAGTGCGTCTGATTCTGCGTCCCCGCCCCTTCCAATAGTGCGTCTGATTCTGCGTCCCCGCCCCTTTCCAATAGTGCGTCTGATTCTGCGTCCCTTTCCAATTGTGCGTCTGATTCTGCGTCCCCGTCCCTTTCCAATAGTGCGTTTGATTCTCCGTCCCGGTCCCTTTCAAATAGTGCGTCTGATTCTGCGTCCCCGTCCCTTTCAAATAGTGCGTCGTCTGATTCTGCGTCCCCGTCCCTTTCAAATAGTGCGTCTGATTCTGCGTCCCCGCCCCTTTCCAATAGTGCGTCTGATTCTGCGTCCCCGTCCCTTTCAAATAGTGCGTCTGATTCTGCGTCCCCGTCCCTTTCAAATAGTGCGTCTGATTCTGCGTCCCCGCCCCTTTCCAATAGTGCGTTTGATTCTCCGTCCCGTCCCCTTTCAATAGTGCGTCTGATTCTGCGTCCCCGCCCCTTCCAATAGTGCGTCTGATTCTGCGTCCCTTTCCAATTGTGCGTTTGATTCTCCGTCCCCGTCCCTTTCAAATAGTGCGTCTGATTCTGCGTCCCCGTCCCTTTCCAATAGTGCGTCTGATTCTGCGTCCCCGTCCCTTTCAAATAGTGCGTCTGATTCTGCGTCCCCGCCCCTTTCCAATAGTGCGTCTGATTCTGCGTCCCCGCCCCTTTCCAATAGTGCGTCTGATTCTGCGTCCCTTTCCAATTGTGCGTCTGATTCTGCGTCCCCGTCCCTTTCCAATAGTGCGTTTGATTCTCCGTCCCCGTCCCTTTCAAATAGTGCGTCTGATTCTGCGTCCCCGTCCCTTTCAAATAGTGCGTCTGATTCTGCGTCCCCGTCCCTTTCAAATAGTGCGTCTGATTCTGCGTCCCCGTCCCTTTCCAATAGTGCGTCTGATTCTGCGTCCCCGTCCCTTTCAAATAGTGCGTCTGATTCTGCGTCCCCGTCCCTTTCAAATAGTGCGTCTGATTCTGCGTCCCCGCCCCTTTCCAATAGTGCGTCTGATTCTGCGTCCCCGCCCCTTTCCAATAGTGCGTCTGATTCTGCGTCCCCGTCCCTTTCCAATAGTGCGTCTGATTCTGCGTCCCCGTCCCTTTCCATTTGTGCGTCTGATTCTGCGTCCCCGTCCCTTTCCAATAGTGCGTCTGATTCTGCGTCCCGGTCCCTTTCAAATAGTGCGTCTGATTCTGCGTCCCCGCCCCTTTCCAATAGTTGCGTCTGATTCTGCGTCCCCGTCCCTTTCAAATAGTGCGTCTGATTCTGCGTCCCCGTCCCTTTCAAATAGTGTGTCTGATTCTGCGTCCCCGCCCCTTTCCAATAGTGCGTCTGATTCTGCGTCCCCGTCCCTTTCATAGTGCGTCTGATTCTGCGTCCCCGTCCCTTTCAAATAGTGCGTCTTATTCTGCGTCCCCGCCCCTTTCCAATAGTGCGTCTGATTCTGCGTCCCCGCCCCTTTCCAATAGTGCGTCTGATTCTGCGTCCCCGTCCCTTTCCAATAGTGCGTCTGATTCTGCGTCCCGGTCCCTTTCAAATAGTGCGTCTGATTCTGCGTCCCCGTCCCTTTCCAATAGTGCGTCTGATTCTGCGTCCCCGCCCTTTCCAATAGTGCGTCTGATTCTGCGTCCCCGTCCCTTTCCAATAGTGCGTCTGATTCTGCGTCCCGGCCCTTTCAAATAGTGCGTCTGATTCTGCGTCCCCGCCCCTTTCCAATAGTGCGTCTGTTTCTGCGTCCCTTTCCAATTGTGCGTTGATTCTCCGTCCCGGTCCCTTTCAAATAGTGCGTCTGATTCTGCGTCCCCGTCCCTTTCCAATAGTGCGTCTGATTCTGCGTCCCCGTCCCTTTAAATAGTGCGTCTGATTCTGCGTCCCCGCCCCTTTCCAATAGTGCGTCTGATTCTGCGTCCCCGCCCCTTTCCAATAGTGCGTCTGATTCTGCGCGTCCCTTCCAATTGTGCGTCTTGATTCTGCGTCCCCGTCCCTTTCCAATAGTGCGTCTGATTCTGCGTCCCGGTCCCTTTCAAATAGTGCGTCTGATTCTGCGTCCCCGTCCCTTTCAAATAGTGCGTCTGATTCTGCGTCCCCGTCCCTTTCAAATAGTGCGTCTGATTCTGCGTCCCCGCCCCTTTCCAATAGTGCGTCTGATTCTGCGTCCCCGTCCCTTTCAAATAGTGCGTCTGATTCTGCGTCCCCGTCCCTTTCAAATAGTGCGTCTGATTCTGCGTCCCCGCCCCTTTCCAATAGTGCGTTTGATTCTGCGTCCCCGCCCCTTTCCAATAGTGCGTCTGATTCTGCGTCCCCGCCCCTTTCCAATAGTGCGTCTGATTCTGCGTCCCTTTCCAATTGTGCGTTTGATTCTCCGTCCCGTCCCTTTCAAATAGTGCGTCTGATTCTGCGTCCCCGCCCCTTCCAATAGTGCGTCTTATTCTGCGTCCCCGTCCCTTTCCATTTGTGCGTCTCATTCTGCGTCCCCGCCCCTTCCAATAGTGCGTCTTATTCTGCGTCCCCGCCCTTTCCAATAGTGCGTCTGATTCTGCGTCCCTTTCCAATTGTGCGTCTGATTCTGCGTCCCCGTCCCCTTCCAATGTGCGTTTGATTCTGCGTCCCGGTCCCTTTCAAATAGTGCGTCTGATTCTGCGTCCCCGTCCCTTTCAATAGTGCGTCTGATTCTGCGTCCCCGTCCCTTTGAAATAGTGCGTCTGATTCTGCGTCCCCGTCCCTTTCCAATAGTGCGTCTGATTCTGCGTCCCCGTCCCTTTCAAATAGTGCGTCTGATTCTGCGTCCCCGTCCCTTTCAAATAGTGCGTCTGATTCTGCGTCCCGGCCCCTTTCCAATAGTGCGTCTGATTCTGCGTCCCCGCCCCTTCCAATAGTGCGTCTGATTCTGCGTCCCTTTCCAATAGTGCGTCTGATTCTGCGTCCCTTTCCAATTGCGTCGTCTGATTCTGCGTCCCCGTCCCTTTCCAATAGTGCGTTTGATTCTCCGTCCCGGTCCCTTTCAAATAGTGCGTCTGATTCTGCGTCCCCGCCCCTTTCCAATAGTTCGTGTGATTCTGCGTCCCCGTCCCTTTCAAATAGTGCGTCTGATTCTGCGTCCCCGCCCCTTTCCAATAGTGCGTTTGATTCTGCGTCCCCGTCCCTTTCCAATAGTGCGTCTGATTCTGCGTCCCCGCCCCTTTCCAATAGTTGCGTGTGATTCTGCGTCCCCGTCCCTTTCCAATAGTGCGTCTGATTCTGCGTCCCCGCCCCTTTCCAATAGTTGTGTGATTCTGCGTCCCCGTCCCTTTCAAATAGTGCGTCTGATTCTGCGTCCCCGCCCCTTTCAATAGTTCGTGTGATTCTGCGTCCCCGTCCCTTTCCAATAGTGCGTCTGATTCTGCTTCCCCGTCCCTTTCCAATAGTGCGTTTGATTCTGCGTCCCCGTCCCTTTCCAATAGTGCGTCTGATTCTGCTTCCCCGTCCCTTTCCAATAGTGCGTTTGATTCTCCGTCCCGGTCCCTTTCAAATAGTGCGTCTGATTCTGCGTCCCCGCCCCTTTCCAATAGTGCGTCTGATTCTGCGTCCCCGTCCCTTTCCAATAGTGCGTTTGATTCTCCGTCCCGGTCCCTTTCAAATAGTGCGTCTGATTCTGCGTCCCCGCCCCTTTCCAATAGTGCGTCTGATTCTGCGTCCCTTTCCATTGTGCGTTTGATTCTCCGTCCCGGTCCCTTTCCAATAGTGCGTCTGATTCTGCGTCCCCGTCCCTTTCCAATAGTGCGTCTGATTCTGCGTCCCCGTCCCTTTCAAATAGTGCGTCTGATTCTGCGTCCCCGCCCCTTTCCAATAGTGCGTCTGATTCTGCGTCCCCGCCCCTTTCCAATAGTGCGTCTGATTCTGCGTCCCTTTCCAATTGTGCGTCTGATTCTGTCCCCGTCCCTTTCCAATAGTGCGTTGATTCTCCGTCCCGGTCCCTTTCAAATAGTGCGTCTGATTCTGCGTCCCCGTCCCTTTCAAATAGTGCGTCTGATTCTGCGTCCCCGTCCCTTTCAAATAGTGCGTCTGATTCTGCGTCCCCGCCCTTTCCAATAGTGCGTCTGATTCTGCGTCCCCGTCCCTTTTCAATAGTGCGTCTGATTCTGCGTCCCCGTCCCTTTCAAATAGTGCGTCTGATTCTGCGTCCCCGCCCCTTTCCAATAGTGCGTTTGATTCTCCGTCCCGGTCCCTTTCAAATAGTGCGTCTGATTCTGCGTCCCCGCCCCTTTCCAATAGTGCGTCTGATTTCTGCGTCCCTTTCCAATTGTGCGTTTGATTCTCCGTCCCGGTCCCTTTCAAATAGTGCGTCTGATTCTGCGTCCCCGTCCCTTTCCAATAGTGCGTCTGATTCTGCGTCCCCGTCCCTTTCCAATAGTGCGTCTGATTCTGCGTCCCCGCCCCTTTCCAATAGTGCGTCTGATTCTGCGTCCCCGCCCCTTTCCAATAGTGCGTCTGATTCTGCGTCCCTTTCCAATTGTGCGTCTGATTCTGCGTCCCCGTCCTTTCCAATAGTGCGTTGATTCTCCGTCCCGGTCCCTTTCAAATAGTGCGTCTGATTCTGCGTCCCCGTCCCTTTCAAATAGTGCGTCTGATTCTGCGTCCCCGTCCCTTTCAAATAGTGCGTCTGATTCTGCGTCCCCGTCCCTTTCCAATAGTGCGTCTGATTCTGCGTCCCCGTCCTTTCAAATAGTGCGTCTGATTCTGCGTCCCCGTCCCTTTCAATAGTGCGTCTGATTCTGCGTCCCCGCCCCTTTCCAATAGTGCGTCTGATTCTGCGTCCCCGCCCCTTTCCAAATAGTGCGTCTGATTCTGCGTCCCTTTCCAATAGTGCGTCTGATTCTGCGTCCCTTCCAATGTGCGTCTGATTCTGCGTCCCCGTCCCTTTCCAATAGTGCGTTTGATTCTCCGTCCCGGTCCCTTTCAAATAGTGCGTCTGATTCTGCGTCCCCGCCCCTTTCCAATAGTTCGTGTGATTCTGCGTCCCCGTCCCTTTCAAATAGTGCGTCTGATTCTGCGTCCCCGTCCCTTTCAAATAGTGCGTCTGATTCTGCGTCCCCGCCCCTTTCCAATAGTGCGTCTGATTCTGCGTCCCCGTCCCTTTCAAATAGTGCGTCTGATTCTGCGTCCCCGTCCCTTTCAAATAGTGCGTCTGATTCTGCGTCCCCGCCCCTTTCCAATAGTGCGTCTGATTCTGCGTCCCCGCCCCTTTCCAATAGTGCGTCTGATTCTGCGTCCCCGTCCCTTTCCAATAGTGCGTTTGATTCTCCGTCCCGGTCCCTTTCAAATAGTGCGTCTGATTCTGCGTCCCCGCCCCTTTCCAATAGTGCGTCTGATTCTGCGTCCCCGCCCCTTTCCAATAGTGCGTTTGATTCTCCGTCCCGGTCCCTTTCAAATAGTGCGTCTGATTCTGCGTCCCCGCCCCTTTCCAATAGTGCGTTTAATTTTGCCTCCATCTTCGCGTGCGTCTTCGTGTTCGTTAAAATTATGGGAATTATCATCCGTGATGTCAGCCGGTAATAATTCCGAATACTACCTGCTGCCTATAAGTTGGTTGCCATAGATAGATAACCGATTTTAGCCATTTGTCACAGCAGCAGCAGCAGTCGACCGTCGTCGATGTCGCTGTTTCTGTGATCCACGTCTGTGACGCAGCCATTTGAGCCGTGCAACGCAAATCGAGTCTGACTCCATCTTATTACCGAAGTTTCTCTGTAAAAAAAACCGGATGGAAATTCAAGTTTCCATAAATTTAAATAAATACAAATGTCATGGGTACAAGAAAACTTTAGTTTCCATCCGGTTTTTTCCCCTGCTGAAGTCGGCAAAAATAAAAAATAAAATATAATAAATAATAATTTAGCATAATTTTATTTTGACGTTTCATTGTTAGAATAACGGATAAGTCGTATTTTTTAGAAAAACTGGTCAGTTCTGGCCTGAAGATTCAAAATTTATGTTAACAAAGAAAAGTTTCACCTTAAGGTTTTAGTGGCGAAAAAAGGAAAAACAAAGGTATGGATTTTTGGAGATTACAATGTTAAATCAGACCAATTATGGACCTACAAAGCAAGGAATTGTCTTGTAGATTTTAAATTTATTTTATCAGCTGTAAATTTGGAGACAACATTTAAAGACTGAAATAATTTCCATAATTAAAATTAATTTAATAGTAAACGATAATCATTACTGAATATCAATCATTTTTATCCTCAATTTTAACAGCCTTAGTTATTGTATTTTGAAGAAAATTTCCCTTATACTAGGTCGACAATATTCCTGTTAACCATTGTGAATAGACCTTTCATTCTCTGATCGGTTTTACGTTGGTTTGCAATATTATTATGTCGTTCTATCCTCTGTCACCATCAGCAAATAGCATCTTTAAAATGTCTGGTTTTATTACTAATTATACCTTACTGCTAATACACCGTGTGATGTTGGAGGAGAGAACTCATCTACCCGTCTGATTGTTTTGTTTGTTTTGTGAAAGAGAATCACAATAAAAATCTTTGAATGCCGACTTTATTGCGTAAAACGTGAAAGTAGACGTATGAGACAATAGATGGACTCTATTGTAAATACCTTTCTACTTTCCATGTGTTATCTTCTTTTACCGCTCACCTCTATTCCACCCCAGCTTGGAATCGCTAGTTAGTATTTGTGTTGCGCTGGCTGTACATTCAGTCAATAGACGAGGGGTCAGAGCGGTGCATGGATTTGTTGTAACAAAGGATTCTCGATCAGACTGTATGGATCTACCTGCGACGAGTAATACAGATTTGATGGCTAATGGGGTCTAGGTGCATCCAAAATTGTATACAAAGGCGATCTATAATGTGTTTACTCTTTTATCTTTATTTAGTCAACTAAGATTCCGTCTCTCGTGGTTCCTGGTTATAATTGCGTTCTCACCGTCGAGTTAAAGTTTATTGTCATGAGATCTACAAACGGAAACAATCCGTCACCACTGGTATGGCGGGGATATTGAGGTTAGGAACACGACGCTGTCTTTGTAATCACAAGGGAAGCTGCAGGGATCACGATCTCGTTAAACCCCTTTTCTTTCCAGTTTTGACCGTGCAAGCGAACCATACGACCGGTAACCGTTCAGGATCTCGCTGTTCGGCGCCGTGGTTAACGGTGGGTAGTGGGTGGTAGAATGGTTATCGATACGTTTGACATCACTGCCACTATACACTGACTACCCAGCCTCAATGATTGGTTCCGGAGTAAATCAACAGCTTCTTGTAGATTTCGTAACCGCAAAAATCTCAGTATAACTTGATGCATCTACTTTCCTTATCCCAGAGCTGACGTCTCTCCTGACTCCCATTAAATAACCTAGAACCGTGACTCAGAAAATCGGGACCTGGGACGCGCTGCAAGGGCTCGAATAGGGGCCCTGGATCAGTGGAAACAAAGTGACGCATGGTGATTTTTTGATCCTAACTAAATTTGTTAATAAATTTTTTAAAATTAAAAATGAAAGAACTGAAGGAGCTGAGTAAATAAGAGCAGAAATGTCGGTCACGTGACTTGCTGACGAAGGTCCTGTGATAAAGCAATTAGGTATAAGTGGACTAATGGCACGTGATCAAATATGTTAGTAATACACTCACAAAGGCGGAGTCGGCCGTGGCCTACCAACAAACGGGTTATTAACTGGATATTTATTATTTTCAGCTCTGACTGGACGTCTCGGTGGGCGGTAACCCGTGTTGACGACCACCCCGCCATAAACAGGCGGAGGTCAGAATCGACGACAGAGGACCAAACGTCCTCTGTAATTCTTTAAGAGAAGAGCGGTACACGGGGCACCTGCTGTACGTCGTCATTCTGTAAGAGGAGACAAGATATCAAACTACACACTCTCTCTCTCTCTCTCTCTCTCTCTCTCTCTCTCTCTCTCTCTCTCTCTCTCTCTCTCTCTCTCTCTACGATTCAACTAAATCACTCAAAGGACATGACAATCAAAAGCCGTCCGCTATAAGACAAGGTACAGATCTAAGTCACCCTCAGTTTGCAGGCTGTGACGCAGCCTCCATTTAGGGTACCAGACGAGTGCCACGCCCTTTTTGGGCCTGGTCACTTAGGTTTCTGGCCCTGGAGGGCGGAGTCTAGTAGTCTGTGTTTGGTCCACACTTGTTGGAAAGACCTCCGCTCGAAAGAGTGGGGGCGAGGGAAGGTTGGGCGTTTGTTCAAGACCGTATCGCGGACAGAACTCGCCGAGGCTTCCTCCCTGAGGGTTTTGGCTGGGGAACGGTCACTCGGCGGAAGGTTTCTGCCTGGGGTATTGCCCCACCCTCACGAAAGTCAGGGCTTTCGGTCCTTTGGACCTGGACATCGCGTGCCATGTTTCAATAGCATTAGCGCAAGGCTTTTGCAAGGGTTTCGGTCCGACCTCTGACCCGCAGAGGAGTTTTCGGACTTCTACCAGGAACTTTCGTTCCGCTGAGGTTTCGTCCTCAATACCCACTCCCTTCCCTACGGAGATGAACACGCACACAAACGTTCACACCACGCACCACACAATTGCCCTCACCACCAAAAAAGAGGAGGAGGAAATTCACGGAGATTGATGAACCTGAAGCGAGAAGTATCAGGTGTCATCACCTCTACACGGAGTACAGCAGAAGAGTAATCAGACTCGAGCCACTCAGCTCCCAACACAACGTCAGTCGCTGACTGAAACAGGTAACGCAAATGCTACCACAAATTCCTGTTTCTGAAACACTGGCATCTTTCTTATTTTTCCGATGAGGCAAGTCTTCACAGTTCTCAGAATCCTGTATAGCTTTGCGGCCGTGAGTCATAGGAATTATCAGTTAACCCTCTTCAGTCTAGTATAAAATATGTCGACCTTTGTCATGGATTTGTAAGCGATTTCAACAACTGGACATTCACAGAAGGTGGACTCTGACAGGGACTCCTTTCCGCTTGTCTTTTCTAATGCCCATCGGTACAAAGGGCCCAGTATTTTTATAGAAGATGGTGCCCCAGCCTCTGAGGCCCGTGCATCGTGAAGACCGAATGAATGCCAGGGACATCGCCATTCAGACCCTCGAGCGATCCCTACAAATGCGTTCCCCTTAAAGTAAACCGACTTCTGAGACTTCCTAATACAGACTTTATGCCAGAAAAGGCTGCAGACACGCAGATCATGAATGCTTATTTCATCCAAAAATAGTTCCCATTCTTTGTGTTGAAACAAAGTCTTAAACTCTGCTCATATTCTGCAAGTGCTTGTATAGTTCCAGGATAAATGGATGTTCTTTAAGCCCATATGAAGTCTCTGAATTGTGCAGGTTATTTTTTATCCATTAGTTTAATTACGGTATAATGGTGTATAGTAGCCCACCCCGAGTATAAGCCTACACCTAATTTCCACAGTAAAATATGTTGTTTTGGTATATTACCGGTGTATAAATCCACTGCCTTCTTGAAGAGTAATTTCCTCTTATATTAAACATAACAGTGGTTATTTATTTCTAGGAAGCACTCAGATGATAGCAGGCATTGTCAAGAAAGGAAAAACCCACTGGAGTGACTGCTGATATTTACTCCGGAATTATGTCTATTTATGTTCTCACAGGTCTAGAGAGCTCTGTCCTGCTAACGTCGTGTCTCTCCATACGTCCTTTTTGAGGAATTTCCTTGAAACAAAGCCTTATCATATCGTGAAGGATTTTATGTCGGGTGCCATATGCATAATTTGACCAAAATCCGATCGTATCTTACCGGATTCAAATACAAATTTCTAACATCAGAAAAGAGAACTTTGTCTACACCGACTCCAAAACACTAAGTCTAAAATTCCGGCGAAATTCTCGGCTTATACACGGGGATCTACTGTAGTTTAAATTTAGAATTAAAGTCATGGTAGATTCTCTCGAGCCATTCCGTGTTTTAAATTAGGTTCTCGCAGATAGGATTCTTGATGCTGAGATCTCAGATGATTTATTTACTTGAGAAAAAATTCTGTGTATCAAAAATGTCTATCAGGTTTATTCAAGAACATCCGGGGTATTTTTGGGAGGATTACAAAAGATGTCTGCAGAGATAAGTTGTGGGGGAGTGAAGTGACAAAGTACGACCAATTCTTTTATTCATTAAAATATTGTATATTTTGACTTTTTGACTCCCTTGAAATGTCCAGGCAAAAATGTGTTTTATTTTTAATTCAAAAATTTATTAACAATTTTAAAAGTTGAGCAGATAAATTTTTAGGGAATGAATCTGATAAATGTGGAACTTGTCCCTTTCAATGCCAGAAGTGACCTCAGTGACAGCAACAGGACATGAAACTAAAATCCATCATAAGAAAACAAAATGGATCATTGGATCTTTACAAATTGTTCCTTGGAGTACAGCTAATGACTCTGAACAGACTGTACCATTGATGGTTATTAAACTGGCACCATACCATTGAAACATTAAACTTATAAAATAGTCTGGTTATTACTTATTTCATGCTAAAACTTCCTGCTTTCTTTTATGTGAAAAAATGAATTATTTTAAAAGTTAGATTCTCACTGAATTATTGTTAAAAAATATAGGTATTATGTATCATACAAAGTATTGTATAGGTCTACACACGGTAGAATAAAAATATGGAGTTGCAGGATCCATCTAGGAGGAGTTCTTGATGTCAAAATGTAACTCATGTGCACCCAGGTAAAGAATTTTTAGATTTTAAGCTTTCCTGCCTTTGACTTTCTATATCATTAGTTAGTATCTCATTAAATCTGTCTGACCATAACAATTGGCTCTAATCTATCACACTAATTTCAAAATGAAAGTTACAGAATTCCTCATCAAAAAACTCAAACCTGATCTAAATATTCAGGATTCATTATAGTGAATCAGTTTTCATTCCCCTCTGTGGCCGGACCACTGCTGTGCTCCAGGCAGCTCTCATTCTTTTCAGTCAATAATTTATTGATAGTTTATAATGGAGTCTGTATATTTTGTTTTTGTTTACTGAATCTTTGTTTTATTTCTCACTAAATGTCCATCGGGTTCTCTTGTGTTTTGGAAAGGAAAGAAAAATATTAGCCTTTGGCTGATTCAGTTTTTCGAATAAGAAAATCACTGGTAACGAAAGTGAGAATCGTCTGCCTGAGGATCACTTCACAGTTTACAGGTGGAGTTGATTGATTGATTAATGTTTGACTGGGTTACAGAGCTACAGGAGACATGCACAGGGTGAACACAGGATTCAGATAGTTTAGTTAATGAATGGAGGATCTAGAATCTGCAGTAACTTCAAATCACAATAAGGTGGCCAACAACATGAAGTAGAAGAAATTAGCATAGAGTGGATTAGAATAATCTGGAATAGAGAGATGACAGACCGACTGCCTCATAATATTAATGATTTTACATTTTAAATTTCAATACTAAACTGATCTAATTATTTTACAATTTCTGAAAGCAAAGAATAAAAGCTGGTGTCTGGTAAGATTCTTGTGCAGCTGTTTATACTTTCAGACACCGATACAGTAAAGACACCGATATACGGCTTTAATCGATCATAATTAGTAATAGTTAGTTAATGCTCATCCTGTGTTAATAAACCAATAAATGACATAAAAACATCATATGTTTAGATTTTTTATATAGCAATCATTTTTATTATAAAGATTATTTAGTTCAACTATATTAATTAATTTTTAAAACTTAATATATTGACTGATTTATATTCCTTAGATTATTTAAAACTCTTGGTGATACTTAGAATAAATCATCATCCTGGCAGTAAAGTTCATTTCCTGAAGTTTTTCCAGAGTATTTCGTCCGCCAGACAGTAGACTAAAGTCTAGAAAAACACTTGCTGTTTAGAATATAGCATCAAATAGCTGTCTATCGGAAGCCACTCGGGGGCAGTAAAGGAGATGGATATTGATACAGACCCTGATAGCGGAGAGATAACACCTTTGCTTCCTCTTGTACTTGTTACACGTAACTGATGTGGAGATGAAAACTTGATTTTTGGATGCTATTCTGATCCAGCAGATGACTGTATGAGATTTGATTGGCAATTTTCCATTGCGAGATGGAGCTTATGCATACTTGCAAATATTATTTGCAAAATTCTCTAGGAATGAATCATCTGTCATCCATAAAGAAAAAACTTTCATCCTCACTGGATTCATTAAATATGTTTCATTTGATGGTTGGTCAGTCGGCTTTTACAGTTACTTGTACCTAGAACTTTACTGTCACTTGATGGAATTATTCTAGTGTTTCACCATCGACTGAGCGGGTTGTAACATATCCATGGATCATAACCCCCCATCTCTCTTTACCTTTAATGGATTTTCTCCTTTTGGTAAGAAAGCGCTTCATAAAATGCTTGCCAGGAATGTATGATAGGCAGAGATGAAACAATTTAAGCAGCATCTTTTAGAATCTGATGGATGTGTTTAACAGAAGGGATTATATTTCTGCTTCAAGTGGTTTATGGTCAGATGGTAAAATACTGTAAATGTTACACTGATGACATAGCACCAAAGTGTGCATATAGAGATGGATGGAAAAATGTTGATTTATATATATATCAGATACACAGCTGTAGATGTATGAAATAATGATATGTTTGCTGTCTGTTGTCGAATTGTTTTCATTTCAAAAGAAAGATGTCATCCTGTGAGTTTTAACTATTATTTTTATTATTGTAATTTATAATATCCATATAATCCATCAATAGGTGGAGAACTGACCATAGTCAACATCAGTAGGTGAATATTACGAATAATCATCATCATCATCACTGGTGTGAATGAAAAGGGATAATAATTATCACTTTCTCCAAATAGCTGAAGCTTCATCAGAAATGATGAGTTATAGTCTCTTCATTCTTTAAAATCAGAGCAATAGTTCACACAATGATCCACCTGTTTATTTTTTGTTATTTCCAGGATTTTGTGAAAGATCTGAATCGTATTAAGTTATTGTCCTGTTTATTTAGATTTTTCTGTTCAGATCCTGATCTATCGTTATCTGCCAACTTGAAACTAAGGACACAGAATGGGAATCAACTGAGAACAAAGGGGCTTTTAGCTGCCATAAATGGAGCTAGTAAAACTGTCCTTATTATAAGTGAGACAAACGTTAAGGACCCAGATGAAACCCTCGGCATACAACTACTCCAAGAACATCCACGTCACTTCCCTAAATCTGCAGGTACAGAACTCTGGCATCCATCGTGTAGTGGACACAGCTGACACATGAGGATGCATCGGTGTCTTAATTAATTAATTAATTTATTTATTTAGTTTTTGGATATTTAAGAATAATTCTTCACCAGAAGCTTGTCTGGTAGAAACAAATTAGAATGCTATACCAGACGTCGCAAAGGGTACAAGGGATAACAACATTAACGGCGGACAGCAGGCTCCGAGCTGGGAATAGAAGGCGGAAGGGTGATTAGAAGAAGAAGATAAGAAGAATGAGGAAGAAGAGAGAAGAAGAATAAGAATAGAATGAAGAAGAAGAAGAAGAAAGTAAGAAGAAGAAGAAGAATAAGACGTAAGAAGAGAATAAGATAGAAGAAGAGCGAAGAAGAAGCAGAAGAAGAAGAAGACGAAGAAGAAGAGAAGAAGAAGAAGGAAGAGAAGAAGAAGAAGAAGAAAAATGAAGAAGAGAAGAAGATGAAGAAGAAGAAGAAGAAAAGAAGAAGAAGAAGGAAGGAATAAGAAGACTACTAAGTCATAAGAATAAGAAGAAGAATAAGAAGAAGAAGAAGAAGAATAAAGAAGAGACGCAAGAAGAAGAAGAAGAAGAATGAAGTAATAAGAAAGATCTAAGAAGTAAGAATAAGAAAAGACGAATAAGAGAAGAAGAATAAGAAGAAGAAGAAGAATAATAATAATCTAAAGAAGAGACTAAGAATAAGAAGAGACTAATAAGAAGACTCATCCAAGAAGAATAATAATAATAATACATCAAGAAGAATGAAGAAGAAGAAGCATAGAAGAATAATAAGTTAAACATGAAGTAGATATACGACGAATAAGAAGAAGATAATAAGATGACTAAGAAGAATAAGAAGAATAATAGTCGAAGAATAATATACGAAGAAGAAGAATAATAATCTAGAAGAAGAAATCAAGAAGAAGAAGCAAGAATACGAAGAATCCTAAGAAGAAGAAGATTAGATAAGATATGATATCGCATCCTAAGATCAGAAGAAGTACGACAGAAGAAGAATAGAACGAATACCTAAGAATCCAAGAATAAGAAGCATAAGAAGCATAGAAGAATCCTAGAATAAGAACGAATAAGAAGAATAATAATAAGCCTACCAGAAGAACTAATAAGAAGAAGAAGAAGACAGAATAATAAGTAAGCCAAGAATATCGACGAAGAATAATAAGAAGAATATCTAATAATAAGAAGAGACCGAATAATAAGAATCAAGAGAAAAAGAATAATAATAACTAATAAGAAGAATCCTAATAATAAGAAGAAGAAGAACTAATAATAATAATAATACTAATACTAATAATAATAATAATAATAAGTTAATAATAAATAATATAATAATACTATACATAAGTAATGAATTAAGAATAATAATAATAATAATTAATAATAATCATAATAATAAGAAATAATAATAATAATAATAATAATAATAATAATAATAATAATAATAATAATAATAATAATAATATATAATAATAATAATAATAATAATATAATAATAATATAATAATCATAATAATAATATAATAATTAATCATAATGGGAAATTTGTTTAATCCAGTACTCAGCACCGGGCTGACCTCCCGTAAGTTACCACTACTATGGGACAGGTAACACAGGCGCCTTCCTGCTCTTGGCAGCAGTGACATCTTTAATGTTCTGTGAAAACATTTTATATCTCTTATTTCTCCAGTAAACATTCATTTTTGAAGTATTTAAAAATCATTTCAAAGAACAGCCCTTCAAATAGCCATCGAAGGAAGAGAGTTTCGTTATCATCAGCTGATCCCGTGGTACAGCCAGACCGTGTTTATCCCTATCCGCGCTCTATATAAGGGAAGTCCCCTTCTGCTACACCATGTACTGTTCCTTCTCCACTAATTTAGGAGAGAATTTATCGCAGTGTTGTTTGTTATGATTTACTGTGCATTAGTATAACAGGTGATTTATTCTGATTTCATGTGTTACAGGTAAATTATACCTGGATGTAACCCAGCATATTACCTAAGCCGGTACCTTTGTGGTCCAGCACCTGCAGGATTAAAGGACTTCTACTGTAATAATAACAACCTGGAAAAAGGAATTTACCAGATTTGTCAGTAAAACAGTAAAATAGATTTAAGGACAAGAGAGACCGATCTAATTATTTAACCTGGAATACCTGGTAATTGTCTGCACGTGATTTAGTGAAGAGAATATATTTGATGGCTGATATTTTGATTCCTATAAAGTTCACAAAATTCTAGTTTTACCTGTACATTTTCAGGTCCCAATTATGTAAATATAACAAAAAGTTTTCATATCAACTTTTTGATTTGTTTATTGCATTAAGTTTTATTGAAGCTGGAAAGTGACTGACTCAGATGTAAAGGTGCAAGGGTGCGTGGTGGTGTGGCTAGGTTGGGTCCCCATTCCATCTGTATATGGATTCAGGTCTGGCGCCTGCTCTAACCAGATTGATACAACAGTGCAAGGTGGTTACAGACGTTCGGTGATGAATTTAGAGTGAACTGACAAATGATCCCGTAGTAACATCTCTAGGGAGCTGCAGGGAAACAAACGGATGTTTACTGCATTTAGCACAGTAACATCAGTTCAGGTTTATTGAATAATGTTATCTTTTCCAAATAAATAAGAGTGTTTGTGTATTTTAGATTTATTTTATATCTAAAGTCTAAATCATAAATTTAGTATCGTTAACCTCCAGCATTTACTCTCTTTCAACAAAAGTCTCTGTTTTCGAACCTGAGTTTGATGGAGAGACACAGAGATATTTCTGTTTGGAATTCAGTCCAGAATAATTTTAAGTTCCAATATTTCCATTTATACGTTTGAGGGATAATGACTGGTGTCGTTTGTTGATATTCCAGATCGGTTAATGAAGAGATCGATATTGATTCAATATTTTTAAAGGATTGGTCAAAACGGGCCTCGAGTAATTTGATCAAATATATTATCCCAAATCAACATTTTCTCCTGTATCATTTCTCTCGGTAGTTTGTGAAGTGGGAGACGAGAGAATATTTGACGACGGTTGAGTTTTTCAGGGCGGATGGGTGTTTGCTTCTCGAATCTTCTTCTCCCGCGTCGATCTGCATTCCAGAGATGAGCGTGGATCGGACCCTGGGGGTGGCGGTAGATTTTTCTGGCCCTTGTCTCCCTGTCTCCGCGGTCTCGGCCGGCTTTTGTAAGACCGAAGCTGGCTGCGCTTACACTGCAGACCCTGAACATACTTACCTGAAAACTGTCGCCCCTTTCCCCTCCAGTTTTACCTATTTTCTCCCGCTGGCTCATTGTCACCTGGCCGCACGTCTGTAGTTAAATAAAACAATCGGTAACCGTAGCATAAAAAATCTAGTGGCTACTTTGTTTTTGAATTGTAAAACCTTATTAAAGCTGATGCGTTTTTTTTTCGTAAAGTTTAGATGCTAGAAATTATGTAAATTTGTGGGGAAAGGAGGGGGTAGGGTTGTCACTGCAGTGTGTTTTATCTCGCAGGTTAAGGCGGGGCTCCCTCGATCGATAGGAAGAGGACCGACCCTGAGATCGTGGGTCCAGCGGATGTGCGCTGCTGAAGGTACATAGTGTGTGTGTGTTGGCCATCCCGTTATATAGGCGAGCAATGAGTACATGCGGGTATTTAGTTGAAAAGTTGGGGCTTCCTGAGGGGGAAAAGGGCCGGTGGATGAACTGATTGTTTCTTTTATGGCTTCTATCTACAGTTTTTCTGGGGTTGTCGGTGATGCCTGGTGTAAGTTACTGACTGTAGCGGTCCACCGTTCCGCTTGGCTACTCGCTTTGCCAGCTGGTGAAGTGAAGTGAACTCGCTGCCCCTCCGCCCTGATGACCGACCCCACGCGCGGAAGATCGGCCGCCAGCCGCCCTTACTAATGGACGGTTTTAAAATAAGTAACTTCTCGCGAGCGCTGCGTCGACAAAGCTTATATTTCCAGGTAGGCCTGCTGTGAGGAAAGGAGCTACGAGTAAATAAGATAAATGTATGCTTTTGTTTCCCTAAATTCTTCCGACTCCAAATTTCTGGGCGAGAAAACACCTTTCACCTGGTCAGAGAGAGGGCGGCTCGCAGTCTCGATGTAAACTAATTTTGGCTAAAATCCTTCAAGACCATAAGTTTTCATTAAAGAAAATTATCAATTTTTGTTAATAATCGAAATTTAAATAAATTTCTTTGAACCTAAAAAAAAATGTACGAGTCCCTGACGACAGCTTGGACAGCTGTGGGTGGTCCCCGATGCTCTAGGGCCTAATCATCTTCCGTTTCCATTGAATCGTGGACTGGAACCAGTGTAAAAATTGAAAAAGATAGAAATTCTGCACCATTCATCTCAGATAAACATCAGCCGCCTCCGCTTAGGTTTAGATTATTTATAATTATCAGGATTGGCAGGGACAGGGACGAGCTGGGAAGGGAGCTGTTTGTGGATCCCTCTGATCGTCACCAGCTGAAGGCAGTTTGAGGGTCCTTCGTCTCTGTACCAAAGACGGTGGTCGAATTAATCGACTTGGCCCCTTTTGTATATTTGGTATCTACAAAATACATTGGCTGCGAAAAGAAAACCAAATACACAGCACGAAAAATGGTCCGTGGACGGCACATCGTTCACTGTTCTGTATACGTACTGTGATATTCCACCAGCTATAATTCCTCATACAGGGGCGTGGCAGTGGAGGAGTCCCCCCGGGCGCGGGTCTGAAGGGGCGCAAAATTTCCTCTGGCCTGTAAATTATAATAACTTGTCATCTCAGCCCGTGAAATTTCCACAGTAGTTGAGAAAGGTCTTTCAGGGAGCTGAAATTAACTCTGACAAACTTGAGAACTTCAATGACTGAAGAACGACTGAGTAACTTGGCAATATTAACTATTGAACAACACGGACTCATTACCTTAAATTTTGACAGTTTAATTGATTCATTTGCAGTAGCAAAAGCACGAAAGGTTCATATGTAATGTAGCAATGAATACCAGAAGGCTGTCTGTACAAGATCTAGTTAAGTATATGTACAGTTTTATAAACGTAAGTAGTATTTCATCAATCTGTCTGGTAATACACGTATACCACACGTGACTACGTTCTGCACGATGGGGAGATAACTCCGGCTGTGTGACTCTGAACGATGCTGGAAGAAATAGATATCAAGATGGTTTACAATTTAACAAATTATGTAAGTAAACCTGGTGGGCGATACCTCATTAGTTCCAGGTTTACAGTTGTGATATTGTGACTTTAAATTAGCTCTTTACAAGGCGGTGATTAATTCTTTGTGATTGTCATTAAGTGGGTAATGAGTCACAAACAATCAAATATTTCAGAGGTGAGGGAGCCAAAAGGGTCTTTGCCCCCGGGCGCTGAGAACCCTTGCTAGGCTTCTGTATGGGTACGTGTAAATTTCTCCACCTGCCCTGGGTTAATATTCGGGATACTCGAGATACAGTCTCCCTGTATTGACCACCAGCAGCTGATCCAGCCCCAGAGAGATTCGACCCCCTCAGAGTCCATTATACACAACGCCGTCTTCGTCCATCACAAAGGCTCACCCCTGTCGTATATTATTAGGGACTAATATTTAGACTTAGTATCGACTGCATGCACAGTCATCGGGATACGACTTGTTTCTGGTATTCGACAGAAACGGTCTTCATTCTCCAGGGCTTCTGCCATAACTTTCTACTAGCATCATCCTGTTACAGTGTCAGTGAGATTAATCTCCATCACCTAATTTATCCAGCCCCCAAGTCGTCTGCCTTTGTCAGGTTTCTGCCAGCCGAGGGAGGGGCCCCTATAACTTTTCCGTTTAATGTGTTCAATAATGATATTCATTTTAAAAATTGGCTCCTTCTTCTGTAGTTTGTCCACTGCTAAAATTGTTGAAATTGTATCAAGGGACCCTTTAAAATAAAATCAGAGTTGCATATGCCTAATTTATGTTAATTTTATTCTAAATTGTGTGACCCTTTAAACGGAATCAATAAAATATAATAGAAACCTGAATCAATGCCACTTGTTAACTGATGGCTCGGATATCATGCACAGTCCTATTGTTATTACAGCTGCTACACAATTTCAAAATGTTACCTTTGTAAAACTCTCTCGATCTATAATTTGGAGGTAACGTATTTGTATGTGATGATTTTTTAAAAATTTCTACTTATTACTCTGTATTCCTATACATATTTAAATTATTTTCCAATTATATTTTTAACACTTGGACCCACATTTCTTTAGAGTTCGTTTATTATTTTCTCTAAATAAGAGTGGGACCCTCCTTAACCCTTTCTGTACTGATATCGTACGTGTTATATTTCGCTCTGGTCTCCAGGGTCTCAAATATAAAAATTTCATTAAGTTGGTTCTCTTGTAAATTTCTTCTTACTGTATATGAACAATGATGTGTTTGGGGGCCTTCTGTTATCGTAAACCGTGGACCAATCAACTAGTTATTTATATGCAGCCTATAAGTCAAATTATGGCTTACGTTCGGGGGCTTCAGAGTTATCTGATATGATCTTCATTCTTCACTATTTTAAGAGATCTCCAAAGGATGGTGATATCATGCACGTGAGGCGACACTCATTTCAGTATTTTCTAGTTATGGTAAAGTAAATACATTTTTGGTCAGCTGTGTTTTATTCAAAGTCTATTTTCAACAGAGTTTAGACATATTGACTTTGGGAACTTGAAAAGTATTTATATTTGTATGTATATTTAAGAAGCTATATGTATTTGTAATTAAATAATGTTTTAATATATTTTTCGGAACTCTGTAATTCCTGAAATTTATCCACTATTATTTGACAATGATATTTATATTAATATATAGGTGTAATATTTTCGAATAGAATACAAGATATGAAATACGGGATTTTCTTTAACAATCCGTCATACAGAACAGGTCAAGAGAGGTCAAATTGAATTAATCTACCTACAGTTATTGTAGCTACTTTTTG
>JACATO010000536.1:0-14875 GCA_018389105.1 Nautilus pompilius | reverse complement strand
TGTCCTCGACACAAATATCCGCGGGTCATCGTCGATCGCATCGCTGAATCAGAACATTAAAAAAAAAAACAAAAAAAAAAAAAGAAGAAGAAGAAGGAAAAAGATGCTTGGCCGGTGGGATGCGGCTTAATTTAAAATTCTGCTGACACGTTCCCGCACAAAATTTGCTGCGCATTTATACTCTTCGTCTTGTCTGTGTTCCCGGATAATTATTACGGGCAGTCTGGAGGCGTCGTTGTGCCAATTATGCTGAAATTCGCAGCCACTTCGGAGACGAGTCGGTTCCCAACAAAGCAGTGGCCAACTTGTTTCGTGACATCTACATGTCACGTGCGGTATCGCACGGTCCTGACGGAAGGATTGTGGGAACGCGTCTCTTCCGTCTCCGAACCTATATACTAAGGTCGGCACATCCACCAGGGAGAACCTCCAGTTCCCTGACGTAAAACTAAAGCGAAACAGAAAGAGACTGTTTTCCCGTACACACAGCAGACTTTTGTGCTTTCCTACAGTTGGCTACGGCGTAAAAGGAATAGGAGACGAAAAACGGATCGGTCGTATCCGAGCGTCACGTGGACGGAAACAGTATGGCGCCGCTTCCTTTTGCTGACGATGTCCTCTGGGGGGGGGCACCTTTGACCGTTGCGCGAGTGAGTCTCTGTTTGGGTAATCCGACCTTCACAGCAGCATCTGTTCTCGCAATAGTTAATTATGTACGATTGAGAGAACGATACGAAGCGCGGACGTCGCAGCGTCGTCGGCTCCATGATGCTGGCACAGCTTACGAAACAACACAAAAGGCTTCCTTCCCACCCGAGAAAGCATTCGCAGCAACAGGTTTCCTGCCGTTCGGCGGCTCGTCGTGAGGACGAAACGCTGGGCCTGGCCCCACCCAGCCATGACATACTTCGCGCAGTAAGAACCCAAAGCAGAGACTTCTACAAGCTCTCGGGTGAGAGGCAAAGCGCTGTCGAACTCGGGCTGGCCACTGGATCACGCTCCGCTCAGCTCGTACGTGTTGAGTTACCGGTGAAGTGGTGTCTTCGCACACCGTAGGAGATATCCACCGAGAGCGAAACCGTATCTCCCGACACCTCAGTAACGAGATTATCTTTTCAGAAGACCCTCTCCCCCTCGCCGCGCTCCGCCCTGAGTCATTCTCCACCGGTTCGGAAAGTCGATGGCTCACGTTCAGCTCTCGGGAAAAAACTCACTACGTTAACGACGAAAAATTCTAAATGGCCAAAAAAAGAAAAAAAAAAAAAATATTTACTCATCGAGCAAGCCGGGGTGCTATTAATAGAACCACACTGCGGGATTTAAAGGAGCTACTTTCGCGATAGGGCATTTTAAAGCTGTCTGTCGTGTCTCCTTGATGTGACTGGTTGGGGGGTGGTGGGTGGGTGATGGTGGTGGAATAAGATGTGGCAGACTCCCAGAACTACCGTGCCGGTTAACAAAGCGTCAGTATTAGAACTCCCCTTTTTAGCTGTTGGAAGAAATTCGTGCTGATGAGAACTGGTACAAAAGAACGAGAAGAAAGTGAAAAATACAAGAAAGTTGTGATATAAAAGAGTGGTTATCCAAATGAGAAACTTCATCTTATTTGCTTTAACGTTATCATTTCCGTCCTATTTACGACATTTGCAGAAATAACCCCTCAGCGCCACCTAGTGTCTTTATTAGGTTGTACCCGGGGATAAGTGAATCATCATAAACTGCGCACAGTGATTTGTAATTGAGTTTGCTATATTATTATTATTATTATTATTATTATTATTATTATTATTATTATTATTATTATTATTATTATATTATTATTCCAAAGCAGCGAGTGAAAAATCCATCTTTCTGCTGCTGCAATTTACAGTACCACATAATTATCCCGAATCTTCAAGTAAGTAAGAATGGTTTAGATTCCATTCTCTACCATCGTTTCTGAAGAAGAAGATTTTCCGAACGTCCCAGCAGACAGCGTAAAAAAAAGTCGACATCACTGATTCCCGCATCTCCAGGAAACTTGACAGTTCTGCGCAAACTTCGAGCCTGCCAACGACGGTAAAGCTTCGTCCGAAAAGAGATCGTAAAGCTTCATATTGTCGCGATGCTTTCGATTATTATTTGCAGGACACGCAGCAAAATCCACACACACCACACACACACACACACACACACACACCACACACACACCCTTCTGTTTTATTTCCTTTGCGGTGTGTTGAACATCAGACACAACTAAGTACGGCACCTGAATCTATGGTCACAGACCTTTTATGGTACCACGGACGAGTTGGTGAAGAAGGGAAAGTAATCATCAGATGCTTTTACTCAGAAAAGAGAAGTTGTTCTGTTTACTTGTTTTAGGTGCTTTCATTTAGTTTATATTTGATACAATCCGTGTATAATTCTTGTATTTTACAATATTCCTGATTCCTTTACTCTCACATTGTCTGGCGAAGTGGATCAAGAAAAATGTATACATTTATAGCAGAAATAACTGTAGAATGTTTCAATAAACATCACATTTTCCTCTAAAGGTTTCTAAAATACACCCAATCATTGTTTTCTATTTTATCGCAAACTGCAAGTTCTATTGCCAAATATGGTATCACTGATTTGCTTTTCTCTCTGAATTACTTGATAGAGGGGGGTTTTAGTTTAGAATGGCGCTGACTTGAAGGAAAGGCAATTTACCAACTGTAACTCATATTACCATAAAGACGATACGCATGAGCCCGTGTGCGTGTCGCTCTGGACGAGGAAAGAGGTTTTGTCATGTGTAACAGGCGACAATCTCATTCTGCACGCAGCATTCGTAAAACGAATCTGCCAGTCAAAGTCGTGGATTTCCATTAACCCGACTACTGTCGTAAGGAGTACTATTCACCGTTAGGAAACACGTCCGAGAACGACACAGGAGCGAGCGCAGCCTCTTCGGTTCTTTCTACATTAACCAAAAGCACGACGCACAGACGTCAGTGGCGCTACTTGGAAACGCTGCAGGAAACCGTCATGCTGGTGTTTTCCAAGAGTTATTTTGTTTGGTAATTGGAAGAAGGAAACACTAAGAAATTCGCTAAAGTGAAATTTATGCGCAGAACATGCAAACACGTATAGACGTAACGCGTCGAGCAGAGGTAGGGACAGGGTTAACACACACAGCGTTACCAGCCTCGTCCCGGTACAGTCAGGAAGCTGAAGTGGCGAAAGTTTCGGTTCGATACGCGAAGGACTCTCTCTCTCTATCTCCAGCTCTTCTCTTTCTATCTATCTCTCAACATCGTTTCTACCAAATCCTCTAGCTCTCTAAATATTTTCTCCTCTCATCTAGCATAGCTTCTCTTCTCTACTCTCTCTCCGCTATCTCTATTTATCCATCTCTCTACCCAGCTCTTCAATCTCCTCTCTCTCTCGCCTCCATCTCTATCTCTCTCTCTCTCCCCCATCTCCCCCCTCTCTTCTCAATCCTCTCTCTCTCACTCCATCTCTCTCCCTCTCTCTCTCTCTCCATCTCTTCTCCTCTCTTATATCTCTCTCTTCTCTCTCAATCTCTCTCTCTCTTTTCTCTCTCTCTCTCTCCCCATCGTTCTCCATCTCCCCCTCTCCTCTATCATCTTTTCCATACCCTCTCTCTCCTCTTCTCTCTCTCTCTCAATCTCTCTCCCCCTCTCTCTCCATCTCCTCTCTCTCGCTCCATCTCTCTCTCTCCCCATGTTCCCCCCTCTCTCTCCATCTCCTCTCTCTCACTCATCTCTCTCCCTCTCTCTCTCTCCATCTCTCTCCTCTTCTTCTCTCTCTCTCTCTCTCTCTCTCTCTCTCTCTCTCTCTCTCTCTCTCTCTATCTCTCCATCTCTCTCCCCCTCTCTCTCCATCTCCTCTCTCTCGCTCCATCTCTCTCTCTCTCTCTCTCTCTCTCCCCATCTCCCCCCTCTCTCTCCATCTCCTCTCTCTCACTCCATCTCTCTCCCTCTCTCTCTCCATCTCTCTCCTCTCTTCTCTCTTCTCTCTCTCTCCTAGCTAGAGACAGTTGAAAGGAAAACAGAAATTAACGTCAGACAAGATTTCGAATTTTTTTATTTTATTTTATTTTATTTATTTATTTATTTATTTATTTTACGTATCCACTGGTATCCCTGTCGTAGGCACAGGTCCGAAACAGTTTATTATATATAGTACGCCGTTCCGGTACACTCGTTCGAGGCTGGCTAGACAAAAAGAAAAACGCTGCTCAAGCGCCCTCTAGCGGTAATTGGTGTCCAAACGAGAGCGGTTTTACGGTCGCGGCTGTTAACTAAAAAAAATTTTAAAAAATTGAATTTATTAAAGACAAACTCCCCGGCCGGACTGTTTTGAATCGGTGGAAGTGGTTGTTCCTCTCTCTCTCTCTCTTCGCGGCTCCGCGACGCTCAAAGGAGCTCTTCGAATTTTCAGCGAATCAGAAACAACGCGGCTCGACTCCGCCCGCTGCCATTAGAAAAGTCGTGGCGAGTTGCTTGGTTCTCGGAACCTCTCGTAACTCTCGCAGTTTCACGTCAGAGTCCGGACGAACCGGCAAAGCGCCCGGACGGTTGGTTCGCTGTTCCTACAGTCAGCGGGCGGCGTCTGAAAACAGCTTTAAACAAAGGAGGTTGGTGGTGGGGGGGAGAAAGAAACTTCGTGTTTATTAGATGCGTAAGATGAAGATATTTTCAGTCGAACAGCTCTTGAGACCCTGCCAAGGGTTCGGATTTATGCTAACAGTGACCAAGATAAACCTGTCCCGAAACTTCTCTTTAAATTCTTCATTATGCTATTAATATCTAATTCGAAAAGCGTGTTTTCTTTTTACTCTCGCTTCTCCCTACCTACACCTCATCAGGGAGAAGGTGCGTTATTCAGTTTAGTTCTGCGGTTCTAAGGCAGGGGGACCCATCATGCCCCTTCCCACCTCTCCCGCCGGAAGTGGAAAAAAAAAAAAAATGTCGCCAAGACGATTCGCAGACTGATCAATACATCGATTATCGGGGAGGATGGCTTTATGAACGCAGACCTGGACACGATAGCGGAGCTAAAGAAGCAGACGGGATTATTCCGAGATGCATCCTTGGCTAATACGGTGAGGCAGCGGTTTACGGGTGCGATTGGCGCACAAACCGCTTACTGTTTTTCTAAAATAGAATAATTACCAGTACCTACCTCAAAGTTAACGTACTGTCGTCGGAACCAAAAGCTAATAATCGAAATGCGTTACTTCAGTTAATACTGGGGAGGTATGAAATACCCGAACTAAGCTTCTTGTCATCCCCCACCCTTCCATTTCCTTACAACCCTCACGATTTCAGTAATATTTCCGGGTTAAATCCCTTGCTGGGGATTAGTCTTGATAATTCAGACAGAAAGGAAATCGTCATTGGAAACCAATCAACTTTACAAGCTTCATTTTCATCGCATACTTACGAGTACATCATTAGGACGACGGGTATTAACGACGTGTTCAATATTAAAATTTCCCTTTCGATAAATTGTTGGGTCACGTAGAATTATGCCGCTACAGCTATGTACACGAGGAAGTGGTCGTGAGGAACCGCGTTTGAACTGGGAGTGATGTCACGAGGTTTGTCGACGAAAGTTTAGAGTTATGTTGGGGTTTCGCTATTGAACGTTTAGAATCCTATAATCTTTAAAAGACAATAGGGAAATATAGCTTTTTGTGGTCCTATTTTTAGTGAGGATATTCGAATAGAAAAGAAAATTCCAGTTTTAAACTTTGCACATTTATTTTTCTTTGGCTTAACTCTCAGCTTCACACGGAATCACTCGCCGTACAGCGGGTTTTGGAAAGAACATCGGCGTACATGTCACGACGGCCCACGTTTCTTACACGCACGCGGCTGCGCCCCTTAGACACGTCTCGTCCCTTTAATTGTAGCACATGGCTGGGTGGTGGTTGGGGGGGGGAGAGACTCCAGCGGAGACTGGGTGAGATGAGGCGGAAAAATAACACAGCAGTAGTCGTCGGAAAAACTGTTTCTAGCAGGGCTTCACGTTAATGAACCAAGAGAAAAGCCATCCGTGGTACAGCCAGCGCCACGAGGGAGTCTGCGACCATGGAAACTAGATGCTTACAGCCAGCTAACGCCACGGTATCGCTGTCACTATCTGCAGCCAGGTTGTTGCTGATACCGTCTGTGATGCTAATGACGGGCCGTTAGGGCAACACGATTAGAAATATCCGAAACAGCGCTGGCTTTCCACGGAATCCTGTTAATCCCATTGTGATCAACATTAAAAGGGACGATAAAATCCGCTCGCATAAATGTCAAAGTATACGATATTAGATTTTTTTTCCCCTTAATCTCCACTTCTTAAAAAAATATTTATAAAGACACGTTTATTTCACTATTTCTTTCCCAGTAATTTATGGGTTGTGCTTTGTTTTTTTCCTTTACAGAAGAAAAAATAGAGAACAATCGATTATTTCTTCTCTGTGCAAAACTAATAATTTCCCTTACGAAAAAAAAAATCAAAAAAAAAATAGTAGAAACGCAAATTCACTTTTACTCCGAGGCAGACCTTGGATTTGGAATATTTCTTAAAACCCGTTTTATGATTAATCTACAGAATTGCTTTCCTTTTTCAATTCAAGAGATAATCAACGTAAATCTTTCTGATGTCCAGGCAGTTATCGAAGACAGCTTTTGTGCAGAATCTTAAAAGATAATAGTAGTAAACTTACTATCGTCACAAACGGTGCGCGAATTATCTTCCCTTTTAGTGCTTCTTCTGTTTAAAAGAGCTGAATCGGTAAGTTCGGCGTAACCTCAGCCTTCCAAACACCTTACATTCGTATGTACGTTTTCATTATCTCTGGTTGATGCTGCAGACAGCCAACGATGGGATTTGAACCAGGAATCTCCGGTTGCTAATCCATGCGTGCTACCAACTGCGGATCCAAGCGTTGGCTGTCTGCAGCATCGAACCAAAGATACTGAAAACACATATATGCACATCATTCATTCTACTTGCGATAAAAGGTACTAAGTCAATTACAGATATTGCAGTGGGTTCTGTAGCAAAACACCTTACCCACTTATTTGGCCTTTTTTAGATGATGGCTGACAGCGAGTCAAACTCACAGGAGGAACAACGTGGTGTATGCAGATTTGAAACTATGACTATTCATCAGGAACATCGTCTCTATTAATTAGTGTTACGTCAATTTTCAATAGATATGCTTACAGTAAAAGAAAGAAATTTTATAATTTATGCGATATCAGCAGTGTAAATTACTTTAATAAAAGTCTGGGTTTTGGTCGGCTGGTAATTATGGCCACAGACAGGGCTTGATTTACATTGTGCAGGGCAAATACATGATGTAAACATAGTAAAAGTTCTAAGATGTTTCAGCAGATTAAATTCATATTTCAAGATAATGCGACTTATTTTTCTTGAAAGATACACAATATACATTTATAATGTTTATTTATTATCGACTGTATCCTACACGAATTTGCTGTGAAATATAAATAATATTTTAGGCTTTCATTTAAACGCAAATGAAAGAAAAACGTTTTGACAGTTTTTCCTCATCCTCCAGCCAAACCGATCATCTACGAACATCTCTCTGTCAACATCACGGTTGGCTTGTTTGGCCGGGTCAAAATAATCTGTTTGCGGTCTTACAAAACTGGCTTGTAACTCGTGTAGCACATGCTTGTTTGTCTGAGGACAGACCGGGACACTTTAGATACATCATCAGTATTTACCTACACAGCTGCGCAAACTGTTCAATAGAGAACGGGCTAGAATGTTGCCATTAAAGAAGTTCAGGTATTGGAAGCCGGCATACAGAACGTAGTCTAAGAAGCGTATCACGACTTATACCATCAACCCCCGAGTGCTGACAACCGGAAACAATCTAGTGAATTTTTTTTTTTTTTTAATTAAATGTTTCGAATAAATAATCTATTGGTTTCATTGGAAGCGGAAGTGGGTGGGGTTATACACCAGCCTGCAGAAGCAGCCACCTATCCGTGTCTAATAAGTTTAAAAAAAATTTTTTTTTTAGTTTAGTTTAATTACAAGGGGACAGGAAGCCATTACAGCTCACTGAAGGGGATATACACATACCCAACCCTCTTACGGGGGAAAAAATGGCCAACAGTACGAATCTCAAACTGATTAAATCTATCACTATTGGTGCTAAGTTATCCCACTCGTTAGCAGTTATACAGGTGTTCCAAAAAAGACGTGTGCGCTTTACTTCAGGGTAGCAAACAAACAAAGTGTATTACACATCTTTTTAGGAAAACCCTGCATTACTAAAACGATATTTTCGGATATCGGAACCTGATGGAGTCTTCCCCTAACCTATAATTACGACCTTCTCTATCAGTAGCTGGAAATAGCCGAAAATATTGTTTTGTTGTTTTTTTTTTTTTTTTTACAATTTTTAAAAGCATAGAGACTTCTTTTCCTTTATTCTCAGGCCATACCGTTTATTCCCCCTCCCCTCCCCATCATCACTCGCTCTGTCTGACTGAGAAGCGGGTAATGAGGATGCTAAATCAGCGATTTATGGTAATGTGCGACACTGTTATAGAACCTCACACACGACACCTAATCTTCAATATCAACAGCACTGCGACCAGATGCCCTTTGTTCGTACTCAATCGATACGGTTTGGGGTTCAGAAATGTCAGTCTGCGGCTGACGACAACGCACCGCTTTCTGTTTGATGTACCGCCATTGCTCGTCTAGACAGCATGACGTCATGCAAAAATGCCAACCAGAGAGAGGTTAGATAAAATGAGCGGTCATTTTGCATTAGAACGCCATCAGTAACTCTCACAACTCTTCGGCATAATAAGTGAAGGCGAAATATCCATGGGAACTGGAGCAGGAACCGGAGCTGAAAAGTGTCAGTAATAGCCCATACATGTGTACAAGTCAATAGCTTGGAGTTCGTCAATCTTGAACAACATCTCTAGTAATTACTCTTTTTTTGCTATATTAAACTCTTGCTGGAACATTTTCGTGGCAAAGAAACCACTGTGCTTGCATCCATTTTCTGTAACTTGGATATATATAAACAGTAATTACATTTTATATAAACAAATAAATTTTAGCTTTAGAAAACAAGAAACTTGAGGAAATATATATAAAAAAATTCATTATTTAAATTTATGTTTCCAGAAAAACAGACACCCCCCCCAGCGATTTAATGCCGAACTGCCATTTTTTAATGATGTCAAGATAAACAATTATTTCTAATTAATAATTTTAAAGAAATTCAGACATCGAGCGTCTTTCTACTGTTTATTATTTTCTTGCAGTTCAGGAAGTTCAGATTTTATAGATGCACTACTGTACCGGAATCGGTGTGCACTGTACAACTTCGCTCTAGAAATATTGTGACGGACTGACCAGTTCACAAAGACTGGCGTAGTGGCTATTCTAAAATATACATACGCACCTATTCTTTACTATATTACATACACCGGTGCACGTAATTGTGGACTTACCAATCGCAAGCCCCAAATGTTATGTATAATCCAATCACTGATACGTATAGTCAGATGCATAGAAACATATGAAATATGCCTTATAAAATGTCCTGAAATAATTTCACGCTGGAACTTTGATCGCAAAACCTCGTTCGTTAAAATATCCTCTGCTACAGTCTCCAAAAGGTGTTCCAGTATAAGTTCCATGTGGTCTATTTTACGCAATGCTCGCAGCCTGAAGGTGTTTTCTCTTTCTCCGATGGTAAACGCAGCCATGTGCCATACATTCTCACAGTGTCAATAACACGACCTAAACGCCATATATTTTAGAATTATCTTAAAGAGATTTTTCCCTTTATTTTTATTGTTCACTTGTGTCCTTTTCTGTGCTTTTATTAGTAAATTTACCGATTCGGACAGAAATTTACGATGGAGTTCGTTCAGTAGTTTATATTATCATGCACCATTCCCGATTTGGAGATGGACCATCCTAGATTTGTGTTTATATATACTATTAACGTTTGTAACCAGAACCATGTTACTGAATGCACGGTATACGTCATGGCAGTAGGAATTTAGAAATGAATTACAATAAGCTAGTTGAGCTAAAACATTATGCAAAGTTGCATCTCCATGAAATGCTCTACTGACTTATAATAAACGTCTGTGATGGCCTTCGCACTTTTACGAGACAATGATCTCGACAGTAAGCAACACCGCAGTAACGGGCACTGTTCCATTTTTATTAAATTGTGTAATCTGTATAAGATAGTTTTGATGGCGAGCGCGTAGAGTGGAGTGGTATTCCGGTACAGGACTTACAGCACTGCCATGGTTGAGGGCCCGAGAACAGATCCCAGTTGGAACCAACAAGGTTCCTTTCTCTCTTCTTCTTCTTCTTCTTCCCAGCCGGCTGCGTGTTATTTTCTTCAACATTTAAAACGTTTACGGCATTTAGCAGCCACTTTTCAACGCAGTAGGTCTTGCCACATCCTCTGGCTTCACCATGGTCAGGTGACTGGCAACCGTCGGGTTCGAAAACGGCCCAAATCTGGACCGCGGCTTCTTTCGGTTTATATTGCTTTTAAATTGAGGCGGTACAAACTAATTATAACTTAAATTAATTTAAATGCTGATTTATTCCGATCAGGTGGCAGTAGATGTGTATCTAACCATTTTCTTGCCAGCAGGGGAAAGCTGGACGATGTCTTTGTCGAACAATGAAAACAAAAATATTAAACAAATGGCCGCTTTCTTTTGAAAAAATATTTCTTCTCGGCAACAACTGTTAGAATTCTCTCGTTCTTGCTTATAAAGAGAACGGATGTGGTTATATTATATATATATATAGAGAGAGAGAGAGAGAAGATATATGAAGGTCATATTTAATTACCGCAAAGAAAATTGCGTGCGACTCGTAATTAGGACATTTATTCACTGGATGTCACACAAATCGACTTAAAATTTGAATTTAAAATAATGCTATAATTTATTACTTCTAATTAGCAAAGTGACAATTTAGCCTAGCCATATTATTATTATTATTATTATTATTATTATATTATTATTATAAAGTTTTACTTTGTTCACTGCACCAGCAAAGGTGATAACAAATAGCGTTACAGACAGTCATGATGACCTCAGTCTTTTTAACTGATTTCAGCGGGTGATGACGTCAGTTCCGCTGACTCGTCGGTGATTACGTCAGAGTTGTGCTGACCTACTATAGGCGGTGGATCCGTTCGGACCGATACACTCTTGGAAATAACTGCACGTGTTGCGGTTCAGTTCGGTTGGTACTGAGAGAACAACCAGGCTAACTTATGGGGTTGGTTCGTCTATAGATAAATGCGAAAAATAAGTGCAGTGGATGAAGGAATGTTTGTAAGTCTTTACCCGCCAAAAGGCTTCTTCTAATTTACAAGAAATACATTAGCAAGCCGGCAGTCGTTGGTATGTTCCAAAGACGCTATCTAAGACAAATTACAGGCAACGTTAGATGGCGTCTCGTTTACCACCAAGTTTATCTGTAATCTCTTCTTTCTTTTGTTTTATATATTACAGCTAATCCCTCTCAATCAATGAACTATTAAGGACCTTCCATTTTTTTTAAATTTTATTTGAAAATTTTACATTTTGAAACCAAACTACGCGCATCTTTAATATTAACTCTTTAGCTACTTGTTTTTTTTTTCTCATTGATACGCACTTCAGATTTACGTATCGAAAAATCTATCACGGCCTTTTCCACTTATCATTGTTACTTGAGGTGATATTACATGGCTGCTTACCTTAAAGGTGTTTGTTTCTTTTTACAAACTGCGTATTCAGGGGATTCTCCTTTTGGTCTCGTTTTAGCCAACATTTTTCTTTGTTCTATTGAGAAGAAATCTAATTCATGTTATGTCCCGCTCCCTTATTTATATTGTAAATACGTGGATACATTTACTGTGCTTCTGTCTTCTGAAACTTATCAGGATTTATTATGCTGACGAAATCCAAAATATCTCCATTTACTTTTTTATTTAATGAAGGACGACCAACCTTTCTTTCTTGCCATCCCGCTTTACAATAATGCTTAAGATTGTGTGGATATTTCCATCTACAGAACCTACAACTGCTGGGTTAATAAGAAATAGGACCGACCGTTTTATCTTTGGCCTTATAAACTCCGTTTTGTATATGCGTTACTGTTTAAAGTCTATAACATCTGCCCTTCCTTATATGTGAACTTTTAGTCTATAGTTCAACTTATTACTAAACGTTAGACGGAACGGGTTTACCATTCCCATCATTCAATCTTGTATCCGCAGAGTTCTTGCAAACTTGGAACCCAGACCGTTCTTTACAACATGTGCCTAAAACAGTAATTTATTTAATTATACCTTATTTTGAGCTCTTACGCTATACAACTAAAAAAAATACAATTAACAGAACACCAACGGTCTTCCTTACTCTAGATTTAAGAATCGGTTTCAGTGATTCTAACACCATCGAGAACGTCGGTCCTGTGAGACTGCACCAAGCAGAAAGACTATACAAGAGGATGATGTAGTGCGCATCTGACGGGAAGAGGAAATTATTTTAAAAATCATTTACAACTAAGTCCTGGTTAGAAATGTTCATTGAATGACTTATGGACGCTCGGAAGATATTCCTGCTGATTTCAATTTACGAATCATTGAATCCCATTCTTAGTGATCAGATTTCCTGTTTCTTTAAAACTTTTTTCTCTCGTGTTCTTAAAAAAAAAAAATTGTATTCATTTGTTCTTCAATAGCAAATTGAGGTCTTTCCATTTTGTTGTATCGGAGGATTTTTTAACTTGTAGTTGAACACGACCATAAATAATTTTTCGAAATATTTTAGGTATTTATGTCCTTTTCTTGTGTCCTACATACGTTGATCGCCTCCCTTGAGTTTCCATTTCTGTTGTTGTTGTTGTTGTTGTTGTTGTCATTCTTGTTTAGAGACGTTCTCGGTCAGTAATGCAGGTAGTTCGTGGCTGGTTACGTAAACAAAATTTTAAAAAAAAAATAGCTAAACTTTTACAAGGTGGAATTTTTTTTTTAAAAAAAGGAAGAAACCTTAAACCAGAGGTAAACAGCGAACAGTAACTTTACTGAGTTCCACCACTAATTCAGAAGATATGAGATTTTTTTCTTTCTTCTGACTATAAAACTACCGGTGATGCAGCTAAATTCCAAATCGCGCGAGACCGCGATCTATGCTTATATTTTTCAAACGATTTTTTTTTTTTTTTAAATTCAGCCAGTAAATCTTAAGTTTCGAAATTTTTAAAAAAGGATGGGACTGGAAAAGACCGGCCGGCTGTTTGACGATTACTAACCATGAATGTTTTATGACATACAAGTGTGGAAATGTCGTAAACGCCATTTAGTATTTGGTTTACGAGATGACAGACTAAACAATCTGGTTTAAAATTAACTGTGCATAACTTATAAATATATATATATATATATGGCTCACCGGCTACTCTCAAGAAAAGCAATTAAAATTGCACAGTAAACAAAAGCACGCAAAAACACTAAATCCCTTCCTTTCTATTTAATTTTCAGTTGCGCGCATCTAATTTATCTCCATTATTTCGCCATTTAACTAATCGCTTCATCGATCTCGAAAAATGATTACATTTGGATGAACATTATTGGGTCGTGTTTGCACACCGGTGGGATTTTCCTGGCACTTTCGGGCCGTTATAACGAAATTCCTTGGCATTCTTTGCGAAGCGGGATGCAGTAATAAGCCCCGATTTATCCCAGCGGAAATAAAGTCCGAGATTTTAGCGTGACCCTACTGCAGCCTGTAAGAAATCGGCCGAAATGGTGGACCAAAAATGGTGTTAAACCAATGGTATTGAAAGCAGTAACGATCTACCATAAATCGTAGTTTGTTTTTTTTTACTTTCGTAATATTTTTTCTTTTTGTCGAAGGTAAACATTTCTGCGACCTCCATGCCAGGCTGATGCTTGTACCATCTGAAGCGATTCGTTTTTAAAAAAAAAAAAAAAACAGTTTTTTTTCCGGTAAGCAACAAATTAAATGGCGCTCTGGTAACTAACTTTCTGATCATGACTCCGAGTCTGGCAAACTTCTTATGGTTTTCTGATCCAAATGGAAAGGAGTCCGTACGCACAAATGCACTACTCCAGTCTCAGTAGATCAATGGGCAAGCTAGACATGCTAGAAGCGAGATGGCTGACTGCAGCCCAAACTCACGTCAGAAACAGCATGGCGTCAGCAAACTTGTACTGAAAGATGTCTCCGATGTCATAATTCATGGAAGACTGCCGGATGGCCATTATTTATTCCTATCCTGAGTATTTGGATAATGTACAAAGTTTCTCCTGAGATGTGGCGGTCCCGCCCATATTCGTCAATGGCATTAACATCCATCGTGGTGAAGAGTGGTATGATTCGTCAAGACAAGATGGATTTATTCGGTTTAAAAACTGCGCAATTTCTTAAACCTCCTAGCTTAGCAAAGTTTCCAGAGATTTTCTGCCTTAAATATTAATACCACACTGTATAATGCTTCAGTCCGCTTTCTTAGTAACCCTGAGGAGTAGTAGTTCAATGCTATAATAATAATAATAATAATAATAATAATATAATAATAATAATAATAATAATAAATAATAAATAATAATAAATCACTGCTTCTCTTTCTCCGTTATTTTAAAACGCGAGGTTCTGTATCTAAGAAAAGCAGTGATAAGAAACCAGTCGAGTGCTGAGATACAGCGGATGTTCTACCAGTGGTGACGAATTCCAAGACGAAAACAGTCTCCCTGAAGTTTCACCACAACTAAATAATTCGCTTTTCTGTTGATTTTCTTTTTTTTTTTAGACAAATAGAAGAAGACTTT
>JACATO010000535.1:0-13196 GCA_018389105.1 Nautilus pompilius | reverse complement strand
CTGATATACTACCGACGTCATAAAATCCACGTTGTTTCGATCACCGTTCAAACGTTTGGCGATCACGTTCTTGCTAAAACTGTACGCCAGCACTCTTCTCTTGGATTCAAAAATAATCCGAGAATTTCGCAAAAGAAACTGCAACGTTGGACGACTGATGCCATTATACGGAAGCTAGTGCCGGGCCGAAACGCGGCGAACAAAAACCAACTCTTCCTCTTCTTCTGCGACCGCCTTTACGATACAGTAAATGGCTATCTCGGAAGTGATTACGCACACACACACACGCCGCACACTAAATATGTTAGTAAATGCCAGGAGAAGATAACCCCTTTTTTGTTCTGTAACTCGGACAAGAGAAAGGCGCAGCTAACTGTTTTGCTCTGAGAAACGAGATTTTACGGTGTAATTAATACTGACGGCGGAATATCGCGTTAGCATCCTGTAGAATGTTCTACAATAAAAATCAAATCCCCAGTCATCACGAACAAGATTAGCCGTGTTCATTTTAATAGTAAACGATTCTGTTGTTTCTAGACCGATGAGTGATGGAAAAGATGGCTGGCAACCATTTCTTCCTAAGTTTATTATTTCCCTCCTATTTAATTATTTATTTACTTTGTTTTGTTGGATTTTTTTGTAAGTCACCTGGCAGCTCTCGCAAAAACGTCTTTCTTTTAAAAAAATGCATTTCTGTAACCATGACAACGGCAGCTCTTGTTCTCAGATGTGCTTTTTTTGTGTGTCTGTGTGTTGTTGTTGTCGAAAATTCCCTGTTCATTAACAGACCTTATTGAACACGCTGAAACTGGGAGACAAAATTGGGTTCAGTTTCCCCGATTCGCTAATTTAAATATATGGTCAGCTGGTTTCTCTTGGCACCGGGTGGCTCACAACGGTCCTTCTTAAAGTCGGCCGAGATCGCTCCATTCTGGCCGATTTTTCCATCACTTGCCCATTAGAATTCATCGACGTCTTCGGCGAAAAAAAAGCAACAATCAACGTAATGGATACTGTTCCTCATCTCTCTCCTCCTCCTCCTCCTCCTCCTCTTAGACCTCGGGGAAAACTGCTGGCGTTTTCATTCTTGCTAAACTTCCCTGGCGGAGAGTTTTCCAAGTCCAGAGAGGTGTACTAAAGCCGTGAAATAGGATGGTCGTTCGCTCGGTCGGTCGTCCCTGTCTCCACAGATCCTCCAGGCGGTGCCGGTACATATTCGGATCGATGCCAGGAAGATCCGAACGTGGCCCGACATGCGTTAAAAACAAAAGCAAACATTATGCAAATTACTTTGTAGCCAAACACTTCAGTTCGGTGCATGCCCTGGAATTTTGCAAAGCTGGTGATTCAATCCGGATAAGAGATTCTCAAATAGCCCAGCATCTAGTAATATCGATTCCCACCTGCCGTAATTACGCATTGTTTGTTTACTTATAAGGTTGGCGTGAATGGCGGCTATGTATCAGCACAGAAATGTTCCCGAATGCCAGCGGACACGCACAGCGCCGTTTTCCGACGGTTCTTTAACTATTTTGAAATATTCTGCGAGCGCCATTAAAATCGCATTGCCGAGGTTTTCATTTTGCGATCTGCTTCCATCATTGCCGCCGTGGCATTTGCTCACGTTGTCGCCGGATGCGCCGACATCTTACGTGCGTGACCGATGACGAGTCACGACCACAGGAAAAGTTGATGAGATAAGTTCCATCCGACTTTAAGTAAGGGATCAGATCGAACCTTTCCCATCGCTTTACCGGCGGCGACTTAAACTGGCTATCGGACCAACGTTTCGACTTCGCGTCACCTCTGCCGTCATCATCAGAGGTTTGCTCCGAGGAGTGCAGTGATGTTGATATTTCAAGATTTCCCCCGAGCGGGGACCTTAACTAGTGACGAACCCGAACCCCCCCGACAATTTCTGGCTGTGATGCAGCTTACGATCAACGCATTAGTTGCCGCCTACCACGGATTAACATAATGGCGCCTAAACCCCTTATCAGAACGAACCGTATGACGATGGAGACAGGAAGAAAAAAAAAATCTTATGAAACACCAGGTTTACCAGTTAGTTTAGATACTACTAAAATGTGATGGACAAGGATAATCATCTCTGCCACCCGCCATTTTTTTTTTTTTAAATATAAGGCATCAGCATCAACTCTCCGATCTTATCTTGTTGTTCGACTGCTCGATCGTTTCAAGCTTCCTTTTCTATTAACAGATGGAAATCGCGATCTTCGACGAATCTGGGTACGAAAAATACAAACAAAACGGAAGCGCGTCTATGTGGCAAGACAACTCTGTTCAGGGTGCGTAGTGCTGCCCTTCTCCGCTAGGAAGCGTTGCCCGATCCCGCGACGCGTGTGGTCTGACACTTCCGCCGACTTCGACAGGGAAGTCTCCTCTCCCCCTGCTAGAATCCTTAATTTAAAAAAGAAAAAAAAAAATAGATGGAGTGGAAATGTAAGTGTCCAGAAGAGACCCCGGCAGGCGGCTGATGTAGAGGAGCGAGAAACAATCATGTTTGGGAGGTACGGCCGACTCAGACGACCCACCCCCACCGGGAATCGAACACGACCCCCCCATCTGTAATAGTCCATTAAGGTGACCGTCGACCTTGCCAGCTTCTTCGCCTTCGTCTGTTTTCCGTTTAAAGATCAAGCGGGGGGGGATAAGACGTCGAGGTTTAGCGGTTGAAACTGCAGTCCCATCCGTCGCGATAAATCGGGAATAAAGAAGACAAGAAATGAAACAGAAACAATAACATTTGAATCTGTTTCGACAATTTTTTAATAAAAGTTTGTTCTTTGTTTTCTGAATTCCTTCTCATAGACGGCGAAGAATCGGATCAATGCCGCAACCAGCTACAGAGATACTGGCTGAAACAGACTTTTAAAGAAATCAGCGGTCAAATTATCGTGGGTTTGGAATCTTGGTTATTTTTGTAATTTCGTTTTGATTCAGCAAAAAAAAAAACCACATTAAACAGCAACTTAATTTGATAAAGGTGTGTGCTGTGACTTCTAGACGATATATATATATATATTTTTTTTCCCTCTTAAACGCAACGGCAAGGTGCGTTCATAAATATAGCGATTACATATCTAAAATCTGCAGATAACAAGATATTTTCGCCACGTCCATCTATCTGAATATAAAAGTAAATTATATTGAATTCATAGTTAAAGTTTCTCGAGGGGAAAAAAAAATGTTACTAATTCTAAAGAAGCACTTTCTTTTATTCGACAGTTAAAGAGTTAATAAAGAGTCTAAATTTAAAAAAAAAAAAAGAAAAAAATTTAAAAGATTTATTTTACGCAATTATGAATGCGTGTTGGTTGGTTTATAGTTCCGTGCAGTCTTTTTAATTAAGTCACGTGTTCATGAACCGCGCCAGAGTTGCGAGCAACTGTCGAGGAGCGCTCGAGAGAACGAGATCAAACCTCGCACACAGAGGCCATTTACTGTTCTCTTGCCCTCAGAGGACGCATCAGATCAACTTGAAAATGAAATGGTAATTGATTAATTAAGTTTCGCAATTTACCGTTAGGCATACAACGGTAAACAATTTCAAAAAAAATTAAATAAATAGCAGTTCGATCTCGGTCCACGATTTAGAGACGGAAACCGACGGGCTTGAGTGGCCATTCCGCTGCACTCTTTCTTGTTTCCGTTGCTATTTCAACCACAGTGGGCTTAGTTCAAAATGGTCAGAGCCTGCGCGTGTTCTGTGAAGCTGGCGCCTCGGTAGGGAGGGGGGTCCACGTCAGTCCGTTATGCGTGTGCGACCTCTTTAATTATTCAGCAAATTAACGCGAGGTAATCCAGTCAGACCTCGTTTTTTTTTTTTTTTTATTTTGGTGAGTGCGCCGATGCTTACAAGAGAGACATACATCCCTGGTAATAAAAGCGTAGTAATATCGCGGCTGTACGCTAGAGGACGTTGCCAGCTCAGGCGCTGCCCGAAACCACCTGGCTCTGACGACTCCGGCAAGAGGGAGGGGACTGTGGTCACGTGACTAGAACACGTGATCGCCGGTATCGGAGGTTTCCACTCAGCCAGACAGGACAAAGTTTGTGAAATATCAGTGTGGACAGATAAACAAGTAGATAAGAACAACGCTGGCTGTGGATGGTGTGGAAGAGACAGGCGAGAGGACCAGCCGGAGTCTGATCTAAGGTTAAGGTTTAAACGCAGCTCTCTTCGGATTCAAAACCAATCTTCAGACCGGGAGGGGGGGCGGGGGAGAAGTTAAATAAGATAGAAAAAAATACCAATTGACCAGATGAATACTGACACAAACACTCGAGCAAAGTGGTACAGGTGCGCGGGCCGACCCGCGTCAGTAGATCCTGAATGACGTGGCCCTGTGCGCACGGAGCTGAGATTACCAACGAGCTCCCGCTTAGACACGCCGGCGTGGCTGTACAAGCAACGCACCTACAGAATTGCCACCGCGCACCTGCTCGCATGCGGTTGTGCCTACTCGCTCAGCTGGTTAATTAACGGAAGGGGGTTGGGCTTCGAACAGGGCTCTGAAAGGAACTAAACTAAATACCGTCCGTTCTCGCTAGTCAAATCGTCATCTATCTTTCACTGCAGCGACATCGCGCGAATACCGGAATATCCCGGCTGAAAATCCGAAAATGAATAATTGACTATTTCCATGGCATGTCGAGATTAAGTTAGAGCATCGATCCGGTTTTTCGAAATAATCTCATTAATAATAGATAAGTTGTTCATCCCACCAACACGAATGACGGAGCCTATTTCAACTGAATTTATTTAGCAAGTTTCCCAAACTCGTGAAGACTACACGGAAGTTTGTTAATGTCTGCTAATTTTGGATTTCTTAAAATCAGATTTCAGACTATTGTGAGATTTTTTTTTTGTTTTAAGAGAGAGAGAGAGAGAGAGAGAGAGAGAGACAGAGAGAGAGAGAGAGAATTCAGACAGCGGACACAATACTATGTGTATATATATATATAAAGAGAATATGCTGTTCAGCGCTCAACATAAACGCTTTTTCGTGTCGGTCCTGTCAGTTCTGAAACTCGGGGTCGTGGGAAAGCCGTTTGTGACGTCAACGCGACGGTAGAGATGTCGATGACGTCATAATCATCTCCCATCCACTCCGCACTAAAGTTACAGTATTTCGGTCGGTTTAGAATTGGTTTGCCACACTTTTATGCACACGGTCTGAGGCTGAAACGTCTGAGGGTAAATTCTGACCAAAAATCGTGTGCAGGTTTCGGAAACACGTTTCTTAAGTATGTGTCCCATCCTGGGCAGTATATGTGAAAGATGCCATTTGTCACATCAGTGCAGGTGAAAACTACATAACTCAGGGTAGGGAACACGCATTTCCTTTAATAACTTTGGGAATTTTCATCTGATATGAGAATAATGGTTTCGAAATGTCAGAATGGCCAGTGAGATATAACTGAGCATTAATAACTTTAAAACATGCCGTTTTATATTGGGAATGTGTCTTCCACCGCCCTTTTAAAGCTATCTAGCAAACAAATCAAAGTTCTTTTACATCCGTTTGGCGGCAGAATGATTGTTTCTTAGTGTAAGGTAATTTTAAATCATCTACATTGGGGACGGTGGCGCCACCTGTGAACTAAATAATATGATTGTGTTTGAATAAATCACCTTAAAATCGTAACTTCCATCCATCTATTTTCGTTCCAGTTGATCACCCCGCTTATCATTTGACATCGTTCCTATTACTATCAAAGCCCTAATAAGCGCCTAACTCTACGTGTTCCAGTTTGTAGGTAAAAACAATGGCTGCTTCCCCGTCTCGGCAAGAGAAAAAATACTACTTTACGAATAGATCGGTCTGCAGGCTATCAAAAATAAATGCTTTTGATGGAAATACATGGGGCAAAGTAGTCCAGGCCAAACTGACACGTTAGCAGCACCAAGCACCAAAACATCAAAATATGCCAAGATTTTTAAGCAACAGGGTCACGTGAAACACGGGGACCGGCGTGAGACGATTGCGTCTGGCGGTTAAAATTTTTTTAAAAAAAGCAGGAAGAAATCTTAAATAGGAAAACTTTCTAGTACAAAAAAAAAAAAACGGCGGATATTTATTTTATGGCAGAAGGAAATTAAATATCTGTGTACTTGTAAAACTATTCGAATCAGGCTGAGAGACGAAAACTAATGCAAAAACAAAAGACTTATCTGAATTTGTCAGTGTCTGTGATGCTCGCAGTCACGCCCAGAATTCATACATCCAACAAATAGCAGATACACTACCACACCAGGTTGACAGTACTGGGCACCCAGCCCAGTCTCTGTTACAGAAGACGATAGGCAAGTTTGGGAGAAAGACGTCTCTGTTAGAAGTATCGCCCGGTAACCAGGGTGGTAGATTGCGGCGCAAGGATATTGATTCGAAGCACGTTCTGGAAAGTGCAGAGACGTCTCACAGTTCTAAAAGAATATAACATTACGCGAAGAAGGATAATTCTACGATTGCTAAACTCAGATCTAATTACCTTCTCCAATGATGCATTTAAAGCTGACCAGGTTGCAAATCCAAGTATACTGTGTCGTTCTTTTAGAGTCATGGTAACTGGTTCTGGGTGATAACGAGGAACAGATTTCCTTATTTAAAGATACGTCATTGCCGTGTCGCAGGGTGCAATATTTGCCACAGCGAGTGGAAATGTGGAAACTGCTACGCAGATCCGCACTGGCAATGAATTGAGAAGCATATTACTGGCAGCAGGAAAGTAGTACAGATTTCGAGACATTGTGGTCAGTGTATAGGTTGCCATACTGTTCAAGACGTGGAGATAGAACCTGCAACAAACGTGGCGAGCAACAATCATGATTTACCTTGTAGAGTTGCAAAGTTTCATCTTTGCAAAGGTAATGCATATGACAGCTGTGATGAAATGAATAGAACACTTTCCGGTTCAGGCACATTCCGCGGTACCATTGGTATATGCTACGAAAATCTTCCGCAGAACCCCAGGCAAGTGATAGGGATACACCCGCCATCTGTTTGTGAGCTGTATACGAAACCACAACACCTTGCATTTGTCAGTGCAGCGCGACAATCTTGCTTTATTGACAGCCTGTCGCGCAGAAACGGGACGTAACCAATGGAGAACATGAAGAAAGTTGAGCCAAGCAGCTTTCCACTTTGTAAGCTCTACCCCCCCAAACCATAATGGCTTGCCTTCTGTAAAGAAAAAACTAAATTAAACCAGAAAAGAAAGAAAAAAAGCAGAAGATCGAGTTCTTTGTTGACGGCCATTCTGCATCCGTTTCTTTGCGCATTCCTCGGTCGGAGGGTCTGTGGAAGTAGGGGGGGTGAGAAAACCCCCGAGCTAACTCTCCGTGACAAGATATTTCCGCCGTTCCCACTGACTCGGTGTGGGGAGAAGGGGCTTTTGGCCACCTACCGGTCCCTCATCAAACTAGTAAATACGTCATTAGAAGACAGGGGTGCGGAACTGTCTTTACTCCGTGTTTAATGCCAGTCACAGAACACCGAAGACTCACCTTTATCTGGAATTAGAAATGTAGCGATGGTTGTTTTGTAGGTCGGCAAAGATAAAGCGAAGATAGACGCAGCCTACATCCATCTAGCAGCAGCAGCAGCAGCAGCCCCGGCTTGTACTCTTAAGGTTTAGTTTAGCCATCGGTTCTAAACTCAATTCACGTTACTAAAGCGCACTGGCGCCCGCGGACTTCCTCGTGACAACCGAACAATCAGGTTTTTTAATTTATGCAGCTTTCGTGGTTGCCGAAGATGAGACTCAGCCGACATAATTTAAGAACATCACTTCCCACTATGGAAGTAATTCAAAGAATTCACTTTGTCTTTGGAAAAGAAATACACAGCGTAGCCAGAAGTAATCAGCAGTCTCTAATTAGACCGGCACTGGAACGGTTGTTGGCGAGCAACTTGTGGTTACGATCGGTTGGCCAAGTGGGGGTAAAATAACTTCTTTAGGACTTTGGTTATCAGTCGACATTTCTTTTAATACCGCTGCTACAATCCTGTGTACAAGATTGATAACCTTTTACTTTCGTCCGTCCTCTGCAGACTAAACATAAATATATATATATTTTGTAATGCGATAAACTTCTCTAATCACACAGACCCTCTCTGTGACCTAACCCACGACGGCAGACATTTCTATCAGTCAGCAGCTCGAACCACGGAGACTCGGCAGGGCTACGTCTTCTGTAAGTAGGAATTATTTCCAACTGAAGTGCTCTGGCTGCTGGTAGACGACGGGCCAGGTTCAAGTTCAGGGAAGTTCATCATCAGCGGAACGGCCGCAACGGCGAACAGAGCGTTAAAAACAAAACAAAAAACAAACATAAGAACGATAATAAAGAAATTAATTAAATTGCCAAATTGCAGAATCTTAGAGGTCATCAGATATATATACACCTTGGCATGAATGTCGGCCGTCGTTAATGCATTGGGACGTTTTGGACTGCAACAGAAATCTGCCGCAAATCTTAATGATATACTTCATTAAGTGTTCAGCTGCTTTTATATAACGTTCAGCTTTGTTTGTGTTTGTGTCACCGGTATGACGGCGTTGAGAAAAGCCCCCCTCTCTATGTACTGACGTCATATCGCTCTTCCTCTCTGTACCGACGTTATATCTCTCTCTCTGTGTACTGACGTCATATCTCTCTCCCTCTCTGTACTGACTTAATATCCCACTCTTTCTCTGTACTGACGTCATCTCTCTCTCTTTCTCCCTCTCCCTCTCTGTACTGATTTAATATCCCACTCTTTCTCTGTACTGACGTAATATCTCTCTCCCTCTCTGTACTGACGTTATATCTCTCTCTCTGTACTGACGTCATCTCTCTCTCTTTTCTCTCTCTCTCTCTTATACTTTATGCATATATATGAGAAAGAATTACAAACGTTTGCGAAAGCTTTAAAAGTAAAGTTTGTGAAACGAAGCAATCCTTGTCTTTCGATTATTTTACGAGAAGTTCTGAGTTGTATTTTCTCCGAACAGGGTTATCACCCTTTATGTCTACAGGACAAACAAAATGATGGATGGTTGGCCGAGTGGGTAGTGCACCGGCTTCTTACGACTGGGCGGTCCCAACCTCGATTTCCGTTGGAGACCAACTCGGCCTGGCGAACCTTCCATAGCACGGCTCCTTCTCGATCTTCTGCACCACCCGTCCGCGTGGGGCTCCCACCCACCCAAACAGTTAAGGAAAGGGATTCCAGCAAAAAGCTCCCTACTTCCTGTGCAGGATGATGGTGCCAGATCGCACGTGGCGCAGAAATGACAGCGCTTATCGGTCTGGGTCGCCGCGTAACCATAGCGAATATCTGTAGTTCTATAAAAAAAAAAGAGCAACTTGAATTAAAAGATGTTTAAGTATCCAAGATTTTCAAATATAAACTCTCAGTTTTCAAAAAAATAAACAAGAACACAAACAGCGAGCGTGCGTTTGAAGAATATACAGCCCAGAAACCCTGATGCGGGCAGGCGACTGGGTTATTTGTGATCTAAGCCGATGGGTGGGAGAAATACTGGAAAACCTCGGTTTCTCATCTGGACGGCGTACAGCAGCATCGAAGTAGCTGAGTGAAAGCGCTAACAGAGTATCTTGGTGGGTGTGGCTTAGGAGTTCGTACACGGAGTTAAAACCTCCGCCTAGCTAAGCTGGAGTCGGGATGGACTGATCGTTTCCTGCTAGGCCCACAGTCCCCCGAGGCTCGTGTGAATGATGGCCTGGCCAACAAAGGAGAAGTTATCAGATATATATTAACGAAAAGGTCAGGTAATTTGCGTAATTGTTTTTGTCACTAAAATGCGTTAAAACCATAAATTTTCTTTAAAATTAAATCAATTAATCAAACGAGGTATTTATTTACAAAATAAACAGAGCAGAAATTGCGGTAAAGTTACTGTTTTGGATAAATAACTTGAAAACAGTAAGTAAAGCAGCTAGTGGTGTGCCTCGGGGTTCGGCTCTGGAACATCTGTCGTTCTTTATTTATACAAATCATAGCTACAGTAGACGGAGATACATCTGCTGATGACCATCGGTTTATGCTGGGGTTATTACTTAAAAGCGACAAAAGTAAGAAAGTCACAGATATGTCTGTAAATCAAAAATTTCCCATCGATCGCTAGGTTTGGTTTAACAGCCGCCATATTTCTATATATATTTTTTTTTTTGTTTTCCTGATGGCGGTAGATAAAGATGAAGTAAAGACAGCGCCAGTTGTTTAAATTTCAAGATCGTGAAACAGCATTGTCCAGTAAACTGCTTGTCTGACTGTTATCGCATCTGAACTGTCAGCAAGTTGAGTTTTAAACCAGTATTCTAATACATTTATTACTCATGAAGATTGACTAACTCTTCAAAACATATAAAGTCCTTAAAGGGAGAGAGAAAAGAAACACCAAATTATTCTGGTTATCGATTTGTAAACCTTCAGATTTCTTCACCCGTTTGGAAGTGGCACTTATGATAGATAATATAATAAGAAGTAAAACTGATGTCGTTAATCTTGATTACTGTAAAGCTTCTGACAAGACTAATCGAGAGCTCGAGACTTTCCAGGGTTCTTCAGGGCTTTCGGAATAAAAGTAAACTTTTGAACCTGATCAAATTTTACATCTTTTTACATCTGACTTTATTGATACTTAAATCCTGTCACTCACTTGGCCCAGAGCTGTTCGTATTGGCTATTTTCCAGAATACATTTCGGTTATTATCCGCTATAAATTGATTACAGCGTAACTCCTTCCCCTTTCCTAACATCGCTCTTTCTTTCCTTTTCTTTCTGGTATGCTATTTCGTACGGAGGTTTTGACGACATGCGTCCATGCAATTCGAGGTACCTTATTTCCCAAAATGTTTATCTCTGCACACACACACACACACACACACTCTCTCTCTTTCTTTCTGTACTGACGTCATATCTTTCTGTACTGACGTCATGTCTCTCTATACTGACGTAATTTCTCTATGTACTGACGTCATCTCTCTCTCTCACTCTCTTTCTGTACTGACGTCATGTCTCTCTATACTGACGTAATTTCTCTATGTACTGACGTCATCTCTCTCTCACTCTCTTTCTGTACTGACGTCATATCTTTCTGTACTGATGTCATGTCTCTCTATACTAACGTAATTTCTCTATGTACTGACGTCCTCTCTCTCTCTCTGTACTGACGTCATGTCTCTCTATACTGACGTAATTTCTCTATGTACTGACGTCATCTCTCTCTCTGTACTGACGTCATGTCTCTCTATACTGACGTAATTTCTCTATGTACTGACGTCATCTCTCTCTGTACTGACGTCATGTCTCTCTATACTGACGTAATTTCTCTATGTACTGACGTCATCTCTCTATCTCTCTCACACTTTTGCAGGGCATAGAACCAAATAAAATATTTAATTGGTGTATTTCAAGACGAAAGGGAAGTAACGCTTTGTATAAATAAACAGTAATCCAGACTAGAGATTAAAAGTTTCGCATTTAAAATAAGCAGGAAGTATTATTATTATTATTATTATTATTATTATTATTGTTGTTGTTGTTGTTGTTGTTGTTTAGTAATGGCGGCCCGGCAGCCAAAGAACAGATCGCAGATTTAAACTCAACTTGAGCCATAATCAAAAGATGAAAACAGAAAAAAAAAAAAATGACCGAAAGCACAGGTTAGTTAGTCCCTGTTATTAATGTATTAATAAGTTAATAGGAAATACTCGAACCGAACTAGAGTCTCTTTACTTTCTGTAAACAACACATTACCCACGACTTTCCGAACCATCAGTCTGGCAGCACTTCCGCTGCCTCACTACACAAATGCCCAGACAGAACAAACACAGAACCAGCCAGACATTGTTGGACGCAGCCCCATTTCCGCTTGTGAGGCGCGTCAAAAACAAAACAAAACAAAAAAAAAAACAGGTGAGAACCCTTTAGAAAGTATTCTAGTTTAGCAAAATTAAATGTCGAAATAAATTCCGTGCATTTGGATGCAATCTCATTCTCCGATTAAATCGCGATTTTGCGAGTGATTCGCGCAAGCGACCTCCAGACACCGTTTCTATAAATAGTTCTTAATTCCACAATTAAGAATCCGTCTAACCCGAGTTGTTTGGAAAGATTGTCACTTCGCTCACGGACAGTCTCAAAAAACAACAACAACACACAGATGTCATTAATCGCCACGAACGGCCGCGTAAGAGGCGGAACCCGAAGATAAGGCTCCTTTTATTATTCCCTTTCAATTTAAAACAAAAAAAACAACAACAAAAAAAACACAACCCCCCCCCCGAGTAAACTCGTCGTCGTCAGATAAAACGCCGAATTCTGTCGAAGTTCAGCGCCCGGATTTGGGTGCCGGGGCTCTGCCGAGATATGGTGACGGGCGGCCCACTAACGACTGCGTCTTATGTAGGATACCTACCGTCCTAGGGCGTCGATTACCACGCACACATGAAAAGGAAAAGCAGCCAGGAAATAGACAACGTAAAGTCATAAGCACGTGACTAGATGAAAACTGGCACAACAATCAGTAAATTCGTCCGTGAAAGCAACTGATGTCTTGCATATATATATAGCCTAGATTGTTTTTGTTTTTTTTAATATGCGACCTTTACAACAAAAAAAAAATACTGCGATTTATACACCGAACACAATATTTATCCCTGTACAATAATTTTTTTTTTTTTTTACACTTTTTCAAATTTTTGTGTCAGTAAGAATCCCTTTCATTTCGGAGTTAATACGCGAAGTTGATGGGATTAAAGACGACGTGGCGAGGGATTAGCGCTACAAAGCCACCGAGCCACTCGCTTCTCAATTAATATTTGCCAAGTGTCGGCCGCCTGACGGACGAACATCGGACTGTAATTATAATTATTATCACCTCTGGGTTTTTGTTGGTCTCTCTTTTTTTTTCATGTCGTTTCACCGTGAAATTAACGAATGACCCCACCCTTCCCTTTCCCTCCTCTCATTCCCTCGCTGGACTAATGTAGAGCTGCGATGTCCTCCAAAGAAAGGCCTCTTTGTTTCTCCGTTTGTCATTCGTGCTTGAAAACGTCTGATTTTCCCGTTAGCAGCAGTATGCTTGGTTTTCGCCCATCCACCTGATTTTGCTATTCTACATGGCTCATTACTTGCTCTTTTTTTAATGCAATTTTATAT
>JACATO010000534.1:0-23838 GCA_018389105.1 Nautilus pompilius | reverse complement strand
TGAGATATCGCTTCATGCCAAAGAAGGTCAACCGCAAACTCTAGAACCATAACAAAACATGACACCTTTTTTATCTTTAAATAAAAAAAGAAAATGGGCAAAAGAAAAATCAGTGGACGTTTGCAACAAGTTCGTAATTCAAATGACGGATGTTTTTCGCTCTCTCTGCTTCTTCTTAAAGCCGATCTCCGCTGAACTCAGCTGGAAAGCTGTTATTTTCCGTCACGCTGCGATCGTCTTACTTCTTCATGACAATCACCTGTTTTCCCACGTATAAAAGCCCAGCTGGGTTCCTTTTCTTTCTCTGTTGTATACACTGAACGCCTGTGTGTAAATCCAGCCAAACTAGCAGTATACCTCCCTGCACGTGACCTTGGTAAGGACTTTGTCTACAACCTACAGATGTTCGATCATTGAACTATGAAAGCAAAGACCTGGAATACGACACTCCCCGCTTACATACGCAGACACGTTCTCTCCAGACCTCTTGAATGAGTTTCACATTTTTTAAAGAAATATATTACTTCCTTACAGCATGCACAAAGAAAAAGGATCAGAGGTTTTAGAAGATAGCACAACACTTAGGTATTGTGCCATTATGCCGTCGTCAGCCCAGTAAGTGTCCAGCGGCGTGAGCCGAGGTTCAGTTTCCGGCCCTAATTTCTTTTGAAAGTTTCCCCGTTCGCCGTATTCTCTTAGCTACCTCACGTCTTATCATTTAACGGTTGCCGGGTACTGTACTTAGCAGGAAAGAAATGTCCATTAACAATTAAAAAGAGAGCAACAAACGAAACTTAATTGTTCATTTGTGCTAAAATTTGGTAATGTAATTACAAACATGAATTTGCATTTTAGAATTCAAATAATTCTGAACAGATTTTTTAGAAGTTTCCCATGAATCTGCAGGTACAGATTAGCAGACCACAAACGGCTCGTTCAAACCCCTATGTCCGTAGGATAAGAGTGCAAATACAAGTACCGAATTCCAAAAGTGGCTGAAAACACCATCGTAGATACTGTCCAATACACATCCAAGGCAGACAACTCTGCCCGGACAGCAGCGCTGCCCCGTCACTGCTGAGGCCTTTCTCGGAAACATTAAACTAACAAATCCGTTTCTAAGTTGAACCCCCGTCTCTTGGGAGGACAGGGAGGGTAAAAAAAACTTGTAGCTTCATCGGTGCCGCACAGCGAGCAATTCACTTTCAAGTAGATATTTCTTTTTATCATTCAAACGGCAAGAATAGATGTGATAAATGCTCATCCTGGAATAAGTTCTGAATTAAAACGCCAAAGCAAACAAAGGATGCAGCCGGAAAAGCAACGTGGAGGCTAAGAAACCAAAAAAATACCTTAGCGGGAGGTGGGAGTATCTCACCTGTAGCCAGTGGACTTGTTTTTCCAAAGACTTTGTTTCTAATGAGAAGGAAACCGCAAAGACCACGGATAATCCGAGAGTGATTCGGGTTGGGCTGCCCAGGGAGAAAAGCCTCTTCACAAACCCTTTTCCCTTCGCCGAAATTCCGCAGCCGTGTAATTCGTTTCCCATGAAGCTTCTCAAACCGGTACAAAGCAGTCTCCCGCCAGCACGGTGCCCCTCTGTTCGGAAATCCTGGGTTTACCGCGCGCCAATTCACTCGACAGGAAAATTCCTGCCATGTATATATGCGGCTCCCTCCCAAAGGTCACCTTTCCCGATTGACCAATGGTGGCCGAGAGTAAGCGACCTGGCAGGCCACACACCACCATATATGGACACCCGTCCATCACTGACGAGAGGAAACCCAGATGGTGCGATGTCGGATATTTTTCTCTGTGAAAAGAAAACAAAAAAATAAGCAGAACAGAAAAAAAGACGGACAATTATTTTCTTTTTAAAATTTCCGTTTCAAAGACGAACTTTATTTCTGCCGGTTGATGTAAAATATTACAAATAGTGAAAATACCAGAATGATAAAAGAGCGTCCCCTCTTTCTTTTAAAGGTAAAGTTTTAGTTCATATTATATATAAACTTCCTACTCGCTCATGTATTCGGTATCATTTGCGTGACAAGGTTCCCGCACTGTAACACCCACTAAGAACCCTAATTTCTAGATTTGGGAGAAAACTCACACAGATAGCCACACATAGGGACCCCCAAAACAATCAGCTCCACCTGGTGTTCACTTAGCCCTGTCTGTAAGAGAACACGAGCGTTCGGACGTCATAGCACTGACCTTTTGACCAAACCAAGAATCCTGTTCACAACTTTCAAACACCGTAACGAAGAATACCCTCCCTAATTTTTGAGAGTGTTTCATATAGGGAGTCAACTCATCGTAGGTGAATTAATTAAAAGACTTATTTTCCGAATTCTGTGACTGCTGCTCTCGTGTCTGAGTAAAAAGGTAAACGTTACATGCAGCGAAGGTTTTTGAAGAACTTTCAAGAATAAAACTGATTGCGGCAGATCTTTAAAAACCAAGGACGGCCAACATAAGACATTAATTAATGCCAACTCCTGAAGGCCCGACTTCTTACTACACGAAATAAAATTAAACAGTCAACAGACATGGAAGCCAATCATCAAGATCGAAGGAAAGCAAACACAGATTCAATAAAACAGAAATATAACGTAATTCGGCTTCTTGGATGTCTAAATAAACTTTAAAAGAACCATTTATAATGAGCAGTTCTGTCCTGATTTCTTTCTTTTTTAAAAGAAAAAGAATTCAGTTTGATAGAATTTCTGTTGTCCTATTTGAAAATCTATTGTTTATTCATCAAGATGCGTCAGGTGAGAAGGAAAATTTCGAAATTAAGCATAAAACGTAATAAAAGCTTCGAGTATCTCAGTTGGTTGTGTTTGAAATATTCTTGACTCGACATTACATTATTATTATTATTATTATTATTATTATTATTATTATTATTATTATTATTATTATTATTATTATTATTATTACGTTAAGTACAGAATATATCGTGACAAAAGTAAAGACATATATCAAGACCTGTAGAAGCTTAAATCCATAAAATTGATAAAAAAAACAACCACGGATTGGTTCATAATATCAATTAAAAGGAAGTGAGTGGTGTTTTTTTCGTATTGGCCACATAACACGAACATCAGTTAGATCACAATTTCCTCTGCTTACGCTGTACAGAAAGTGCTATCCCATGGACACCGGTGGCGGAGATGTTTTCTTACAGCAAGTGTAGAAGACAAACCAAAGACCATCCTCTGGCAGGTGGACGGATGAAGGAAGGAGAGCGGAGATTTGTGTCTTACTCCATCATGAAGATCCGAAAGGTCGAAAGAAAAGGATCCCTGCCTATGAAGACTCACCACTACATCGAGGTTTTCAGTCCGCGTGGCTACTTGGATTCTGTCTTTTTTAATAAAAAAAACAAAACAAACCCAAGAATAGTCAGGAAGCTCGGAAAAGCAGGTTTACAAAGTGCAGTTGCCGGGGAGATTCATAAAACCACGTTATACGGCAGCAGCTAGGGATGAAGCGGGCCGAGAAGCTCAGGTGCCGGGCTACTGAACGGTGTTCTCGTCAGCGAGTCCCCCTTTGAACTCTTTGGCAACAGGAAGCATCTACACGGAGGGCAAAAAAGAAAACTAACCAAAAACTGTCAGGCATGAGGGGGAAGGAAAGCCCAATATCTGGGGATGAATATACCGAGTAGGGAAATTAAAAAATACGAAAAGATACACGGAATAATGTGAGCCATGAATGATGTAAAAGAGCTGCACGCGCCAAGCGGACAACAATCGAAACGAACTTTAGATGTGTGTCGCCGCTTCTCGACCCTAAATACGACATGAAATGTGTGTTAATGGTGATGGAGAGAGGCCTATTATTTGGAAGCATTTAGACCCCAAAGTGGGGTAAAAAACGATGTGGCTGTCTTCAATGAAAATCGTTGTGGATGTTGCTGCAGGTAAAGTGGAAAGCATCACTAAATAAATATATCCAACGAGTTGTTGAGACTAGCGGCAGAGTGTTGCTGATGAGGTAACTCGGAGGATGATACACGGAATAATGGCTGCAGAGATGCCGATTGCATATCTTTTCGATTTCTTCACATCAGCTATTTCCTTTCTGCGATGAGGAGTTGCTATTTGGTATAGAGTAGAGAAAATGTTGTAAACATTAATATATGTATTATATTCTAACTACGTGAAGGGGATTTAGATTTATGTCTCATGCCAAAAGTTCAAGATATAGAGTAAAATTAAGTATATTTCACTGGCGAACCAGGGCAGGTTATTATAATACGAGATACAATCATGATTTTAAGCGTTCGATAGCAATAATGTTCAATAATGGTGGGTAACTGGCCCGAAATGAATAAGATGGATGACCAAGTCTGACCAGCCAATAATTATTTAGATTTTCAGTTAATACCATTACCGGAAGAAAAATCTTGTTTATTATAAATATTTATAATTATTTTCGCATGACGTAAATTTTCGATACAAATTGACAGCTTAAAAGTATGGCACAAAGAGTTAATAAAGTGATGAATGGTATCCAAGTTTTCTCAGGTTCTCATAAAACTCCTGGTTTTTAGCTTCTGTTAGATGTCTACCGAAAGATTACCTCAGATATACCTGGAGAAGTTCCATTAGATTATATGCACTGGTGACCACAATTGGCCACTCACGAAAAAATAATTCACCGAGGATTAAGGAAGCTGTTTCAATTAAAGATTCAATTATTTAAAAAAATATTTTTGAATATTTAATATGGTTGGTGCAGGATCAGGATCATTGTGTATGTACAGTTGTCACGTCAGAGTAAATAAGCACAGTGTGAACTCTTCTCTGTGGCAAGGTGACGACACGTCTGTCGTCGCTTTAAACTGATGTAAAACAGCAATGGCCGATTGCCTGAAATTCATAAATAATGAATCTAACTCGTTATTATTATTGAGGTACAAAAGAAAAGAAGAAACAAAGGCACATCATTCTCCGGGAGGAGGTTTTAATTTTACTAAGCGTCGAAAGTTAGCCATCTTTTCCCACCAGGGGGAGTGGTCCGTTTCTCTTGCAAATTCGTCACTTCCGATGCAAAAAATGAAGAAGCCATAATGACAGAAATATTGGCGTCACTCGGGTCAAACTTCACAGAAGGATAAATCTCTTTCCCCGCCTCCTGCAGACTCCCTTTCGTAATGATGTTACAGAAAACAAACAAACAGACAAAAGCCCAAAACGTTTTGTTTTTCAGGGGTGTGGGAGTCTTACGGCTGTACCTATTTCTTCCTAAAGCAAATGCAGTTTCCATATTATTTACTTTGAATTTAATTTGAAATATATTTCACATATAAGTAGAATCCAATGTCTGATCACGTGGGGATTTACGAAGACACCATTTGCCGATTAAACCCCAAGTGTATATACGAATAAGATGCAATTTCTTTTTATTTTCAGTAGCGCATGCACATCAACTGCTGTGAGCATATTATGTATATCTATTTAAGTGCCAGTGAGGCCGTCCTTAACGCGGCCAGGCGCTCAGCCAGGTGAACCGACCGAAAAGTCAAGCCGAGATCGGCTCAACGAAGTGGTATTTGAGGGTGGAGTGACCGCACTAGACGACCAGCACGGCTTTGTTATACTGGCCAGCTGTTTGGCGCTGTACAGATCGCTAGTTGTTATTGTGAGCTTAACCATCAAGCTGATCTAAACGAAGGCTAAAGAGAGAAGGTCGCCAAGCGGGCGGACAGACCAGTCGGAATAAATGGTCGTGGACAGATGGCTGAGTGATAGATGTACGACAGGATTAGTGGACTCAGAATCCAACGGAGTGAGCAGGTCTGTGAAAATAACTCACCAAGACGCGACAGAATATGGTAAAGACAAAATGGTTAAAACTCCTGTCTGCAAATTCCTTTATTTTACCACCAGGCGATAAAAATAACTAAGTTAGTTCTCTGATTTCAGCATGAAATATTATCTGAAACAAGGTGCGGACTCGCTTTATTGGCCTTTTCCGTATTGTTAACAACAGTCCATCAAGTCCCAGGAACGTGTATTGCTGTACGGAAAGATTATTTGGTGCAGACTGCGCATGTCAGCTCTCGGCCATTACGTACTCGTACTCTGGACAAGGGAGAGAACCGCACCTGGCTTCTACCGTATAAAACAAAAATCCGTCTTCATTCCTGAATCCAGCGGGGTCGGCTTCGGGGTCTTTGTCTATGCAGTAGTACTGTGTACGTCCCTTGTGTTTAAAGTGACCAGCCGTTAGGTACCCGGAATATTCCAGAGTCCATCCCGGGTAGCAGACGTTTCTGGCTGGAACCATCAGCGTCGTGGATCTGGATTTCACTCTGCACACGGCGCACGGCACGTTGTGGTTGACGACCTTTTCAGCGTTGACACTGGACAGCGGTGAATGAAACTCGTACTCAGCGCCGTAGACATTGGCCTGGTCTTGAAAGCCCTCGACGACTGTGCCCCAAATAGGGCTCCTCGGCAGACAGAGGGCGTCGCTGGCTCCTCCTACGTGAGTGTAGTGCTCTCCGCCCATGACACCTGCAACATCAATAATAATACCAACAGTGATGAGGATGACACGTCAGAGAATAGAGAAATGTGCGTATTGTGGTTGCTGTACCTCACCCTATCAGCGTGAAAATCAATCACCTAAATCCAGGAGAAGGGGCTGCCGACGGCCCGGCGGTGGTGGCGGACCGTCTGTCTGAGAGCTTGGCCCGGTTTGCCACAGTATTCACCTGGCTCGGCTTCATCTCGCTCCTTAAACCAGCTGGTCACGTGGCTTCCCCATCAGGCAACGCAAAGTTTGTTGTTGATTTCTCTCACATTTAAATATTAAAAGGTTTAGTAGGAATTTCTCAGCTAGACATGGAAGTGCCGGGGTCCCCCATACGTCGCAGAATAAGCAACGCCCCCCTAGTTGATAAGCGCGACACTAAAATCTCCCACCAGAGCCGCCAACAAGGTTGAAGAAGTCACCTCTGTTAGAAACAACAAACAACAACACAACTGACATTATTTTTAGTTTTTTGTTTTGTTTACTTTTTCCTGTCGGTGCCCCGAGAGTCGCATTGAGGGGAGAATACAGCAAAAACAGCGAAACTAGAATTTAGGATTATTTCTGAAAGTGCTGCCCGTCTCTACTTAAACTGTAGTTTTTAGTGACACGCTATCGTTTTACCTTCGTAGACTAATTCCACATTTTCTGGACACGTGGTTCTCGCCCAGCGGATGTAAGTCGTAGCGCCACCTATGTGCCAAAAATAAGAAAAAAGATTGTTAGCATACTTGTCAAATCTTTCCTATTAAGATCTAATTACTTATCTGCTTAATCATATTTTGTTTTGTTTTTTATCACATCATTCATTGAACGGCACTCGTTCGAGTCACCAAGTAATGTCCATATGAGGCGGAAGCTAATACACGGTTCGATACATTAGTTATCGGTCGTTCTCTATAAGAAAAGGGGTGATGAATGTACTTGACGGAGTGTAATTTGCGTATTTAAACCGGTTAGTTGTTGCTCAGTCTACGGGATATAAGTGCTGAAAAGTAACCGGGCCGTGGTAGGCACGAGCTCTGTGCAGAGATGCCGGGTAGGGCAATAATGAAAGGTAAATTCACCGGATAAGAAACCTTAATTTTTATACCTTTTCAGTTTTTCAGTAAATAAATATTTCCCCTTTCAACAGGTTTAAAGTATCCTTTCATTAACTATCATTTGCTGTTGTTCTGGCACTCAGGTCAATAGTATGTCAGGTATGTTTCATCCCAGTTTTTCCAAACTACCGCTGAGTTTTCGGACTCAACATACTTATTAGTTCTCTATAAGAGTAATTCGGCGCAACTGGTTGGAAATCCTAAATATAGGCCCAATTCCTTTTTTATAGTGATGAAATACATGGGTGAAAATCTCATAATCTCTTTTTTGCCTTCACGAGTACTTATCGCCACCAAAGGATGGCGCTACTGGGTTCTATTTGTATATAGCGGCTATAGGGTTAAAATTTAAGCAGTGTTCTGTGATAAATTCACTGAAGATATCTGTGTAGTAGCGAGATCCAGAGGTACATGGAGAAGAGCATAACAACACAGGAAATATGTACAGATGGAACAGTTCGTGATGTCGCTCGACTAGGCCGACATCTGACGGGCGGGAACAGATGCTAGTGTGGAAAAACGTTGGATGATTCATACAGGAAAACTCGATTAGCGGTAGTAGAAGATTTCACTGTTGCTTTGAAATTCAGTAGAATTCCGCAAACAGCGTTAAGCACAAAGTTAAATCTGTATATGGCTCGTGCACATGGAGTCTGTCGCGATCTCACCCACAAAGTCAAAGGTCAGAAAAAAGACACTAAACCGAGGAAAGCATTGGATCGGCGGATCTGTATCGAACTAACGACAAGGCTTCAAGAAAGACAGTGGGAAAAACGACCGAAGAGAAAGCATTGGATAAGATGTAGAGAGGAAGATGTTTTGAGATACGTTTTTGAAGTTTGTCTCAACAATACAAAAATATGCCAAGAAAAACAATTCTGATTATATAGTAAAATAACACAAAGTCCAGGATTTATTCTGAAATGATCACAATTTTTACTTGAATTGTTTATAATCTAAAACGCCAGTGAGATACACTACTTGTCGCACCCTTCTGGTGCAGGTTTTGTCTGGCTGAGTAACTATCAGAAACGTTTTCCCATCACATCTCAGAGATGCGCCAGATCTTCTTGGATTGAGAGAGAAAACTGCCACATTAAGTACCATCAATACAACACTGATTAGATATGAGAAATACATGCAGATGTAGACAGACCCTAGCCATGATGTCAGCACTTGAATTAATAATAATAATAATAATAATAATAATAATAATAATAATAATAATAATAATAATAATAATAATATAATAATAATAATAATAATAATAATAATAATAATAATATAATAAACTTTAGTAAAGAAATGTAATTCTCCTTAATGCAATAATTAATACAGTTATTTAAACTAATTAAAATCCTTTTTCTTTTAGATTTCGTTTTTGAAGCTGAAAAATGTCTTTGTTAACAACAATGAAATTAAGAAGTGGAATAAATTGACTTCAATTTTCAACGTATGGACGGACGACATGAATGACAAAATATTAACCTTTTGTGTAGAATACGGAATTGAAATAAGTGTCTCTAGGAAGGAAGAGAATTTAATTGATGGATATAAAAACTTAGTTTCCTTTTTACTAGGTAAGAAGTGGCTCTACAGCCACATTTCTATTAATTTTAAATAATTTTCTTTGTGTTTTATGTCAAATTCATTTTACCTTTTTAAAAAGACGCTGAGGAATATTTCCTTCTGTTTATAATATCAAGGGAACCATCTGTCAAAATGTCTGCTGTCAATCACAATACTTCACTCTTTCTCTGTCGGTCTCTCTCTTCTCTCTCTCTCTCTCTCTCTCTCTCTCTCTCTCTCTCTCTCTCTCTCTCTCTCTATCTCTCTCTCTCTCTCTCTCTCCTCTCTCTCAATCCCTCTCCCTCCCTCCCCTCTCTCTTTCCTTCCCTCCCTCTGTGTGCGCTCCTCTCTCTGTATGTCATCTAGAATACCTCATGTCGGACTGATAAGAAAAAGCAGTGGGATATCACACTTACCGACCGTGTAGGTAGAGATATTTTCTTCGGATCGTTTAGAACGTGTAGCGCCCTGATCATCCTAGAATAAATGACGCGACAAACTAAAAACAGGTTCTTAAAACAAAGTAAATGTCAATCTGGTTAATAGTTCATTTATTCAAAATCAAATAAATAATAAACAGTTCAAAACTGCTGGTCAAGACACCGATGGCTGATTATAAAACGATAAAGGGACCGGTTCTGTTTGTCTGTCTTACACGAATAGGTTAGAACCACACACACACACACACACACACACACACACACACACACACACACACACACACACACACACACACACGCACCTGTTCTGAAAGCACGAACGGTCAGAACGGTTCTCACTCAGCTGAAATTGGTGGTTAAATCTTTCAAAAATAACAGATTTTGCAAATTAACAAAAAAAAACAATAGCAAAACATAATGCCAGATTCCAGGCATCAGAACTCTTCCATAGCCTGGCTAACCAACCAACCAACCGACATAAACCCAGTTAAGCTTGAGCGGTCGGTCCCTGAGAAAGTGGCCCTGTTATCCCCGTTTTCGGGACTACCTCATCCTGATTCCGCTCTCAGGACGGACCACAGACCCCAGCTCAGACAGGTGCTCCCAATGCTCCCAGCTGCTGGTTTATCCATGCCCGGTCTCTGTAGGGCCCCTGTCGTCAATAATGCCCTGTATCATCGGTCGGTTAGGTGGGATAAAAAGAGATCTAAAACAAACACAGAACCAAAACAAAATCACGAGACATTTGCATAATGCTAATTAGGAAAAGGCTCATCTTCTCGGCATCTACACCTGCAGCAGACGAACCGGGCCGCTTACCTTCAGTGAGGAGATGCGGCTCTCTAGATTATTCAGCATTAGGCCGAAGGAGATCGTGAGGAGAACGACCGCTGCGATGATGAGGCGAGTTGGGCTGCACCCGACATAACATCTCCTGGCATATTCTGTAACGATCTGTAGCTTCCCTTCCATGGCAACACGGCTGTCTGTCTGAATGTCACGTTCACTGCCTGTGAACAGCGCGCGGAAATGTTCTCTTTTGAGAAAAGGCGACGCGCGAAAACAGCCAATCGACGGCCTGAAATCGCGGGTCGTTCGTCACGTGACCTCGTTTAGGCGCAGGTTCTCTACCGATACGACAAAACAACAAGAAAAACAGTTCATTGTACGAGCCAAACCTTTACATTTCCGGATGAAGTTACACATAATACTTTGCGTAAACACCGCTGACCGACTGACCACGAGATCTGCCCGGGAAACGTCTTCAACGGAGTCATAAATTCCTTCTAAAAGTAAATGCTCAAAATACATAACACTTCAGGGATGATGCTATGAGAACAGATGTTTGAATACTTGAAGTGATTCCTCCCATCCAAAAAACTGAGAAAATGTGCAGCTTCTAATAACATTTTATTTGTGCAAAAACGAAGATTAAATAAATAAACCGATCGGAGCTCTTTTAATAGCCGATCCCGCTAAATCTAATCTCGCTGTGTACACAGCGGGGATGCGACTATTTGGTGCAAACTGCGCAAGTCAGCTCTCTGCCAGTCGCGTAATTTTAACAAGGGAGACAACCACATCTCGCTTCCATCAGCCTCAGAAAAAGTCGGTTTTGCGCGTTGCATCTGGCGGCTTCGGCTGCCCAACGCGGCTGGATTCCTATTCAGTTAGTCAGGGTAACAGCGCCATCTGTGGGCGAGTAGTGCCCACCCAAATTGTACTTTTATCAGGAACGAAGATACCAGACAACAGTTTCGTTTTTAACTGATTTAAAAAGTAAAAAACAAAAACAAAAAATGATGGTTCATCTTTAATTTCTAGTGAGGCCGACGTTGAAGGTTCTGTGCAATAATCACCAAGGGAAACAACTTAAAAGTGATTTAATTAAAGGAAAACAGCAATAATTTAACCTAATAAGTGCGAGCTCCGCATCCGTTTTGGTGACTAGTAAAAAAATAGGAAAATTAAGAATAATTATCTCGTAGTTTACTAATCTGAACTGGTAAAATTATTTTAAGGGAAACGTTTTCCTTCATAATTTGTGAAATCCGTCTCCTGGCTCTGACTTCTGTAGGGTACCGACCACCCGAAGAGCTGTTTCTTATCGTACTCTGCGTGGAGGTATTCTCCGAGGACTCGGGCTCCCCTCCACAGGTGGACAGAGTGGTACAGTAGCGCACCGGCTACCGGCAGCGACCACCGATTCTCCGGAAACTCGCCGACTGCGGGACTGTTATGAACCCGTCACCCGAAGCGCTGCTCTGTCTCCAGTACGGCTTTACCCCTCCAACAAATTCCATAAATAACTCTAATTTTTCTAAAATAAGTATGTAAAAGTAATTTGTTGCAGTGTATAAATTAATATTGTATCTTGTTCGCAGTAGCGTAAACTTTGTCAAAAGTCTTACCTTCGTAGACTAGTTCCGCAGTCATGGGTCACGTGGTTCTCGCCCAGCGAACGTACGTCGTAGCGCCACCTGTTTCGCACAGACGCACCCGGAATGAGAAGGAGAGGGTCAATGAATGCCTATTCTCTCTAAAAGGCGAGAAAAATAAGACAAGTAATTTTATTCAAATTATAACAACGACAACAACAGCAGCAGCAAACAAAAAGGAAATTTACATTCAACCAGAAAAAGTTACCAAAGTAAAGTTTCTTTTTTGAAAAATACGATCGAAATATTTGAACGACAGTTTGCTGTCTAACCAATACGAGTAATTGATGTAATAGACATGCGAGAGAGGTTGCGAAAGACCTGAAAAGTACTACAATCCGGGATTTAAAAAGAACAGTAGAAAAGCTATACGATCTACCCGGTGTCCATACCCGTCACATGTTACCATGGAAACGGTTTAAGTTCAAAGAATACGCAGAAAAGAACGCACTGGCGCTGCTTTATCCTCGGCTATTCATCAAGAGTTATTCCTTGTGTGCTGAAGACAACCGTCTGTTTGAATGCGGCCTCGTTGAGATTTTGCACATTTTAAAACCTCTTTTACTTTTACGGAAAGAGTGGAAATGCTGCCAATCAAAGTCTTATGTATTCTCCGAAAACCTACCAAGTGATACGGATAACGGAGTGACCTGAAGCGTGGCACCCGACATGCTGGGGTCGTCGGTCAGTCCGCTTCTGATATCTGGGGACAATTGGAAGTCGTCGTGCATCATTTTTCTGTGATTCTTAATCCTTTTTACTAAATTGTTTTGAAAAGTCAGAGGAATCTTTTGATGGACGAAGATACTCGCAGACAATAGGAAAGGGATCCCAAAGACGCCGGCTCTCTTACCCCACTTCGAGGTCTTTTAATTCGGTCGAATAAAAAATCTGGTAAACAGCTAGGGTCACACGAAAGTCCCACCCTACTTTATTGTTGAAAGATGGGGACACGGCTTCAGCCGCCAGCCACCAAGTCCAGAGTAACCGGAAACAGTTCTCTGCAGGTCTGATCTGAGCGGAGATATCGCTTCATGCCAAAGAAGGTCAACCGCAAACTCTAGAACCATAACAAAACATGACACCTTTTTTATCTTTAAATAAAAAAAGAAAATGGGCAAAAGAAAAATCAGTGGACGTTTGCAACAAGTTCGTAATTCAAATGACGGATGTTTTTCGCTCTCTGCTTCTTCTTAAAGCCGATCTCCGCTGAACTCAGCTGGAAAGCTGATATTTTCCGTCACGCTGCGATCGTCTTACTTCTTCATGACAATCACCTGTTTTCCACGTATAAAAGCCCAACTGGGTTTTTTTCTTTCTCTGTTGTATACACTGAACGCCTGTGTGTAAATCCAGCCAAACTAACAGTATACCTCCCTGCACGTGACCTTGGTAAGGACTTTGTCTACAACCTACAGATGTTCGATCATTGAACTATGAAAGCAAAGACCTGGAATACGACACTCCCCGCTTACATACGCAGACACGTTCTCTCCAGACCTCTTGAATGAGTTTCACATATTTTTTAAAGAAATATATTACTTCCTTACAGCATGCACAAAGAAAAAGGATCAGAGGTTTTAGAAGATAGCACAACACTTAGGTATTGTGCCATTATGCCGTCGTCAGCCCAGTAAGTGTCCAGCGGCGTGAGCCGAGGTTCAGTTTCCGGCCCTAATTTCTTTTGAAAGTTTCCCCGTTCGCCGCTTTCTCTTAGCTACCTCACGTCTTATCATTTAACGGTTGCCGGGTACTGTACTTAGCAGGAAAGAAATGTCCATTAACAATTAGAAAGAGAGCAACAAACGAAACTTAATTGTTCATTTGTGCTAAAATTTGGTAATGTAATTACAAACATGAATTTGCATTTTAGAATTCAAATAATTCTGAACAGATTTTTTAGAAGTTTCCCATGAATCTGCAGGTACAGATTAGCAGACCATAAACGGCTCGTTCAAACCCCTATGTCCGTAGGATAAGAGTGCAAATACAAGTACCGAATTCCAAAAGTGGCTGAAACAACACCATCGTAGATACTGTCCAATACACATCCAAGGCAGACAACTCTGCCCGGACAGCAGCGCTGCCCCGTCACTGCTGAGGCCTTTCTCGGAAACATTAAACTAACAAATCCGTTTCTAAGGTTGAACCCCCGTCTCTTGGGAGGACAGGGAGGGTAAAAAAAACCTGTAGCTTCATCGGTGCCGCTCAGCGAGCAATTCACTTTCAAGTAGATTTCTTTTTATCATTCAAACGGCAAGAATAGATGTGATAAATGCTCATCCTGGAATAAGTTCTGAATTAAAACGCCAAAGCAAACAAAGGATGCAGCCGGAAAAGCAACGTGGAGGCTAAAAACCAAAAAGATACCTTAGCGGGAGGTGGGAGTATCTCACCTGTAGCCAGTGGACTTGTTTTTCCAAAGACTTTGTTTCTAATGAGAAGGAAACCGCAAAGACCACGGATAATCCGAGAGTGATTCGGGTTGGGCTGCCCAGGGAGAAAAGCCTCTTCACAAACCCTTTTCCTTCGCCGAAATTCCGCAGCCGTGTAATTCGTTTCCCATGAAGCTTCTCAAACCGGTACAAAGCAGTCTCCCGCCAGCACGGTGCCCCTCTGTTCGGAAATCCTGGGTTTACCGCGCGCCAATTCACTCGACAGGAAAATTCCTGCCATGTATATATGCGGCTCCCTCCCAAAGGTCACCTTTCCCGATTGACCAATGGTGGCCGAGTAAGCGACCTGGCAGGCCACACACCACCATATTGGACACCAGTCCATCACTGACGAGAGGAAACCCAGATGGTGCGATGTCGGATATTTTTCTCTGTGAAAAGAAAACAAAAAATAAGCAGAACACAAAAAAAAGACGGACAATTATTTTCTTTTTAAAATTTCCGTTTCAAAGACGAACTTTATTTCTGCCGGTTGATGTAAAATATTACAAATAGTGAAAATACCAGAATGATAAAAGAGCGTCCCCTCTTTCTTTTAAAGGTAAAGTTTTAGTTGATATTATATATAAACTTCCTACTCGCTCATGTATTCGGTATCATTTGCGTGACAAGGTTCCCGCACTGTAACACCCACTAAGAACCCTAATTTCTAGATTTGGGAGAAAACTCACACAGATAGCCACACATAGGGACCCCCAAAACAATCAGCTCCACCTGGTGTTCACTTAGCCCTGTCTGTAAGAGAACACGAGCGTTCGGACGTCATAGCACTGACCTTTTGACCAAACCAAGAATCCTGTTCACAACTTTCAAACACCGTAACGAAGAATACCCTCCCTAATTTTTGAGAGTGTTTCATATAGGGAGTCAACTCATCGTAGGTGAATTAATTAAAAGACTTATTTTCCGAATTCTGTGACTGCTGCTCTCGTGTCTGAGTAAAAAGGTAAACGTTACATGCAGCGAAGGTTTTTGAAGAACTTTCAAGAATAAAACTGATTGCGGCAGATCTTTAAAAACCAAGGACGGCCAACATAAGACATTAATTAATGCCAACTCCTGAAGGCCCGACTTCTTACTACACGAAATAAATTAAACAGTCAACAGACATGGAAGCCAATCATCAAGATCGAAGGAAAGCAAACACAGATTCAATAAACAGAAATATAACGTAATTCGGCTTCTTGGATGTCTAAATAAACTTTAAAAGAACCATTTATAATGAGCAGTTCTGTCCTGATTTCTTTCTTTTTTTAAAAGAAAAAGAATTCAGTTCGATAGAATTTCTGTTGTCCTATTTGAAAATCTATTGTTTATTCATCAAGATGCGTCAGGTGAGAAGGAAAATTTCGAAATTAAGCATAAAACGTAATAAAAGCTTCGAGTATCTCAGTTGGTTGTGTTTGAAATATTCTTGACTCGACATTACATTATTATTATTATTATTATTATTATTATTATATTATTATTATTATTATTATTATTATTATTATTATTTATATTATTATTATTATTATATTATTATTATTATTTATTATTTTTATTATTATTATTATTATTACGTTAAGTACAGAATATATCGTGACAAAAGTAAAGACATATATCAAGACCTGTAGAAGCTTAAATCCATAAAATTGATAAAAAAAACAACCACGGATTGGTTCATAATATCAATTAAAAGGAAGTGAGTGGTGTTTTTTTCGTATTGGCCACATAACACGAACATCAGTTAGATCACAATTTCCTCTGCTTACGCTGTACAGCAGGTGCTATCCCATGGACACCGGTGGCGGAGATGTTTTCTTACAGCAAGTGTAGAAGACAAACCAAAGACCATCCTCTGGCAGGTGGACGGATGAAGGAAGGAGAGCGGAGATTTGTGTCTTACTCCATCATGAAGATCCGAAAGGTCGAAAGAAAAGGATCCCTGCCTATGAAGACTCACCACTACATCGAGGTTTTCAGTCCGCCTGGCTACTTGGATTCTGTCTTTTTTAATAAAAAAACAAAACAAACCCAAGAATAGTCAGGAAGCTCGGAAAAGCAGGTTTACAAAGTGCAGTTGCCCGGGAGATTCATAAAACCACGTTATACGGCAGCAGCTAGGGATGAAGCGGGCCGAGAAGCTCAGGTGCCGGGCTACTGAACGGTGTTCTCGTCAGCGAGTCCCCCTTTGAACTCTTTGGCAACAGGAAGCATCTACACGGAGGGCAAAAAGAGAAACCTAACCAAAAACTGTCAGGCATGAGGGGGAAGGAAAGCCCAATATCTGGGGATGAATATACCGAGTAGGGAAATTAAAAAATACGAAAAGATACACGGAATAATGTGAGCCATGAATGATGTAAAAGAGCTGCACGCGCCAAGCGGACAACAATCGAAACGAACTTTAGATGTGTGTCGCCGCTTCTCGACCCTAAATACGACATGAAATGTGTGTTAATGGTGATGGAGAGAGGCCTATTATTTGGAAGCATTTAGACCCCAAAGTGGGGTAAAAAACGATGTGGCTGTCTTCAATGAAAATCGTTGTGGATGTTGCTGCAGGTAAAGTGGAAAGCATCACTAAATAAATATATCCAACGAGTTGTTGAGACTAGGGCAGAGTGTTGCTGATGAGGTAACTCGGAGGATGATACACGGAATAATGGCTGCAGAGATGCCGATTGCATATTTTTCGATTTCTTCACATCAGCTATTTCCTTTCTGCGATGAGGAGTTGCTATTTGGTATAGAGTAGAAATATGTTGTAAACATTAATATATGTATTATTCTAACTACGTGAAGGGGATTTAGATTATGTCTCATGCCAAAAAGTTCAAGATATAGAGTAAAATTAAGTATATTTCACTGGCGAACCAGGGCAGGTTATAATATACGAGATACAATCATGATTTTAAGCGTTCGATAGCAATAATGTTCAATAATGGTGGGTAACTGGCCCGAAATGAATAAGATGGTGACCCAAGTCTGACCAGCCAATAATTAATTTTTAAAGATTTTCAGTTAATACCATTACCGGAAAAATCTTGTTTATTATAAATATTTATAATTATTTTCGCATGACGTAAATTTTCGATACAAATTGATAGCTTAAAAGTATGGCACAAAGAGTTAATAAAGTGATGAATGGTATCCAAGTTTTCTCAGGTTCTCATAAAACTCCTGGTTTTAGCTTCTGTTAGATGTCTACCGAAAGATTACCTCAGATATACCTGGAGAAGTTCCATTAGATTATATGCACTGGTGACCACAATTGGCCACTCACGAAGAAAATAATTCACCGAGGATTAAGGAAGCTGTTTCAATTAAAGATTCGAATTAAAAAAATATTTTTGAATATTTAATATGGTTGGTGCAGGATCATTGTGTATGTACAGTTGTGCACGTCAGAGTAAATAAGCACAGGTGAACTCTTCTCTGTGGCAAGGTGACGACACGTCTGTCGCTTTAAACTGATGTAAAACAGCAATGGCCGATTGCCTGAAATTCATAAATAATGAATCTAACTCGTTATTATTATTGAGGTACAAAAGAAAAGAAGAAAACAAAGGCACATCATTCTCCGGGAGGAGTTTTAATTTTACTAAGCGTCGAAAGTTAGCCATCTTTCCCACCAGGGGGAGTGGTCCGTTTCTCTTGCAAATTCGTCACTTCCGATGCAAAAAATGAAGAAGCCATAATGACAGAAATATTGGCGTCACTCGGGTCAAACTTCACAGAAGGATAAATCTCTTTCCCCGCCTCCTGCAGACTCCTTTCGTAATGATGTTACAGAAAACAAACAAACAGACAAAAGCCCAAAACGTTTTGTTTTTCAGGGGTGTGGGAGTCTTACGGCTGTACCTATTTCTTCCTAAAGCAAATGCAGTTTCCATATTATTTACTTTGAATTTAATTTGAAATATATTTCACATATAAGTAGAATCCAATGTCTGATCACGTGGGGATTTACGAAGACACCATTTGCCGATTTAAAACCCCAAGTGTATATACGAATAAGATGCAATTTCTTTTTATTTTCAGTAGCGCATGCACATCAACTGCTGTGAGCATATTATGTATATCTATTTAAGTGCCAGTGAGGCCGTCCTTAACGCGGCCAGGCGCTCAGCCAGGTGAACCGACCGAAAAGTCAAGCCGAGATCGGCTCAACGAAGTGGTATTTGAGAGGTGGAGTGACCGCACTAGACGACCAGCACGGCTTTGTTATACTGGCCAGCTGTTTGGCGCTGTACAGATCGCTAGTTGTTATTGTGAGCTTAACCATCAAGCTGATCTAAACGAAGGCTAAAGAGAGAAGGTCGCCAAGCGGGCGGACAGACCAGTCGGAATAAATGGTCGTGGACAGATGGCTGAGTGATAGATGTACGACAGGATTAGTGGACTCAGAATCCAACGGAGTGAGCAGGTCTGTGAAAATAACTCACCAAGACGCGACGACAGAATATGGTAAAGACAAAATGGTTAAAACTCCTGTCTGCAAATTCCTTTATTTTACCACCAGGCGATAAAAATAACTAAGTTAGTTCTCTGATTTCAGCATGAAATATTATCTGAAACAAGGTGCGGACTCGCTTTATTGGCCTTTTCCGTATTGTTAACAACAGTCCATCAAGTCCCAGGAACGTGTATTGCTGTACGGAAAGATTATTTGGTGCAGACTGCGCATGTCAGCTCTCGGCCATCTACGTACTCTGGACAAGGGAGAGAACCGCACCTGGCTTCTACCGTATAAAACAAAAATCCGTCTTCATTCCTGAATCCAGCGGGGTCGGCTTCGGGGTCTTTGTCTATGCAGTAGTACTGTGTACGTCCCTTGTGTTAAGTGACCAGCCGTTAGGTACCCGGAATATTCCAGAGTCCATCCCGGGTAGCAGACGTTTCTGGCTGGAACCATCAGCGTCGTGGATCTGGATTTAACTCTGCACACGGCGCACGGCACGTTGTGGTTGACGACCTTTTCAGCGTTGACACTGGACAGCGGTGAATGAAACTGGTACTCAGCGCCGTAGACATTGGCCTGGTCTTGAAAGCCCTCGACGACTGTGCCCCAAATAGGGCTCCGCGGCAGACAGAGGGCGTCGCTGGCTCCTCCCCGTGACTGTAGTGTTCTCCGCCCATGACACCTACAACATCAATAATAATACCAACAGTGATGAGGATGACACGTCAGAGAATAGAGAAATGTGCGTATTGTGGTTGCTGTACCTCACCCTATCAGCGTGAAAATCAATCACCTAAATCCAGGAGAAGGGGCTGCCGACGGCCCGGCGTGGTGGTGGCGGACCGTCTGTCTGAGAGCTTGGCCCGGTTTGCCGCAGTATTCACCTGGCTCGGCTTCATCTCGCTCCTTAAACCAGCTGGTCACGTGTCTTCCCCATCAGGCAACGCAAAGTTTGTTGTTGATTTCTCTCACATTTAAATATTAAAAGGTTTAGTAGGAATTTCTCAGCTAGACATGGAAGTGCCGGGGTCCCCCATACGTCGCAGAATAAGCAACGCCCTCTAGTTGATAAGCGCGACACTAAAATCTCCCACCAGAGCCGCCAACAAGGTTGAAGAAGTCACCTCTGTTAGAAACAACAACAACAACTGAACATTATTTTTGTTTTACTTTTTCCTGTCGGTGCCCCGAGAGTCGCATTGAGGGGAGAATACAGCAAAAACAGCGAAACTAGAATTTAGGATTATTTCTGAAAGTGCTGCCCGTCTCTACTTAAACTGTAGTTTTTAGTGACACGCTATCGTTTTACCTTCGTAGACTAATTCCACATTTTCTGGACACGTGGTTCTCGCCCAGCGGATGTAAGTCGTAGCGCCACCTATGTGCCAAAAATAAGAAAAAAAGATTGTTAGCATACTTGTCAAATCTTTCCTATTAAGATCTAATTACTTATCTGCTTAATCATATTTTGTTTTGTTTTTATCACATCATTCATTGAACGGCACTCGTTCGAGTCACCAAGTAATGTCCATATGAGGCGGAAGCTAATACACGGTTCGATACATTAGTTATCGGTCGTTCTCTATAAGAAAAGGGGTGATGAATGTACTTGACGGAGTGTAATTTGCGTATTTAAACCGGTTAGTTGTTGCTCAGTCTACGGGATATAAGTGCTGAAAAGTAACCGGGCCGTGGTAGGCACGAGCTCTGTGCAGAGATGCCGGGTAGGGCAATAATGAAAGGTAAATTCACCGGATAAGAAACCTTAATTTTTATACCTTTTCAGTTTTTCAGTAAATAAATATTTCCCCTTTCAACAGGTTTAAAGTATCCTTTCATTAACTATCATTTGCTGTTGTTCTGGCACTCAGGTCAATAGTATGTCAGGTATGTTTCATCCCAGTTTTCCCAAACTACCGCTGAGTTTTCGGACTCAACATACTTATTAGTTCTCTATAAGAGTAATTCGGCGCAACTGGTTGGAAATCCTAAATATAGGCCCAATTCCTTTTTTATAGTGATGAAATACATGGGTGAAAATCTCATAATCTCTTTTTTGCCTTCACGAGTACTTATCGCCACCAAAGGATGGCGCTACTGGGTTCTAATTGTATATAGCGGCTATAGGGTTAAAATTTAAGCAGTGTTCTGTGATAAATTCACTGAAGATATCTGTGTAGTAGCGAGATCCAGAGGTACATGGAGAAGAGCATAACAACACAGGAAATATGTACAGATGGAACATTTCGTGATGTCGCTCGACTAGGCCGACATCTGACGGCGGGAACAGATGCTAGTGTGGAAAAACGTTGGATGATTCATACAGGAAAACTCGATTAGCGGTAGAAGATTTCACTGTTACTTTGAAATTCAGTAGAATTCCGCAAACAGCGTTAAGCACAAAGTTAAATCTGTATATGGCTCGTGCACATGGAGTCTGTCGCGATCTCACCCACAAAGTCAAAGGCTTCAGAAAAACAGACACTAAAACCGACAAGAGGAAAGCATTGGATCGGCGGATCTGTAGAGAGGAAGATGGTTTTGAGATACTGTTTTTGAAGTTTGTCTCAACAATACAAAAATATGCCAAGAAAAACAATTCTGATTATATAGTAAAATAACACAAAGTCCAGGATTTATTCTGAAATGATCACAATTTTACTTGAATTGTTTATAATCTAAAACGCCAGTGAGATACACTACTTGTCGCACCCTTCTGGTGCAGGTTTTGTCTGGCTGAGTAACTATCAGAAACGTTTTCCCATCACATCTCAGAGATGCGCCAGATCTTCTTGGATTGAGGAGAAAACTGCCACATTAAGTACCATCAATACAACACTGATTAGATATGAGAGATACATGCAGATGTAGACAGACCCTAGCCATGATGTCAGAAAATTGAATTAATAATAATAATAATAATAATAATAATAATAATAATAATAATAATAATAATAATAATAATAATAATAATAAAAACTTTAGTAAAGAAATGTAATTCTCCTTAATGCAATAATTAATACAGTTATTTAAACTAATTAAAATCCTTTTTCTTTAGATTTCGTTTTTGAAGCTGAAAAATGTCTTTGTTAACAACAATGAAATTAAGAAGTGGAATAAATTGACTTCAATTTTCAACGTATGGACGGACGACATGAATGACAAAATATTAACCTTTTGTGTAGAATACGGAATTGAAATAAGTGTCTCTAGGAAGGAAGAGAATTTAATTGATGGATATAAAAACTTAGTTTCCTTTTACTAGGTAAGAAGTGGCTCTACAGCCACATTTCTATTAATTTTAAATAATTTTCTTTGTGTTTTATGTCAAATTCATTTTACCTTTTAAAAAGACGGGGAAATATTTCCTTCTGTTTATATATCAAGGGAACCATCTGTCACAATTGGTCTGCTGTGATATCACTACAAATCAAGTGTTTGCAGTTTAAAAAGCTAATTCCTTTGGTCGGTCTCTCTCTCTCTCTCTCTCTCTCTCTCTCTCTCTCTCTCTCTCTCTCTCTCTCTTCTCTCTCTCTCTCTCTCCCCCTCTCTCAATCCCTCTCCCTCCCTCCCCTCTCTCTTTCCTTCCCTCCCTCTGTGTGCGCTCCTCTCTCTGTATGTCATCTAGAATACCTCTTGTCGGACTGATAAGAAAAAGCAGTAGGATATCACACTTACCGACCGTGTAGGTAGAGATATTTTCTTCGGATCGTTTAGAACGTGTAGCGCCCTGATCATCCTAGAATAAATGACGCGACAAACTAAAAACAGGTTATTAAAACAAAGTAAATGTCAATCTGGTTAATAGTTCATTTATTCAAAATCAAATAAATAATAAACAGTTCAAAACTGCTGGTCAAGACACCGATGGCTGATTATAAACGATAAAGGGACGGGTTCTGTTTGTCTGTCTTACACGAATAGGTTAGAACCACACCACACACACACACACACCCACACACACCACACACACACACACACACACACGCACGCACCTGTTCTGAAAGCACGAACGGTCAGAACGGTTCTCACTCAGCTGAAATTGGTGGTTAAATCTTTCAAAAATAACAGATTTTGCAAATTAAGAAAAAAAAACAATAACAAAACATAATGCCAGATTCCAGGCATCAGAACTCTTCCATAGCCTGGCTAACCAACCAACCAACCGACATAAACCCAGTTAAGCTTGAGCGGTCGGTCCCTGAGAAAGTGGCCCTGTTATCCCAGTTTTCGGGACTACCTCATCCAGATTCCGCTCTCAGGACGGACCACAGACCCCAGCTCAGACAGGTGCTCCCAATGCCCAGCTGCTGGTTTATCCATGCCCGGTCTCTGTAGGGCCCCTGTCGTCAATAATGCCCTGTATCATCGGTCGGTTAGGTGGGATAAAAAGAGATCTAAAAACAAACACAGAACCAAAACAAAATCACGAGACATTTGCATAATGCTAATTAGGAAAAGGCTCATCTTCTCGGCATCTACACCTGCAGCAGACGAACCGGGCCGCTTACCTTCAGTGAGGAGATGCGGCTCTCTAGATTATTCAGCATTAGCCGAAGGAGATCGTGAGGAGAACGACCGCTGCGATGATGAGGCGAGTTGGGCTGCACCCGACATAACATCTCCTGGCATATTCTGTAACGACCTGTAGCTTCCCTTCCATGGCAACACGGCTGTCTGTCTGAATGTCACGTTCACTGCCTGTGACAGCGCGCGGAAATGTTCTCTTTTGAGAAAAGGCGACGCGCGAAAACAGCCAATCGACGGCCTGAAATCGCGGGTCGTTCGTCACGTGACCTCGTTGGCGCAGGTTCTCTACCGATACGACAAAAA
>JACATO010000533.1:0-10442 GCA_018389105.1 Nautilus pompilius | reverse complement strand
TCAATCACTGACATGTAAGGGGGATGGCCAACAGGTGCCACTATGAAGACAGTCTGAGTCGTTGACTTTTTGAGTTTCCATGAGGGATAAAGAAGATAACGATATAGTGTATATGGGACAACTGTCTCCATCAGATGTCAGTGGTGATTGTAGTCTTCTCTTCTCTTTTTTAAAAAACCAAAAGCCTAACCAGATGGAAATATCCCAGTCAGAGGATGGCAACTATCTCTCAGAGCAGTTCAAAAGAAGAACGGAGAAGATCCATAATTTTCGTGAATATTTTAATTCATGTTTATAATTTCTTGCTTCTCAAATATCTAGAAAGACAAAGTCATCTATGTTAAAAGTATTGATTTGCTCGCGAGGTGCATCGCTGTTTTGAAGAGTCGTTTGGTGAAGCTCAGCTCCCACAGCTATAAAAGGGGGTTCTGCCATGGCCAAATTTAACATGATGTCTGGGCAGCCCCAAAGAATGTCAACCAGTGGAGGACTGTAATGTAGTTCTGCTTTTCGTTTAAAATAATAATTTTTGTCTTTCAAAATGTAAGGTAGAAGGAAGACAATAGTAACGTTGACTTTTTGTGTTTGTTTTTATTTGATTCTGCTTAGTGGAAATCTCATAAAAGTGGAAGAGTTTCACATGGGGACATTTCATTTTTCCTTTTTCTGCTGAGCTTCACAAGGCATGGGAATGGCAGCACTTGTTGGGGTCATCACTGCATCATGTAATCTCAGTAATCTCAGCAGATATATCTAAAGACATTTCTTTGTGGAAGAACCTATTTCCTGGTACCCCTGTGTGAGAGGGTGGGCAGGTCTGTACCCTCGCTCTCCTTAATTATGATTAGCAGGAATAATGTTTATTGAAACAAAAACTATTAGCAATTTTTGCATTGTAATTATTAATCTTTAGTTGGTAATGGTGTTTGCAGGTGACCTTTAATTTTTGATCAGTTTCCTTGATTATTAGAAACAAGCCATCCTAGGGTCAGAACAACATGAGTGAAGACTGCTCTTAATCTGACTTTTTTCTCCTTTCTTTTCAAGCAACTTTCAGCTGCCGCAAGGACAGCTATTTTGCTGTCAGGTCTTCCTCCTGCGAAACTTGTAGAAGCCTCTGTTATTCTGCACGAGTGAGAGATGAACTAGCTTTGTGCTCAAAGTTATGCCATCATTATTTAAATGGTGAGTAATCTATTAAGGTTTGTGTGACTGAGGCAGCAGTCTGCCAGGTAGGTACTGCTTAACCTAAATTACAGCTCTTGGAAATTCCTCTCTTCTCCCCAGCAGTTTATATGCATTATTAAATAAGAACCTCAAAGCTGGCCAAGATGTCTGAGGACACAGCAAAGGTCTGTGCTGAGTGTTGACCACCGATGTCATCTTGAAGTTATTTAACATTTTACAAAGCCACTCTTCCTTTGCTGAACACTCACTGAAGTATTGAGTCCAATATTCATTAGTATCATTTCGGTTTATCGGTTATTATATGGACATATGAAGCACTGGCCAATTGTATATTTAATTACTGTAATAAAAGCCAAGTATGTAAATGACGTGTATTTTCTAGACTAAGTAAAGATAAAACGAAAAAAATTGGTATTTATTTTCTATAACTGACCGACCTACCACAGTTGCATCCTTTCCATCACTGTTGACCAGATATTCTGTTGATGGGCAGGGGGTTTGAAGAGGATGGGAACCAACAATTTTCAGTTTTTTGTTTTGTCTTAATTAAGAGAGGATTGCACAGCCAGGTGTCATGGATCTGCAGAGTGTTGCTCCTGTGACTGTTGCCTGTTTGGACTGACTTTGATTTCCTTGATCTACAGTTTAACATCCACAGCTATAATTCGACACGAAAACTCGGAGAACTAAATTTTGTCAGGTGCCAATGTGCTGAATTTAGGAAATCGCTCTGCTTGTACAACATCGTGTTTCTGCCTTCGATTTTTCTAACCTCTTATCTCGGATATTCCTTTCAGAATTGGAAAAAGGAGAAGTATACAAGCTACTATGCGATCTTAATACTACGGGCTACTATGACTTTGGCACTGGTTGTGAAATATGTGAAAACCACTGTGATAAATATAGAAAGGAGTGTGAAGGATACTGTAATGGTAAGTTTGGTGCCAAACAAACGGTCAGTCGTAGATGAATACTGTTGGACACAATTTATTCATATTAGGTTACAACTCGGCTTGTTCTATCTGATGAAACAGGGCTCTAGGTAGTCAATAATTCTGTTTTTGACGGAAATTTGTGTGAATACATTAGATAACAAGAAAAGGCTCGAGTACCAACAAAACAATAGAGAAAGGCTTGGTGGTGATGTAGCCTGTTTTTAGCAAATAATCTCTCTGCCTGGTATTGTACCATGTTTTAAAAATGCGTGTGCTACAGTCTGGAATCCCTGAATTCCATCTTGTACAATAAAAGAATAGTTCTTCACAGCTGATTGATGCATCCTCAGCATCATTATTCTTCAGTGTGCACAAATAATTACTTTGATGTTTAACAACGAAGTGAGTGATATACTGTCAGTGCGTCCACTCTGTCAACCAAAGCAACGACATGAAAATAATGACAATTAACGTTTGCTTATGTTGTTTGAATGCAGTATCATTCTCTGTCCAGAGCATATTGACACTCCTGACAAATCACACATTTTATACAAAATTAAAACTCTCAACCATAGTTCAGCATACATTGGAGCAACGATCCAGTGTATTTACAAGTGATTTGTTTCTATTGAACTGCACGGTAAAACCTCAAAAGTATATTTTTGACCTTTTGAAAATATTGGATCGGCTGTGATTTTGTTTTTATCATGAACTTTGCTTGGTTAATACGGTTAGCAGCCTGCCATTATTATTATTAGAGCATTTTGTTGTTTTCACAGAGTTTTGATCACAAGTAGTTTGGCTGCGTAACGACAGAAAGCGAGCAGCAGATTTTAAACCTCAAGGCATTGAAACTTTCACATAATTTATGTTCAGCCTAATGCTGCCTGCACTGTGATAGCATGAAAGAGCTGAGAAAATACCTCTGGCATCATAGCAGTCTCAGGCAAAATAAATTTACATTCTTCTCGTTGGATAAAACCACCGCTTGTAACAGTACTATCCAAAGTTGGCGATCCATATAGTGAATATCATCAGAACTAGGGCTAACCTACTCTTCTTTTTGTACTTTTTCAGTTTCCAAGGAAAATAAAACTGATGTGGAGAAAGAATCTAATAATCCCTCTCCACATATTTACGGTTCATCTTTTATTATTTGGAGTGTAGTAATTGGGTACTTTCTGATGATTTTATTAGTCCTGTATCATTATCGGGCTAAATTTCTTGGTTTCCTCCAGAAGCAATTCGTGAAGAATCCAGTGCAATCAGAAGGTAAATATCTGACAATATTTTATAGCAAATTACACTATATTGCTTAGTTACATTTGTATTGGGCTGACATTCCTTGTGGCGAAAATCTGAGAAAGAAGAAAATAATCAGTAGCATTTTCAGACAGAAATGCACCAATGCCTGCTTACAGTTGTGTGTGTGTTGGTTTACATGCAACTTGTTTTGCAAGAGAAAATGGACTGTAATTAGAGTGGAAGACCATTGCTTGCTGGCTTTTATGGTAAATCCCTCCCTCTCCCAACTTTCGGTTATTTGTCCATCCATTTAGCTAGTAGTGCCCAGTGTTTTTCTCAGTGTGACCCCCCCATCAACACGGCAGCAAATTCTAGCATCTCAAATTTTTCATCCACGTAAAATTGTGTAGTGTGTCGGAAGATTAAATGGGACGCGAGAAGAATCATGATGCTGACTGGCTTCTTGACCCCCTCTCTCCTCCACGTGATCCTAGTTTGGGAACTGCTGATTTACCCTGTGAGTGATAAATCTGAAAACAAAAGTCCTTGAGACTTTCTTGGTGTGAACATCGTGAGTTACGGAAAAGAGAACTGAAAACCCGAGCTGTCTAAAACTTTGTCAAGGGAGTAGTATGGAAAAATTAATTTTTCAAAGCAAATAGTAAATTTCTAGGTTACAAATTAATCAATGATATGGAGAAGTGTAAACAGAACATTTAGCTATGTAAGGCTTCTTTGAGCTTTGGCTAACGGGATGTTTTCAAAGAAAGTAAAGGATTCACATGTTATGAGCACTGTAAAATTGCCCGTGGAGTTCCCATCTGTCTTTCAAGCTTGGTGCAGCTGCCATTAAATGTTAATGGTCTTTAAAAGAGTGTTGAGGACAGGGGAGATATAGGTATTGGAGCATGCTGTCTTCTGATTAATCTTTCTTCTCATTAAGAAATATCAGTTGACTCATGGCTGTGTAGTTGAGTTTGTTAAATGGTAAACTATATGCATATATAAACTAAAACTGTTCCTTTTTTCTTTTAGATCATACAACAGATCATCTAAATCCTGATCAACAGCAAGAAACAAACATTTAATGCAACTACTTATACTGTGATATAAGAAAAAGATCATTTTCATTTTCATAACATCTCATCAATACCGTATTGTCGTAGAGAGTTCTGGTTACATTGTAAAGAACATTTTTTATTTTAATAAAATTTGCTCATGCATTATCTTTCTCATTGTTAAAAGTTATAGGTTACAGATGTTGACATTTTGATTACAATCCAATCTTGTTATCCTGGGAAATTAATTCAGTATCAAAGTGAACTTTTTTAAGAAAAATGTATCTTCTTGAGTAATTAAGCTGATTCACTGATCTTTACCCCTTAAAGATTGTATTCTTATCCATCTGTATACCACCAGTGCACCCTACTACCCTTGAAATCTGTACTAATCAGCACAGGACGTATTCACTACCTTCCAGTTGGACGAAGGGGAGGTAATAATGATGGCTAAATTGAATGTTTGATGTAGCATTTTATTTCTTAAGAAATCTTTGCCTGTCCCCATGTTAGAAGCTATTTTATGAGGAAATAATTAGTTTTTAAACAGATAATTATTTGGAATATTTGCCTGAGATTCTAACAGTTCTTTAGAAGAGGAAGACTGTGTGTGTCGCTTGTAATGCAGCTTATTGACATGGCCTATGCCATCCTCATGCTGCCACATTAAAGATTGTGGCTCTGCTCAATAAATACCTTGTACTGGGATTTTAAACCTGTTTAACTCCCCTTAGAAAAGAAAGTAGTAAAACAGCAAAGGAATGATGACCAGATACAACAGGTAAAAAATTTTAAAATCTCATTACAAAGCAAATAGTGTAAATGAGAAAAGTTTAATATCCAACAATTTTGTGTCTTTTTTTGTGTTATCTTCATTGTTAACCTTTAAAATTTCAAATGCTTCCATTACATTTTGCAAATTTGAATGGAAATACTGAACATGAAATACAACCTTTTCCCCAGCTATCCCCATTTAATAACACTAGGGGGGACCCTAGTTACAAATTAGCTATGATTCAAGCAAGGTTAGATATCAGGAATAGAATAGTTACCGAGTGAGTTAATTCCAAACTCATATCTACTAAATTAAGCCAATTTGTACAGCAGGACTTTCAAATCAGAAAAATGAAGAAACAATGGTTAGGTAAACAGTTATAAAGTAAAGAATATTGTACACGATAAATCAGACTATTCTTTTCATCTTGTCCCCATTTAGAAGTTTTGCATGTCTAGCACTTGTTGGACTGTATTTTAAATCAACACTCACTAGAAAAACCCTGTGTGTACTTTATAAATGCTTGCATCCTGATCCCATCACTGCCTTAGCCAATTCTCTCTTAAACATTTTTTTAACATTTTACAAAGCCACTCTTCCTTTGCTGAACCACTCACTGAAGTATTGAGTCCAATATTCATTAGTATCATTTCGGTTTATCGGTTATTATATGGACATATGAAGCACTGGCCAATTGTATATTTAATTACTGTAATAAAAGCCAAGTATGTAAATGACGTGTATTTTCTAGACTAAGTAAAGATAAAACGAAAAAAATTGGTATTTATTTTCTATAACTGACCGACCTACCACAGTTGCATCCTTTCCATCACTGTTGACCGGATATTCTGTTGATGGGCAGTGGGTTTGAAGAGGATGGGAACCAACAATTTTCAGTTTTTTGTTTTGTCTTAATTAAGAGAGGATTGCACAGCCAGGTGTCATGGATCTGCAGAGTGTTGCTCCTGTGACTGTTGCCTGTTTGGACTGACTTTGATTTCCTTGATCTACAGTTTAACATCCACAGCTATAATTCGACACGAAAACTCGGAGAACTAAATTTTGTCAGGTGCCAATGTGCTGAATTTAGGAAATCGCTCTGCTTCTACAACATTGTGTTTCTGCCTTCGATTTTTCTAACCTCTTATCTCGGACATTCCTTTCAGAATTGGAAAAAGGAGAAGTATACAAGCTACTATGCGATCTTAATACTACGGGCTACTATGACTTTGGCACTGGTTGTGAAATATGTGAAAACCACTGTGATAAAGATAGAAAGGAGTGTGAAGGATACTGTAAAGGTACGTTTGTTTGGCACCAAACTGTCAGAGTCGTAGATGAATACTGTTGGACACAATTTATTCATATTAGGTTACAACTCGGCTTGTTCTATCTGATGAAACAGGGCTCCAGGTAGCCAATAATTCTGTTTTTGACGGAAATTTGTGTGAATACATTAGATAACAAGAAAAGGCTCGAGTACCAACAAAACAATAGAGAAAGGCTTGGTGGTGATGTAGCCTGTTTTTAGCGAATAATCTCTCTGCCTGGTATTGTACCATGTTTTAAAAATGGGTGTGCTGCAGTCTGGAATCCCTGAATTCCATCTTGTACAATAAAAGAATAGTTCTTCACAGCTGATTGATGCATCCTCAGCATCATTATTCTTCAGTGTGCACAAATAATTACTTTGATGTTTAACAACGAAGTGATATACTGTCAGTGCGTCCACTCTGTCAACCAAAGCAACGACATGAAAATAATGACAATTAACGTTTGCTTATGTTGTTTGAATGCAGTATCATTCTCTGTCCAGAGCATATTGACACTCCTGACAAATCACACATTTTATACAAAATTAAAACTCTCAACCATAGTTCAGCATACATTGGAGCAACGATCCAGTGTATTTACAAGTGATTTGTTTCTATTGAACTGCACGGTAAAACCTCAAAAGTATATTTTTGACCTTTTGAAAATATTGGATCGGCTGTGATTTTGTTTTTATCATGAACTTTGCTTGGTTAATACGGTTAGCAGCCTGCCATTATTATTATTATTAGAGCATTTTGTTCTTTTCACAGAGTTTTGATCACAAGTAGTTTGGCTGCGTAACGACAGAAAGCGAGCAGCAGATTTTAAACCTCAAGGCATTGAAACTTTCACATAATTTATGTTCAGCCTAATGCTGCCTACACTGTGATAGCATGAAAGAGCTGGGAAAATACCTCTGGCATCATAGCAGTCTCAGGCAAAATAAATTTACATTCTTCTCGTTGGGCGATCCATATAATGAATATCATCAGAACTAGGGTTAACCTACTCTTCTTTTTGTACTTTTTCAGTTTCCAAGGAAAATAAAACTGATGCGGAGAAAGAATCTAATAATCCCTCTCCACGTATTTACGCTTCATCTGTTATTATTGGGATTGTAGTAATTGTGTACATTGTGATGATTTCATTAGTCCTGTATCATTATCGGGCTGAATTTCTTGGTTGCCTCCAGAAGCAATTCGTGAAGAATCCAGTGCAATCAGAAGGTAAATATCTGACAATATTTTATAGCAAATTACACTATATTGCTTAGTTACATTTGTATTGGGCTGACATTCCTTGTGGCGAAAATCTGAGAAAGAAGAAAATAATCAGTAGCATTTTCAGACAGAAATGCACCAATGCCTGCTTACAGTTGTGTGTGTGTTGGTTTACATGCAACTTGTTTTGCAAGAGAAAATGGACTGTAATTAGAGTGGAAGACCATTGCTTGCTGGCTTTTATGGTAAATCCCTCCCTCTCCCAACTTTCGGTTATTTGTCCATCCATTTAGCTAGTAGTGCCCAGTGTTTTTCTCAGTGTGACCCCCATCAACACGGCAGCAAATTCTAGCATCTCAAATTTTTCATCCACGTAAAATTGTTGTGTAGTGTGTCGGAAGATTAAATGGGACGCGAGAAGAATCATGATGCTGACTGGCTTCTTGACCCCCTCTCTCCTCCACGTGATCCTAGTTTGGGAACCGCTGATTTACCCTGTGAGTGATAAATCTGAAAACAAAAGTCCTTGAGACTTTCTTGGTGTGAACATCGTGAGTTACGGAAAAGAGAACTGAAATCCCGAGCTGTCCAAAACTTTGTCAAGGGAGTAATGGAAAAATTAATTTATCAAAGCAAATAGTAAATTTCTAGGTTACAAATTAATCAATGATATGGAGAAGTGTAAACAGAACATTTAGCTATGTAAGGCTTCTTTGAGCTTTGGCTAACGGGATGTTTTCAAAGAAAGTAAAGGATTCACATGTTATGAGCACTGTAAAATTGCCCGTGGAGTTCCCATCTGTCTTTCAAGCTTGGTGCAGCTGCCATTAAATGTTAATGGCCTTTAAAAGAGTGTTGAGGACAGGGGAGATATAGGTATTGGAGCATGCTGTCTTCTCATTAAGAAATATCAGTTGACTCATGGCTGTGTAGTTGAGTTTGTTAAATGGTAAACTATATGCATATATAAACTAAAACTGTTCCTTTTTTCTTTTAGATCATACAACAGATCATCTAAATCCTGATCAACAGCAAGAAACAAACATTTAATGCAACTACTTATACTGTGATATAAGAAAAAGATCATTTTCATTTTCATAACATCTCATCAATACCGTATTGTCGTAGAGAGTTCTGGTTACATTGTAAAGAACATTTATTTTATTTAATAAAATTTGCTCATGCATTTCTTTCTCATTGTTAAAAGTTATAGGTTACAGATGTTGACATTTTGATTACAATCCAATCTTGTTATCCTGGGAAATTAATTCAGTATCAAAGTGAACTTTTTTAAGAAAAATGTATCTTCTTGAGTAATTAAGCTGATTCACTGATCTTTACCCCTTAAAGATTGTATTCTTATCCATCTGTATACCACCAGTGCACCCTACTACCCTTGAAATCTGTATTAATCAGCACAGGACGTATTCACTACCCTCCAGTTGGACGAAGGGGAGGTAATAATGATGGCTAAATTGAATGTTTGATGTAGCATTTATTTTCCTTAAGAAATCTTTGCCTGTCCCCATCTTAGAAGCTATTTTATGAGGAAATAATTAGTTTTTAAACAGATAATTATTTGGAATATCTGCCTGAGATTCTAACAGTTCTTTAGAAGAGGAAGACTGCGTGTGTCGCATGTAATGCAGCTTATTGACATGGCCTATGCCATCCTCATGCTGCCACATTAAAGATTGTGGCTCTGCTCAATAAATACCTTGTACTGGGATTTTAAACCTGTTTAACTCCCCTTAGAAAAGAAAGTAGTAAAACAGCAAAGGAATGATGACCAGATACAACAGGTAAAAAATTTTAAAATCTCATTACAAAGCAAATAGTGTAAATGAGAAAAGTTTAATATCCAACAATTTTGTGTCTTTTTTTGTGTTATCTTCATTGTTAACCTTTAAAATTTCAAATGCTTCCATTACATTTTGCAAATTTGAATGGAAATACTGAACATGAAATACAACCTTTTCCCCAGCTATCCCCATTTAATAACACTAGGGGGGACCCTAGTTACAAATTAGCTATGATTCAAGCAAGGTTAGATATCAGGAATAGAATAGTTACCGAGTGAGTTAATTCCAAACTCATATCTACTAAATTAAGCCAATTTGTACAGCAGGACTTTCAAATCAGAAAAATGAAGAAACAATGGTTAGGTAAACAGTTATAAAGTAAAGAATATTGTACACGATAAATCAGACTATTCTTTTCATCTTGTCCCCATTTAGAAGTTTTGCATGTCTAGCACTTGTTGGACTGTATTTTAAATCAACACTCACTAGAAAAACCCTGTGTGTACTTTATAAATGCTTGCATCCTGATCCCATCACTGCTTAGCCAATTCTCTCTTAAACATTTTGTCTGTATTAACCTTCTATATCCATCAATTTTTATATCGTCTCTGCCTGGAACCCCTACAATTCGTGTGAACTGGCCATATTCATGCAGCACCTTGTAATGCAAAGTAGATGAGGTTGAAGCAAATAGGGACATCATCACAGAGTTATACTCATGAGGACAGTAGTTACGCTCCTTATGGTCATCCTGCGCTGATTAATACAGATTTTGAAATAAAAACAGTAAATTCATGTAATGAAATGGTTGTCTCATGTCATCCTCTTTCACGTATTTATAAAGGGGTAAATTAGTAAAAGCTTTAAAGAAACAGCTTTAACCCTGCCAGCCAAACCCCAGCTCA
>JACATO010000532.1:0-66709 GCA_018389105.1 Nautilus pompilius | reverse complement strand
TTTAGGTTCCTGGAATACGCTCTTCCGGACAATTGTAGCAATTAAGTAAATCGGCAAGGGACAGAAGCAGAAATATTAAAATAAATATGGACAATTATTTTATTTATTTTAATAAGTTATTTTTCAAATAAAGATACATTTTTTTAAAAAGTATTCGTTAAGATTAGTAAAGAGGTTTGCATATTTAGGGCACAAATTTGACTGACACTACACATATGGCAGACAGGTTTTTAAAATTGCTTCCATACATTCGTGATGTGAGGATGAAATCCAGCATCATTTCATTACCGTTTGTAGATTGCACAGCTGCCTGACCGTAATCGCCCCAATCTAACGTAACCGATTGGTGTCGTTCGACAGTGGAGATGCTTTTACCTGTATCTATATAGGTGATTTTATAGGGCCATTCGAGGTGGGTTTGGTTCCTGAGCCTGATATTGGGGCTCTATCTTGTTTTAATACAATATTTTACATTTCCAATTTGAATGACACCGCCTGATAGGAACTCTCTTCTGCTCTTTATCAATCAATTTATTGCAAATTCTGTCCAGGTTCCCAAATCTAATCCAGTCAACAAACCACAGAACTTCTTTAACGTATTCAACCGCACGTCTGACTGGTATTAAACACTTACTGTGTTATCTCTCTACTTCTGTCTTCCGTACAAATTCTTCATTTTCTTCCAAAACATTCAAATTTTGCATCCTATGCTAATCATCAAGTGTCCAGATTTTTAATTTCTTTTTGTTGCCTACTTAAATCTAGTAAATATTAGTTCAGATAGTCCTGTGTCATTTTATACCGAGGAAAAGCGAATAACGCTCAAAGGTTGTTGGACAAATCTCAGACCTGAGAGGGCCGTGATCAGATAGGATCAGTAGATGTTAGGGACATTATGAGACTAAGTTAGGTCAACATAAATTTCTTTTTTGTAGTTTTATCCTACAAATGTCCACCACGTGACCAGTGACTGCATTTAAAAAATATATATCTGGCTTATTTCAGTGATCGCTTACAACCGACTGGACGGTAAAATAGATCTTCTTTCTCTCATCTTAAAAGCTGACGTTAAATTTTTTTAGAAATCATCATTAAGTGACATTTGCATAACTTTAATTATTATTAATTAATGTAATTAAATCAGCTAACAAAATATTTTTTCTTTAAGAAGTTCCGTTTGATTTTTCAATGATAATCGGTGTAGGTCTGCGATTGTGAAATGTAGTGTGTGATTGGGTATTTGTAGGTGTGTAAGTATGTATGTGTACGTGTGGGAAGTGAGTGTGTACTTGTATGACTGTGTATTAGTAAGTGTGTAATTATGTATGCGTGTGTGTTTGTGTTTCAGTGAGATAGTGTGTGAATGTTATCGTGTGTCTGTTTGTGCAAACTTTGCATACAGCTCATTACTACTAATATCTGTACAGCCAAGAAAACAATTTCCCGTTGTCCTAATTAACCCTAATACATTTTCTCACCTACAGCAATTAAAAGATAAATAAATGGAAAGACAGTAAAAACAATTCTCTGTTTTCTTCTGACCGGAAACTAATCTCCTCGGTAGAAATCGTTGGTCAGTTGTAGTAATGTCCCGACGGCGGCCATTTGAATGAATTCCTAAGTAAACTGACTAAGAACGTGTATTATGGACATGCTGGACACCTTAAGAGGACCTGTCCCCCTTCAAGATTTGGGCCTCACCCGAACTACAGATGCAAATTAGGTGACCACGTGGTGTGAAGGATGTCGCTCCATAACTGTCTCTGACCGGTCACATTTTCCGTCCGTCTAACAGAGAAGGGGAAATAAAGAGCAGGGCGGCCGTCCAGTGAGAATGAAGGCAAATCACTAATGGGTACAGAGCAGTCGATCAGAAGAGGAATGAGGAATATCAGAGGGTATTAAATACGGAACTGTCGACGGCGCCACAAATCTACATAATAAATGGCAACCCGAAGAATAATCTGTTCATGAATAATAGGAAAATATGATTAATGCCCAATATCCGGAGTCTTGATTAAGGTCTTTGGAGTAGAAACTAGGGTCGATCAGTTAAAATGTAGGTATATTTGCCGTTATCCTTCGTTTAACGGAGATAATTATTTCCAGGATGGATATGATGGGGTTAATCCATGTTTGTTTTTTTTTAATACTTCAGAGAGCCACCGATCTGTTGGAATCAATTATCCACGTCCACTAATTAATAAAAAGGTGAGAGAGGTTCATCGATCGCAGGGAAAGGCCATCATTATGTGGTAAAACATACAAAAGAACACCTGAGCAGGTGCTTTGTTCCATCAATATTTACTTTTTTGTTGGAATTCTTTTATCAGAGGTTCGTTACGCTTCCTTGAAGACTGTTCTAGAATATTCTCCTGTTGATACAAATTAGCACATATAAGAATTTCGATAATTTTACTTTATAAAAAGAGTTATGACTGGAAAGGTTGAAAAATAAAAGATTAGTTTACTTTAAATATGAGAGAAAACACAGAGAGGGAAAAGTAATAATTTGTTAAGGATTTTTTCAAATTAACTGATGAAAAAACTATCGTAGTTTAATTAAGGATTTTGCTTCAGTTCTTCCCCATCATATTTATAAAATCTTTGGTTAATTACATTGAGCGATACTTTTACACTATGAGAAAATAAGTGTACAATTGTGAAGTCTCCTCCTGCACTGAAGGAGAACAGGTGAGTATCCGACTACCTGCCGAATGTTTACCTCATCGCCATCGCTCTCCACAGAAAGAGAAGTCTGCGATTTACAGGTTTTACTCCTTGCAGCTTAACATGACCCTTTTTCATACCCCGACCGTTGTGTTCAACATTCCGACCAGTTCTTTGGTTAGGGAAGACTGCCTCCTACTACACTAAGGGTTAATGTCTTCCTAAAATCCCTCAAGATTTAAGATAATTTGTCCTCATCGATGGCACAGACGTTGGATGAAAATCAAGGTCGCTTAGGAACTTTACTCCAGACAGAAGTGTCCAGCTGTCAGGCGATCATCCTACAGAAGAATGGCGATTGTGTACTAAATTCTATTCGTTACATTAACTCAATTTACTGGCTGTTTTCCAACAAGTGGATCGCATGTCAATAATGGCGGACTGTTCACTCTATAATGTCGCATCACTTACACGAAAATCCTTCGCCTGTCAGACAACCAGCTCAGTTTGCGACGTCCGTTTAGTGTGGGGAATGTAATCTGGAATGTTCTGTGCCGTTGGTGGAATATGAATCAGCTGTTGTGGTCAGATCGGCTACAGGTGCAGCACGAGCGAGCTTGAGATCATGTCGGTCGGCGCCAATGTAGACGAGAAATTGCAGCCCATTAGTGCGCTGGACAGGAACAGAGAGGGTGCCACCAACTATTAACTGTACACGAAAGAGTTAAATTACCACTGTCAAATCTCTTGTATATACGATACCTTGCTCGTTAGCAGAAGAGATAGAAAGAGACCGATAGAGATTTCGCAGAATGCGAATACAATTTTTATTTCCTATATCCGCCAAAATCCTCTCTCCTGTCCACGGAAGTTCGGTTGTTGATGCGGGGACCGACTTCGTGAACAGGAACTGCAGCATCAGAAGAGCGGAAAGTGCCGCTGATGATATTTATTAGCATTTGATCTCTATGTGACATCGCAAACACACATCAGTGTAATCTATTATCTTGTCTGTATTAATTGCTACTTCCGTCCAGTAATCGCCCAGCCATTGCTGAGCAGAGTTACGGTGGGAGGAAGGGTCTGGGCTTCATCGGAACTCAAACGAGAGTTTGCGAGAAAGCGCGATTATTATCATTAGTAACTATGAGCTATTATTATATTACTTATTATTATTAATTATTATTATTATCATTATTATTATTATTATTATTATTATTATTATTATTATTATTATTATATTATTATTATTATTATTTATTATTATTATTATTTCTAGTGCCAGCGCCGCCTGTCGTTAACTGACGTCATTCTGTTAATGAGCAGCGGAATCTAATCAATGAAATCTGTCTGATCACCGCCGTGAGAGATTCCAGTCCTGTCTAGAAAACATCTCAGGTGCATTTCTAAAGAGATCAACGACAGTGGAAGACCATCAATTGGATGTCGGTTCTATCTCTGGAGATGAAGAAACGGATATTGTTTACTGCAGCTTTTCTCCTTTCTCTTTATAGTGCGCACGGGTAAGATGTTTTATGTTTTATACGCAATTAATTTACATATGAATTATTTGAAATAAAGCTTTTGTACGCAGGATAAATCGGATTAAGTAGATTTTCGAAATTATATGCTTGTATCTGCTGTAATTATGCCTGAATACACATCGTCTGAATACACACTACAGGAGGACATCAGTAAAAAATTATATACAGTATATTTTCACCAGTAAATGTTATGTGAAACTTGTTTCACTTCTGTATAATACAATGAGATCTCTAGTCCAGAGACCGCACACAGTCTAGACCCCGTCAGCCATACTAGATCACAAGATCATTTAGTTGACGCTGCCGTTTTATCTAAAAAAAATCATTATTTACCTTTTGTGGAGATCTGCATAAAAGATCTGACAAATTGACTGGTGACATTAGAGGGATATGATGCTCACGGCTCGTGTTATCCGACGCCACATTTTCCAACCTCCAAAATGCTAACACAAATAACGAATTTACACAGGTGAGTGAAAATTGTGTCTGTTTCGACTTTTGCTGATACTCACCTTTAAGTCCCCACTGTTTGGAGCATTTTGAGCGCGGATGCTGGAAGGATGAGCTTTTAAAGAATAAAGATGAGATGTGGCAGATATACCTGTGATGAAAGGTTACAGGTGGTGAGAGTCTGAACCGGTCAGTCTGAGAATGTATGGGGATGGTGAATATATATCGATAGCACGAGGATGGCAGATAATCGGGATTGAAAACTACTGGCTCACCTGTAGAAACAAGGAGACGGATCAAACATCACCAAACATCAGTCGTCGGGAATAGCGTTGAGAGGAAACCTTTGTCAAGAATACAGCTGAACTTTGGCAGTCGTACGGAACGAGTGGACCAGGATTTCACACGTAGCGTGCGATGTCTATGAGCAGTGACTTGATGTGTGAATAAATTATTCTTCAAAGGGAGGAAGTTGACCCGATACGGACACTAAATGGATGGTCATCGAGCTCCGAGGAAATTAAGTGATACTTTTGCTGTTCAAGACTCAGGATGCTTCGAAAATCGTGGCGCTGTATAACAATACTTTTCTGGGCAGAGCCACTTTGCGGTTGTTCCTGACTTTTGTACAAATTGTTGAATTGTACAGGGAATAAACAGGTGTCGTCAGTTAATCTTTTATTGTCTTCGAGAGCTTTCCTGGGTCGGTCATTTGAAAACATTTTAAACTGCAGATCTCTGCAGGAGACTATTTCTTAGGATATCGAGTGCTGCTAAGTTATCTATAATAATAATCAATAATAATAATAATAATAATAATAATAAATAATAATAATAATAATAATAATAATAATAATAATAATAATAAGAATAATAATAATAATAATAATAATAGTAATAATAATAATAATAATAATATAAATAATAATAATAATAATATAATAATAATAATAATCATAATAATAATAATAAATAATAATAATAATAATAATAATAATAATAATAATAATAATAATAAATACAGCTAATTTTGTTTCCTTACTCGATCGTTCAATTTCCTTTAATTCAGTGAAGTCTTGATTTTATAAAGGCATAAATACAGCATCATTCACATCTTCTACAGGTGCATATCTATTTCAGAAGCAGATGTAGTGTAAGGTAACTTGTTTAAGTTTGACCGAGAACCAGACAGTGAGAGGAGATTAACATATATCTAGTTTATGGATCAACTGTAGTTTCTATCTGCATTATCCGTTTATTTGAAGCAGCTGCAAAATCGGTCGCTCTACATGATCTCTGATCTTTTCCACCTCCAGTAAAGACCAGAAAGGACAGCTGATGTCAAATTACGGTAGGCGAGACCCGAGGCTCGACGACAAGCTAGGAAGGTCTCCGGCGTTTTCGAAGAATGGCGTACGCAGCCTAATCACCTGTGCTGCCATCTGTGAGCAAGACGACTCTTGTATGTCCTTCTTCTACAACAGAAAGACCAAGCAATGTCAGGGCCACAACCTCAATCTTGACCACACCGGAAATTATGACAAATGCAAAGGCAGCAAATATTACAAAATGTATCAAAGTAAGAAACATTCCTTATAAATAGTAGTCGATTTGTTGATTATTCTGCCTCGTAAATGGTATTTCATTTTATAACCATTTGAAAATAAAAAAAATACTAGCAAGATGACCTCTCTTTCAATTGTGTTCAGTAAGTGAGCACTGGAACCTAAAATCTTGGTTTTCTTAATAAATATTTAGTGTAGGAAAATTATGTGAAGAAAGTAAATCAGTATGTATAATATTTTTGTCAAGATTTTCCGAAGATAGAAACCGTTTTTTTTCTCTATTTTCCGAATCAATTCCACAATATTCACTAAATTAGTTAATCGTAAATTTAAAGCGGGGAGAAAATAAGACGATTAATTTATGGTGACTTTCTGAAAATTCTTTTGTATATAAATGTCCTTATCAGTGAAATTCTCTATGAGGAAACTCTACTATTCAGGTCGTGAAAAATACCTTTACCTTAGTGCTGATAGCTGGTGCACTAATATCTTCATGGTAGAGGTTCAATTATCTTTGTATTTTTTGGTATTTTATTTTATGTTTTTGTATGCTATTCCATGTAAATGATTGTGCAGTATATTATGAAAGTCGACTGGACAGGGTTGACAAGTTGTACCTTTTCCTGCTTTTATTAACATCTTTGATGGTATGCTAGTACATCGATTTCTCCACACGTGTTCCCTCTCATTGTTTTACAAAATCCTACCAGTTTATGCGAAGAAAATAATTTCTATGCCTAATTAAGGTGAAGGTTTCTTACTTTAGGCACAAATCTTGTTAAACTTTCCTGATATTCAAATTTCGTTTAGTTTAATTTCATAACTCGACCGATACAGAAGTTGAAATCATCCAATCGACATTCTGGTTCACGTTTTGAGCCAAGATACCAAGTGCAGAAGAAAGCAATGAACCATTACTATTTAATAATAGTTTTAAAAGGTTTTTTCTTTTAGCAGGTTTCAAAACTGCTGCCATTTCATTGAATATTGACTGATGATGAGAGCTGGAAAATTAATTTGGAAAGATCATCATGCATCATCCGAACATCAGTCAGTCCATCAGTGTTGGTGAAGTCTCGTAGTAAACCATCTGTTGTATTGAGAAGGTGGAAAGTTCTTTATTTAAGTCATGTGAACTCTTTGGTGTAAAACTGGTTTTGAAATCAAATTAAACAAAGTCTTAATTTTTGCAGTTATTCCAGAACCAAGCATCAGAAACACAAGCAAACACCTCACGGAATTTTCCAATAGAAAGCTTTCCACAAATTTAATAAACATATTGAAAGGCATTACAGGTGTGAAAGAATGCATTAAGAAGTGCGGTGAGACAGCGGCTTGTGTGTTCCTCTCCTTTAACCAGAAAAATAGGAACGAATGCCAATTTTTCGATGCGGTGTTTCTCAAAGACATTCAGTTTATGGGGGAGAAACAAGGAAATGAATACTACAGACATGTCAAGAGTAAGTAAACAGAATATATGGTAACCTGTATTCCTTTCTTGAATTAATGATATTTCTTTCTCTTTTCATCTCGAATTTCAGAAGCAGAAAGTTTTCGCTTTGATTTAGGATTTACTTCCATTATTACCTCTGTTAGAAATACTGAGACTAAAAGAAAACTAAAATCGTAAAGCAACCACCAATAAACAGAGATTTTCATTAGTCGTACAACCTTCAGATCTGAAATGATGGATCCACCTGAAATACCAGCACCAGATCCTCTCATTGATTACTGTGCTTCCATACTTTCAGGATGACTGCTCTCTTGTTGTCATGACATTGCTTTGATTTTCGCCAACCAACTTGTTCCATCCAACCTAAAAAGGGTAAAAATCAAATGCCAGTTTAGCATATTGCTACAATTTTCTCTAAAGCTGGAGAATAGATTTCTCTTGTATTTAATATCATTATCGATTTATGCCGCCCAAAATCCGTTCTTACCGAAAGGAATTTTAAGAACGTAATTTGTAAGTATTCTCATTCGCGCCATTTGTCCTGGTAACTCTGTTAAAGAAGAATTCTATACATTTCATGCCATTTTTATTAAGTAACCATGAAATCTAACTTTAGCAATTCCGTAAGATCCGGGGTATAATAACAAAGATTTCTCGTAAAAAAAGATAATGAACATTTTTCGGAAGGAAGGACGGATGATATTTGGCTGCGGGAGTCACGATTGTTCTGAACTCGCTAAGAACCAACTTCAATGCGCTATTAAAGCTGAACCTTCATCGTCACGAACGTTTAAATCAGACGTCGGTTTTATTTACCACAAAATCCTTTGGTGTTCTAAAAATAGCACATTTAGATCATCAGAATTTTAAAAAAGATTTTTGGTTGTTTTATTTTGGAAATTTAAACGTTTATTTTTTCTGGATAAAGTAAATCAGATAAATATATATGAATATAATATTTATATTTGCTAGAATTCGTCTGTAATAGGAAGAGGGAAAGGTAAAGTCAGTTTGTGTGAACACATTCCACTCAAAGTCCAATAACAGGTTTGCACAGCAGTACAAGAAGGTATCGTTTGATATGCAGAAGTCATCTCGAAATTCCAACGGTTTCCCGAATCCAGAGTATCTCTAAGGCATATATTTAAATAACGGTCCAGCGAGGTTCAGGGGTCCAGATATTCCATTTGGTATAAATGAGACGAAAATTGAAATTGCTTGTTGTGGTTACAGCGATATTTACCAATATTAACAGTTTCTATTGGTATTGAAACTGTCTAGAACAGACATGAGCACCCGCGGCCGCCGACATCCTAATGTGCGGCCCGTTGGGCTTTGGCAAAGTAATTTTATTTTCCTGTTTTTCACCTGTCGCCCGCAGGCTCGTCTCCCACGGCAGGCACTCTCGTTTGCGTCACAGGCCTCTGCGGTAAATCACACTGGCATCACAGCTCCCATGTGGCTCCCTGTCGCTCCGCCGCCCTGATGGAAGCGCGGACAATAGAGGCAGGCGATGGGAGCTGGAACTCTAACAGTTACCGTACTAGGAGTGACGTAATCGAGCCGCGCTCCCATTGGCTAATCCCATTGGGGCCAGTGTAAAGACTTCAAGCTACCCCCGGTAATCTGAACGCGAAGGTGAAGCGGGGTAATCTGAAATTGCTACACCGGCAGCTAAAAGACTGGGACCTCGACGCCTGAGGAGAACACGCGGCAAGGACTAGACAGGGACTCTGGCCGCACGCGCACTAGCCAGCTCAACTCTACGCCAACTTGGGCACCAACAACCGGCAACATTGTCACGTTTCCGCAGCTAGGAGAGTGACGATAGGGTGCATCATCACGTGTAGCAAATTTGTGTGCATGTCGGATTTTTCAGACCATCAGACATGGCCTCAGAGAAGGAAAAGCGAAAAGTAGAGGATGAATCACGCAAATTCAACGATAGGTGGACCTCAGAGTGTTTCTTCACCAGTGTTAAGGAGACCGCAGATGCTTAATTTGCAATGAATCTGTGGCTGTCCTTAAAGAATATAATGTCAGGAGACATTATGGTACAAAGCTTGCATCTAAATACGGTACCCTTCAGGCCAGATACGGAAGGAAAAGGTGCGGGAATTTGAAAAACGTCTTGCAGGCCAACAAAATCTCTTCAAGAAAGCCACTGCTGAGGCAGACATTTCGGTGCTTGCCGGTTATTTGGTCTCCAAAATCCTGGTGATGGCGAGATGGTGAAGGAATGCCTTGAACTGTGGCTGATGTAGCATTTCCTGAGAAGAAGGCTATTATTTCAAAAATTAGCCAGTCAAGGTTTACTGTGGGTAGGAGGGTAGACGACTGTCAAAGAACATTGAAGACATCCTGAAATGCAGAGCATCAAATTTAAAGTGGTTTTCCATAGCATTGGACGAGGGCACTGACGTGTCCCATGTAGCTCAACTGGTTGTCTTCATTCGAGGCATTGATGCTGAATTTAACATAACCGAGGAGTTAGCGGGTATAGTGGGAATGATGGGCATAACAACCGGTGCGGATTTGAAAGAAGAGTTGGTGAAAGTACTGAAGCGGTTGGGGCTACCTGTAAACAGGGTGAGTGGCATTGCAACTGATGGGCCCCCATCAATGGTTGGAAAGAACAACGGCTTAACAACTCTCATCTCTCAAGAAGCTAGGGCTCTGACTGGTCGTGAGTTAATTTTGTCTCACTGTTTGTTTCATCAAGAGCAGTTATGTACAAAATCACTGGGGATGGAAAATGTTGTTGCAGGTATTGTGAAGCTTGTGAATTTCATCAGATCAAATGGACTGAATCATCGCCAATTCAGAGAGTTGCTGAGTGACAGGGCATCTGATTATGGAGATGTGGTTTGCGATGCTGAATTGCGATGGCTAAGCCTTGGTCAGATAATCAAGCGAGTTTATGATTTGAAGGAAGAAAGTGAACTCTTCTTAGATATGAAGGGGAAGCCAGTGAAGGAATTTGGCGATCGCGAGTGGATGTGCGATTTTGCGTTTTTGATCGCCTTCCTAAGCATCTCAGTGAACTGAATCTGAGGCTCCATGGAAAGGATCAGCTCATCCACGCCATGTTTGACAAGATCAAGGCATTTGAATCCAAGATGTCGCTGTGGAAATCACAACTTCGCTCCAATGACCTTGTTCATTTTGAAAGGTTGAGGAAGGAGAATCCAGATGATTCTGCAAAATATGCAAAAGAGATTCGGAAACTCAAAGATAAATTTCACTTCCGTATTCAAGATCGCAGAAGATGCGAGGACTTCAACATCTTTTCCATTCCTTTCGATGTCAGTGCTGAAAGTGCACCTCCAGAGCTTCAAATGGAGCTTCTTGATCTTCAGTGTAGCACTGAAATGAGAGCAAAATTCCGCGATGTGCCGCTCCTTGACTTTTACAAGCTCTACCTACCAAGGAAGAGTTTTCCCGAATTGTCAACCCTCGCTTTGAAGATGGTAAGCCTGTTTGACAGCACTTACATCTATGAGCAATTTTTTTCAAAAATGCAGGTGCTGAAAAACAAGCATCGAAATCGGCTGTGAGGCGAACGCATGGAGAGCACCTTGCGCATCGCAACGTCTCAGATCGAGCCGGACATAGAAAAACTTGTGAACGAAAAGAGTCAAGTGTCGCATTAAGCTGCTTAAGAAGTAATATTAATAAAATTCGTCATACAATATATATATTTTCTTTTATTTTGGCATAAAAATGACTTTTATGTGTCATAAAAGGGGTGGTTATGGAGTATATTGGTACTCACCAGGCTTAGAGCCTGCAACTCCGTAAGAAAAATGTATGTGGCCCTCCAGAGGCCTACGAAGTTCACTAGTGGCCCGCATCCTGAAAAGGTTGCTCATCACTGGTTTAAAACATGGACACTGTTTCTGTATACAGTCAACCCCCGCGTAATCGTGGTTCGGCATTCGTGGCCCCGGTTATTCGCGGAATTTTCTTTAGAACCTACCTAATAATTGTTCGTGGAAACCCCGCAAATTTGTGGAATCGCAAATATCTTCCCCGTTTTTCATATGAATTTTTTCGTGGCAATATATATTTTTTTCATGCTTTTTAACGCTAAATTATTAATACCAATATAATTTACTAATTTTGTAATATAAATACTAACGTAAATTCAGCAAAATATGAATATAAAATAAACGCTATTGGCTGGAGGTTTCAAAGTAACCAATCCGAGAGCGTTATTCATTTCTCCTCGCTGCTGATTGGCTGCTGCTCACGAGGCGCTGTCTCAGGCAGATGCAGCCCAGCAGCCCCGCATCATCCCAGTTTAACGCGTGTAACTATCTCGAGTGTTTCGCTGAGTGTTGTATTTTTAATTAAATTATTATTATATATTTACTTATATTTTGAAATTATAACTTACGTTATATTTTGACGTTTATAGGCATTTTTATGGACCACGTCCAATATTCGCGGTTTTTCCCTCTTCGCGGGTGCTCAAGGGACGTAACCCCCGCGAATACCGGGGGACAACTGTATACACCAAAGTTTTCCTCACGTAGTCTACACCTGATTAAGATCTCTATGACTGAAAACCATCGTCCGAACTGCTAACTCTGACTCGTGGCCTTATGATTTTACTCTTGGTATATGATGCCATAGTGCCTTATCTACCTGTGGTATTATTACCTGAGCTTTATCGTTAGACACAGAAACCTTTGAATCTAGCGATGGTAGGGTCGCGAGCGTGTACACCTCGAATCTCGCATAATTTAATAAGTTGGACAGCGATGGATGGGGACAGTGAGAGCTTAGTCGTTGAATAGAATTAGTCTTCTGCAACCGTTGTAAACTGACAGTGTTTTCGCAGTTTCTCGGCTCACAGATTTATGTCCACGATGAGTAATGTCAGCTGAATAGAATTATTCTATTAGCTGCTGCCAGAGGATAACTTCTAGCATTTACACGGCTTAGGAGACGAATCTCTCTCTACATAGCAAAGACCGAACAGGTTAAGCTGGAAAAACGTGTACGGACTCTACCAGGAGGAGAATGATGGTTATTTTAGAGGTGAACATAACCAACGATACACTTAGTGTCAAAACTGCAGAAAGTGAAGACATCCAGGTAAATGAATCAGTATTTTCAACTATTTGACAACAGTTGGGTGAATTTACTCTACAATTTGTTTGGACCTTCTGCTCTATAAATTGAAATATTTCTTTCGCCTCTGGACGTATTTTCTTTACATCTGGATTACTGAGCTGTTTGCATAATCTATTATGCTGCCTGGGTCATCCGACGACTCTTTAGTGTTTTTCTAATAATTTTTTTCAGTATTTACGAATATATTTATTTGTTTATATATTGGCTCTAACAAATCCTTAACACAGGCCAAAATGTTGTTCTCATCATTAAGTAGTCTTTACCGAACATTCTGTCGGTTTGTTTCTTTCATAAGAGTCATATACGGATATAATGATATATTTTGCTGAGTTCAGAAATAAACATGTTATCTAAGATCCACTATTTGGATTCTAAAATGCATACATCTGTTAGTGAGAAAAACACTCTTCCTTTCAGAAATATAAAACGCTACCCTGCAAAGAAGAGAAATATATCACTGAACTCTTTACACATCATGAGGTGTCACCAGACTTTGATGCTGCTACACCTTCTGTCCTGTGTCCATCCATCCTCTCTTGCTGATGTTGAAAATTTCCTGTTTTTTATTATAAAATAACAAGAATGATTATTAATGTATAGGTTTCTGTGATGAAGACGAAAGCTTCATCAGCTATCCTAATGCAAAGACCTGCTTCAAATTTTACCTGGACAGTCTTACCTGGGAAGAAGCGAAAGCTAAATGTGAATCTCTGGATAGTCATCTTATTACATTCGAGAGTGAGAATGAAGATAAAGCTGTGCAGTACACCATCGGATATGCCGGATGTAAGCAGCAGTTTTTCCTCTTTTAATTCACTTTTTCTTGCAGTTAAATTTTGCGAAATTAAACTTTTCGAACATCACGCATTTTAACAACCGAATTCCGCTGAGCTACATATTTTTGTCCTTTTATTCGCGATGCGATGCCGTTGATAGACCGATTGTCCTGTAGTGTCTCACTAAAGTAAATACTATAGAAAATAAATTGGTGGTGATTCGACCGCGTAAGGGTTAATACAATCGAATCTGTTCTTTACCGAGAGACCTGATGCGTTTAATACCTCGAACTTTCGGATGAACTAAAAGATAGATCAGCTGTGGTATCTGATTAAAAGAAAAGGGAATATAAATTTAATGCGACGAAACTGTGGTGAAAAATTTCAAGCCAGTTTTGTTAATTTACCCATGATGTTACCAGTCTGGAAATAAGAGACATGAACAGGGACATTAATAATATTCCACGGGTAGGAGAATTTGAACTAAACCTATAAAATATAGAGAAACAAGTAAAATAACGTTGACTTTTTTGAGGGAAGTTTTGATTCTCGGCTACACTCACAGTTGCTAATTACAAAAACATACTTTCTAAACATTTAGTTATTTTGAAGTTTGAATAAATAGATTCCTACATTCTAGTCTCGTATGCATTGTTTCAACAAAATAGTATTGGTTGGAGTTTTACTATCGGTTTCTTTTTGAGTATAAAAATATTTAAAGATTCGTAAATGTCTTCAGATAGTTTTATAAAACTCGAGGTGCCTAAAACCTTATATTGATTGATATATAAACACATTAACCGAATGACGTAAGTAAACAGGCTTAAAATCACAGAAAGGGGTTTCTAAATCTTTCTTATTACTATCGATGTATAATTCCTTTTTTTAATAGTTAAAATTTATTTTAACATAAAATACTTACAGTATTTTTTAGGTAAAACAAAAACTATCTACTTTAAAATGTTAGCCATTCAGGTTACTTAGTCTGTTATTATGCCTGTCTGTTTCTATTAGATGATTACAGGAGTTATCATATTGGAACAAGGAGGAATAATGCTGGGCAGTATGTATACCTGAATGGTGATCCAATTGTCTACAGCAACTGGAAAAACGGCAAACCTGGAGAGGGAGACGACCGACGCTGTGTGCACCTTAAGTTTGGTTTCTACAGAGGTAACTGGGAACCTGTTGACTGTTACACTGTCCGAGAGAACTTCATCTGCGAAAAAGATTTCAAATCGCCTTATTAACATGTCAGTAGTACTCTTATTGGCGATCATTACAAAAGATATGTATTTGATAGGATGTGACAAACTTTGGTATCCATGGGAATTTTCTGTGAACCTCAGGTGCACCATTCAATCTCAAGCTTCTGGAAAGAAGTTTCAGAGACCAAGTGGATGCAATCTGTGCCTGATGTAATCCCTAATAAAACTTGTTTAGTTGTTTCACTGTTCTGTTCAGACGTTAAATGATTTGTGAAAACATTGAAGATGAACAGTTCAAACTGTCGTAACAAACTTAATGATGTATTTTAGGAAATTAAATTTAAAGTGAATTCTTGCGTAAAAATTACGGCTTTATACTTGTTTTTTTGTGTAAAACATTTTATGAATATTAAATAATTTTATCATTTAAATGAAGATGGATCACCACTTTTAAAAATAAATTTTAAAAATTCGTTTTTCACTTAGTTTTGTTTGTTTTTGTTACACAAATTTAAATAAATGTTTGACGTTTTGGGCTCTAATTGTTTTTTGTTTTTTCCTATATGATGCGATATATATATATATATAACTGATGTGCAATTCCGTATTGTTTTAGACAATTTTAGCACTATGTATTTGAATTATTTACTACTCACAAATATTATATATTTATTGGCATTTTGCAAGTCAATTTGGCAAAAGAGTAAAATTTTTATTTTACATAAGTTATTGATTTCCTTCTTTCCTTCAGTGAAATATCGAGATGCAAGCATTCAAATTCGCTGGAAAAAACTGTAATCAGTAGTTAGCAGACACCAGTTGTTCTCTCGATGTTGGACATGACAGGAAGTAGTCCTGTGATTTTATGGTAGAAACTACTGACTAATTTCACACTTGTACTTTAAGCTGTAGTGATACAGAGCTGTGTGCGTAACTGCTATTAGTCGTTGTGACAATGCATTAAACTGATCCCCTTACACTGTAGGATATCTGATATATAGAGAAAAGCATCCAAAACTTATACCACCTGAAACAAGCTAGGATGCGTTCTTTGAATATCCACGAGAAATCGTAAAGAAAAGGTCACAATAAACACTTGCAGGAGACAAGCCGCTTGCTCTAATAAATAAAAACAAAGTATATTTATGTTCCTTTCTGCAGGTATAAAGTCTCCATCAATAGTGATTTTTCAGATTGTAGTTTCTGAGAAGAGTTTCTGTCATTATTACCGATAAACCAAGTATGTCTAACATTTGGAATGCACCTACTATGTAAGTTAAATGTGTTCCATATCTTCCATACTGCTTTTATCAGTCTTTCTCATGCATCTGTTGTCTGATCATGACAAATATGTTTCACATTAAGCATCTGCACACCAAATATTGTTGTTAAAGCTTTATATAGTTCATATTACATAAGTCATAATATAGCGCTGGTGGTGGAATTCCTCCATCTCAAAAACCTGACGTCCCAGCCAAATTCTGATCTCAGATTTGAAATCAACACCCAGAATTTAGCTAAGATCACCCACATTTTGCTCAGTGGTAGATAAAAACTTTCATCTTGTTGTCCAGTCTTATCTGCCATCACCGTGCTGTCGTTATAGGACACCATGGCCATACATTCTCAGCTTGACCGGTTAACACTCTCAATACCTATAATTCCTTACCACTTATCGCAGCTATTTATTCCACATCATCTTATTATTTTTCAAAAGTAAATCCTTTCTAGCATCCGCACAAAACATGATCCAAGCAGACGAGAATGTCTCATGAATATATAAGCAAAAATCAAAACAGATATGTTTCCACTCACCTGTGAAAATTCTTCATCGGTATAAACCCTTTACAGGTAACAAATAAATGTAGTGATGTTTAGCATGAGCGGAGTGGATATTTATCTAATGTCACCGGTAGATTTTTATACCTTTTGTGCAGATCTCCACAAAATGTTAAATGATTTTGGGGCAAACAACAACGTTAGCAAATTGATTATATGATTTGATTTGGCTGATGCTGAACTAGACTATGTACGATCACTGTTCTAAATGTCTTATTTTTTAGAAATCATCATTAAGTGACATTTGCATAACTTTAATTATTATTAATTAATTCAATTAAATCAGCTAACAAAATATTTTTTCTTTAAGAAGTTCCGTTTGATTTTTCAATGATAATCGGTGTAGGTCTGCGATTTTGTATGTGCACATGCCTAAGTCTGTATGTGTACGTATGGGAGGTTAGTGTGTATGTGTGTGACTGTGTATTTGTAGGTGTGTAAGTATGTATGTGTACGTGTGAGAGGTGAGTCTGTACGTGTGTGGATGACTGTGTATTTCTGGGTTTATAAAAACGTATGTGTACGTTTGGGAGGTGTGTTTGTCGGTGTGTGACTGTGTATTTGTAGGAGTGTAAGCATGTATGTGTACGTGTGAGAGGTGTGTGTGTACGTGTGTAAGTGTGTATTTGTACGTGTGGGAAGTGTGTGTTTACGTGAGTGATTGTGTATTTGTAGGTGTGTAACTATGTATGTGTACATGTGTAATTATGTATGCGTTTGTGTTTGTGTTTCAGTGAGTTAGTGTGTGAATGTTATCGTGTGTCTGTTTGTGCAAACTTTGCATACAGCTCATTACTACTAATGTCTGTTCAGCCAAGAAAACAATTTCCCGTTGTCCTAATTAACCCTAATACATTTTCTCACCTACAGCAATTAAAAGATAAATAAATGGAAAGACAGTAAAAACAATTCTCTGTTTTCTTCTGACCTGAAACTAATCTCCTCGGTAGAAAACGTTGTTCAGTTGTAGTAATGTCCAGACGGCGGCATTTGAATGAATTCCTAACTGACTGAAACCGTGTATAATAGACTGGCTGGACACCTTAAGAGGACCTGTCCCCCTTCAAGATTTGAGCATCACCCGAGTTACAGATGAAGATTAGGTGACCACGTGATGTGAAGGATGTCGCTCCATATCTGACTCTGACCGGTCACATTTTCCGTCGGTCTAACAGAGAAGGGGAAATAAAGAGCATGGCGGCCGTCCAGTGTGAATGAAGACAAATCACTGATGGGTACAGAGCAGGCGATCAGCAGAGGAATGAGGAAGAACAGAGGGTATTAAATACGGAACTGTCGACGGCGCCACAAATCTACATAATAAATGGTAACCCGAAGAATAATCTGTTCATGAATAATAGGAAAATATGATTAATGCCCAATATCCGGAGTCTTGATTAAGGTCTTTGGAGTAGAAAGTATGGTCGATCATGTAAAATGTAGGTGTATTTGCCGTTATCCTTCGTTTAACGGAGATAATTATTTCAAGGTTGGATATAATGGGGTTAATCCAGGTTTGTTTTTTTAAATACTTCAGAGAGCCGCCGATCTGTTGGAATCAATTATCCACGACCAATAATTAACAAAATGGTGAAAGAGGTTCTCCGATCGCAGGGAAAGGCCATCATTATGTTGTAAAACAGCTACACAAGAACACCTGAGCAGGTGCTTTGTTCCATCTATATTTACTTTTTTGTTGGAATTCTTTTATCAGAGGTTCGTTACGCTTCCTTGAAGAATGTTCTAGAATATTCTCCTGTAGATACAAATTAGCACATATAAGAATTTCGATAATTTTACTTTATAAAGAAGAGTTATGACTGGAAATGTTGAAAAATAAAAGATTAGTTTACTTTAAATATGAGAGGAAAACACAGAGAGGGAGAAGTTATAATTTGTTAAGGATTTTTTCAAATTAACTGATAAAAAACTATCGTAGTTTAATTAAGGATTTTGCTTCATTTCTTCCCCATCATATTTACAAAATCTTTGGTTAATTACATTAAGCGATACTTTCACACTTTGAGAAAATAAGTGTACAATTGTGAAGTCTCCTCCTGCACTGAAGGAGAACAGGTGAGTATCCGACTACCTGCCGAATGTTTACCTCATCGCCATCGCTGTCCACAGAAAGAGAAGTCTGCGATTTACAGGTTTTCCTCTTTGCAACTTAACATGACCCTTTTTCATACCCCGACCGTTGTGGTCAACATTCCAACCAGGTGTGTGGTTAGGGAAGACTGCCTCCTACTACACTAAGGGTTAATGTCTTCCTAAAATCCCTCAAGATTTAAGATAATTTGTCCTCATCGATGGCACAGACGTGGGATGAAAATCAAGGTCGCTTAGGAACTTTACTCCAGACAGAAGTGTCCAGCTGTCAGGCGATCATCATACAGAGGAATGGCGATTGTGTACTAAATTCTATTCGTTACATTAACTCAATTTACTGTCTGTTTTCCAACAAGAGGATCGCATGTCAATAATGGCGGACTGTTCACTCTATAATGTCGCATCGGTTACAGGAAAATCCTTCGCCTGTCAGACAACCAGCTCAATTTGCGACGTCCGTTTAGTGTGGGGAATGTAATCTGGAATGTTCTGTGCCGTTGGTGGAATATGAATCAGCTGTTGTGGTCAGATCGGCTACAGGTGCAGCACGAGCTTGAGATCATGTCGGTCAGCGCCAATGTAGACGAGAGATTGCAGCCCATTAGTGCGCTGGACAGGAACAGAGAGGGTGCCACCAACTATTAACTGTACATGAAAGAGTTAAATTACCACTGTCAAATCGTCTATATACGATACCTTGCTCGTTAGCAGAAGTGATAGAAAGAGACCGATAGAGATTTCGCAGAATGCGAATACAATTTTTATTTCCTATATCCGCCAAAAATCCTCTCCCCTGTCCACGGAAGTTCGGTTGTTGATGCGGGGACCGACTTTGTGAACAGGAACTGCAGCATCAGAAGAGCGGAAAGTGCCGCTGATGATATTTATTAGCATTTGATCTCTATGTGACATCGCAAACACAGGTTTATCCTTAATCTGAGTGTATATAAATTGTCTTCTATTGTACTTCCGTCCAGTAATCGCCCAGCCATTGCTGAGCAGAGTTACGGTGGGAGGAAGGTTCTGGGCTTCATCGGAACTCACACGAGAGTTTGTGAGAAGCCTGAGCGCATTATTATTATTATTATTATTATTATTATTATTATTATTATTATTATTATTATTATTATTATTATTATTATTATTATTATTTCTAATGCCAGCGCCGCCTGTCGTTAACTGACGTCATTCTGTTATTGAGCAGCGGAATCTAATCAATGAAATCTGTCTGATCACCGCCGTGAGAGATTCCAGTCCTGTCTAGAAAACATCTCAGGTGCATTTCTAAAGAGATCAGCGACAGTGGAAGACCATCAATTGGATGTCGGTTCTATCTCTGGAGATGAAGAAACAGATATTGTTTACTGCAGCTTTTTTCCTTTCTCTTTATAGTGCGCACGGGTTAGATGTTTTATGTTTTATACGCAATTAATTTACATATGAATTATTTGAAATAAAGCTTTTGTACGCAGGATAAATCGGATTAAGTAGATTTTCGAAATTATATGCTTGTATCTGCTGTAATTATGCGTGAATACACATCGTCTGAATACACAACTACACGAGGACATCAGTAAACATATTATATACAGTATATTTTCACCAGTAAATGTTATGTGAAACTTGTTTCACTTTTGCATATATAACACTGGTCAACAAATTTTTATTTTTTTTCTTTGGCAGACCATCTAGGAGTGTTTTCTGGGGTTTTGAAGGTCGCTGATTACGAATATAACATTGGTTTTGTCTGATTGGCTCTAGTTTAGAAGATATTGATAGCCTCAAATAAGCCTAAACTGCTAAAATTCTCCCTGAAATACTTCAATATAGAAGCAGTAAATAATAATTTTCTGATATTATTGAATCATTATAATGATTATAATCATTATAATGATTCAATAATATCAGAAAATACATAATAATTATTATGTATGTAGTGTTTTTAAAACAGTTTGCACATAAAACTAGGGCTCATGAAGCAGTTTGTTAAGGCGTTGAACAAAGATGGGGATTGCTTCAAGTACATATGCAGGCAATTTCCAGGTCTTTCCATCGAAAAAGCTAAAGGTGGCATCTTCGATGGACCTCAGATTCGAACGCTCATGAGGGATTCTGACTTCACTAATCATATGAACATGGTTGAGTTAAATGCTTGGGTGTCCTTCACAGATGTAGTGACAAACTTTTTGGGAAATCACAAAGCTGACAATTACAAGCAATTGGTCCGTAAGATGCTTACTGCATACGAAAAACTAGGGGCAAATGTGAGCATCAAAGTTCATTTCTTGTTTAGCCACCTCGACAGATTTCCTGGTAATCTTGGTGATTACAGTGAGGAGCAAGGAGAGAGATTCCATCAAGACATCAAAACAATGGAAGAGAGGTATCAAGGCAAATGGGATGAGCACATGATGGCAGACTACTGCTGGAACCTTTTGAGAGACTGCCCGAAAGTTGCTCACAAGCGAAAATCGTATAAACGTCAATTTCACTTTTGTGAATAAATATGTTTTGTGTGTTCATTGTAACTAAGAATCTAGTGTATAATAATGCTTTGCATTAATTTATGATATATAACTGATTATGTAAATGTTTTTTTCCCTTGGAGAATTAAAATTCAGCAAATTTTTAGCAAATTTTTTGTATATTCTCGAAATATATGAAAAGTGTTCATTTATTAATAAATGAAATGATGTTATATCTAACTTAACTTGTTAGATTGAGATTTTACACTGTCTTTGTGGTTTTGGATTATCATAAAAATCAATATCTGACATTTTGCACTATTTAGCCGTTTTTTGTACGTTTAGTTATGGTCGCGAATGGGTGATTTCAGACGAACGACCCCCCTGTGATATCTCCAAAACTAGAGCCAACTTGAAAAAACAAATGTCAGATTCGGATTCAGCGCCCTTGAAAACCCCAGAAACCAGTCTCACTTTTCCTGCCAAAAATGTGTGTTGACCAGTGTAATTAGACCCTCATTCCAGAGGTGGTACACTGTCTATTCCTGCATCATCAAAATTAAATCACAAAATTGATTGGTAACTTTGTTTTTTACCCAAAAATCATTCTATTCTTTGTGGAGACCTGCACAGACGATAGTCTGGTGACGGTACAAAAAATATGCACTCGGCTCGTGTTAAACACCACATCTTTCTACCTTTAAAGGGTATATACCAATAGAGGATTTTCACAGGTGAGTGGAAGCATACCTGTTTCGACTTTTGCGTATGTTCACGTGCCATTCTCGCCTGTGTGGATCGTGTTGAGTGCGGATGCTGAGGAGGATGGGACTTTGATTAATAAAGATATGATATGGTAGACACACCTGCGATAAAATGTAATTAATTATACGAGTTGAGAGGTTTAAACGGTCAGTCTGAGAAAGTATGGGCAGGGTGAACTATAGCGACAGCACAAAGATGGCAGATAATTGGGATAAAAATCTATTGGCTCACCTGTAGAAATAAAGAAATGCTACTCGGTAGGTCAACCACGACCGGATCATCAGTCGTCGGGAATAACGATGAGAGGAATCTCATGTACAGAAAGAATACCGCTGAAGTTCGGCGGCCTTATGAAATGGGTGGTCCGGATTTCACACGTGGCGTGCGATGTTTCATGAGCAGCTAGTTGGTGTGTGAGCAGATTACATTCTATAATGGGAGCAGGATGTACCCGACATTGACATTATAGACTCTGGTCGATCTTCCAGGAAATTATGTGACATTTTTTGGATCCAGACTCATGATGCTTTGACCATCTCGCTCCACTACAATACGTTTCCGGACAGAGCCTCTTTTCTGTTGGTCCTAACGTTTATACAGAGTTCTGAATTATACATACATCTAGCATATAGGTCTCCTTTAATTCCTATTTGCTTTATTCTATTTTTCAATACATGACACCAGGTTTCCTGTTTCTTCTCAGCAGGGACAAGAAAGGAGTGATGGTGTCAGAGTACGGGAGGCGAGACCTGACGTTGGACGACAAACTCGGAACAACTCCGGCGTTTTCAATACATGACGTACGCAGTCTTCCGATCTGTGCTGCCATCTGTGAGCAGGACGACTCCTGTACGTCCTTCTTCTACAACAAAATGTCCAGACAATGTCAGGGCCACGACCGCAGTCTCGACTACACAGAACACTTTGAGAAATGTGAGGGCACCAAATATTACAGAATGTATGAAAGTAAGAACCCTTCATATATTTATTTCTAGACGCTTTGCTGTTTAGATTGCATAATAATTGATATTACTTTAATTAATAGACTTTGTCAGATCGTAAAACGTCAAAATAATCTCTCTGCTAATTGCAATCAGTCAGCATGAAAGAGTTAACATTGCTCTTTCTCCAACAAATAATGTAGTGCAGCAAAGTTGTCAGGAGAGATGATCGACATGTATCCGCTTTCTGCCCAGATTTTTCGTATATGCATATTATAATAGTGTACATAATTGGAAACTAGTCCTTATTTATTTTAAAAGAAATAGCCTATGATTTTAGCTTAATTAGGTATTCAAAAATGTTTTAAAAAGCAGGAAAGTCAAAAAACGAAGATTCTTATCCATTTTACAAACACTTTTAAGAGACAATGTTCAGTCAGTAAAGTTTACTGTGTGAATAATCTACTTCTCCAATCGGGAATATACATTTACTTTAACCATTGTTCCGAATGTACTGCTATATTTATGTTATATGTACCATTATTTCTTATCGAAACGCTACTATTATACTTACTAGGAACTCTCAACGTTATCGAGTATATTGCAAGCTGTCAAGCTCCTATCTTCAGCTTCGCTGTATTAGAGCTACGACAGTTTCCACAAACCTTTCACCTGGTGGTGGCTCTCAAGACAGACCAGATAAGAGCTCTCCGGTCCATGTGAAGACAATTATCGCTAACCGACTCCTCTGACGTCAGTTAAAAAAATTTTTTTAAACGGCTCTAAATGAGCCAGCGAATCTACCTGTGGTCACTAATCGAACGCTTTCTTTATCGGTCCACCGAGAATTTCGAGCAGCAGAGACCTCAATAATTTAATCTGAACAGGGCTTATATAAGCTCGGGAGGCCGGCCGTGTTGACATCTCCTCGCTTTATACGCCATTGCGAGCACAAAATTGAAGTCAGATTTCCCAGCCTCGCTTTGAAGAGCACAGTAAATACGTGCTGACGTAAGAGACGGGCCGATCACCGAGTGCGCCTAACATATTATACGAACTGACAAATCTATTACTAATTTTATTATCGCTTCAAAAGGAACCTCTAGAATATTCCAACACTTCCGGATCCAATTACTGTCCTTGTGAGCTGGCAAGTAACTTGTAAGGCGCCATCAGTAAACCATCCTGACATTTTCATCAGGTGCTCTGTTATTTACTGCAGTCATGCCACCTGGACGATCTTTCGGATTTTTAGAATCAGTGTCAAATTAATTCTCATTTTTTAAAAAATTTTTATTAGAGTCGGACGTTAAACCTGCGGGGAAACGCCTTTCGGTGTTTTCTGGCCGCAACATACCGGAAGGTGTACTCACAGAATTGCACTACGTACCAAGTGCAGCAGAATGCTTGAAGGAGTGCGGGGTAAAACCGAGATGTGTGTCCGTCTATTACAACCAAAAAGACAGAGAAACCTGCAAAATGTATTTACACGTGTATCTCTCAGGATTACAGGCTTACTTAATATGGCCTGGATCGGAATTTACAGACATAACAAAAGTAAGTAAGCAAAAATTCCCCAGTCATGTTTCCCCACTTTCAATTAGCAAACTCGATAATTTTCATAATTTGTTGTATAAAGTTGAAATTTGTTCAGTTGAAGATTTAGTTTGATAATTATTCTTAAAATAATAATAAATGTAAAAGAACTTCAGACTCGTATTTTCTTTAATCGTACAAACTTTAAAAATGGAATCACAGATGAATCTAAAATAATATTATAATGATTCTCTCATGGCTTCATGTTACCTTGGGGCTCTAATCTTCCCCTATTGCCAGTCCATGTTATGCTAGGCCTTCCCTGTAATCAGGTATTCCTTTATCCTTTAACTTCTGATCCTAATCTTCCCCTATTGCCAGGTCCATGTTATGCTAGGATGTCCCTGTTTCTTATTGCATAACAACACCCTTATTTTATGCTGTACAAATCCTTTTACTTCATAAGAAAGTTTGAAATCTTCACCAGTAAATATCCCTATTAGCACCATTTGTTCTGTTAATGTTGTTTAATAAAATTCTGCTTCAGTTTATTTTTGGTGAATAAACCTGACACGTTTAAATACAGAAACCCCGTGGAGGCCGAAATAAAATAACTGACCATTTTTAAGTTCACCTCAGTGCAGAAATAAACATTTTGCTGGAGGAGTAAGTCTGTATGTCGGTTACATGGCAATGGGAAGAGGTGGATCTGCATGCGGTGTTGCTAGGGATACCTGTGAACTGTATCTACCATTTTCCAATAGGTTTTGGCTCGAGAGTTATGGAAAACTTTGAAATGAATAATAATAATAATGCGATTATATTCCCCTTTCGAAGTAAATAAATGACTGATTTACCAAGGAAATTATCAAATATATTTTGATACAGTTAGTAAATGCATCAGCTAGGATGACCTGGTAGCTGCCTACTAGGAGCGACACATCATCAGTCAGGTGTTGCCACATTAAGCTGAATGCCCTGTTTACAGACAGTCTACAGACGTTCCGTGTCCTCTGCATTGTTAAGAGGATGTGCACCACGTGAACTATCACCGGGTTAGACTTTCAAATAAAAAATCATCGACCTTTCTCCAAAAATTACCTTTGCCGTTCTCAAAACAAAATAAATATATAATTGTTTCACAAAGTCTTTATATGAATTTTATGTCACAAAGGTGAGAAAAAGGTGTCGATTAACTACTCGAATCTTCGCGCTTTTCGAACTGTTTGCAAACAGAAAAGGTTGAGCCAGGTTCTAGGGTTCTTCTATCCCCTCTTATTGCTGGTGTTGAAGGTTGACATGTATGTCAGTGGTCTCGAAAGGGTTAACAAATTATTAAATAAGATAACCTTCTTATCGTTTAGGTTATTGTGTCGAAGACCCAAACTACGTCAAATATCCTGCTGCAAACACTTGCCTTAAGTTATACCAGATAAGTCGTAGTTGGGGAGAAGCGAAACTAAAATGCCAGACCAGGAATGAACAACTGATTGCAATCGATACTGAAGAAGAAGAAGTAGAGAATTTGGTGAAAAACACTATACTAAATTCAGGATGTAAGAAGCATCTTTTCTCTTTTTTCATATCTCCTATTTGTATCGATCGAACTGTGGTAGCTTGAATTATTACTTGTGCAGTTAGCATACCTGTTGCTCCTTGTTACTAATAAAGTAGCAATAATAATCATATTAATTCTGAAATGACTTGACGAACATCTGTTGGTTAGTTAAGGGGTTAATTGTTGATCCTTGTTACTAATAAAGTAGCAATAATAATCATATTAATTCTGAAATGACTTGACGAACATCTGTTGGTTAGTTAAGGGGTTAATGCCCTTGATGCTCCAACTCTTCAAGTTTCTAGGCAGACGATTCACCTGTTATACTTGGCATTCTTAGAGAATTGCATACACTCTTAATGTCGCACCGAAACTTGAAATTTTAACGAGTTTTGTTAACTATTAAATGATATAAAGCCAGTTTGAAAATCATAAAAATTTAGAAAATTACAAATATACAAAAGTAATATTAATTTTAGATAGCTGTTATTAGACCTATATAAAAGATAAAGCGACGCTTGAAGGTAAATGTTCGTTCTCATCTACTCTTATCGGAACTAGTATCAAAATTATTACTCCTTAAAATTGTGGTAATCTTTGAGATGGAATAACTGGTTTGATCGAATAATACTGGTGAAAACTTTAGAAATTGTTAGTTTTATGTAAACTCTTTCCGATTCTTCAGAAATAAATGAATTTGATAATATGCATAAAAAGACTTGACGGACAAAGCTTTATATTGAAAGAGGTCTAAACCCGTTAACCAGAGTATGTAATGAAATAGGCTTCAAAAACACAGAGAGGACTCTTCAGACTTTTCTCATCACTGATATTCCATCATTACCTTTATTTTCTTACTGCCAAGGCGTCAAAGCAGGAAACAGTTTTTGGATTTCTCTAAGATTACATAAAAGTAATTACTTTCGAAAATTATCCAGGTAATTTCCTTATCTGATATTACTTTTATGCTGATAGATCGATTACAAATTGAATATTGTTAAATTTGTCTACAGTGGAGCAAAGGGTTAGAAATCAAATTTTTATATTATGATTTCAGAAGTTTCTCGATTTCTGTTTATAAGACCAATCTGTCTTTTCTGTCTTTGTTAGATAGTTATATGCATTACCATATTGGGATAAGAAGGCACGATGGAGGCAATATGTTTCCGTAAATGGAGATCCTATTCTGTACAGCGACTGGAAAGATGGGAAACCGCAAGATGACAACCGACGCTGTGTGTCTATTCTGTGCATAGATTATAAATGTTCCTGGGAAGCTGTTAGCTGTGACGCAGTCTATACGCAATATATTTGTGAAAAAAAATTTTAATCACTTCACTAAGATATTAGAACTCATGTTTGCAAACACTACAGGACACTATGTCATATGATGTAACAAATATTGGTGTTCAAGCGAATTTCTCGTGGACACCAGCCGCACCATGCAATCTTTTGCATCCGGAAAGAAGTCCCACGACACCAGGTGATGTTCTCTGACTGATGTAACCAGTGATGAAATCGTAAAAGACGTTCCACTGTTCTGCGTCCAAATTTCTTTTTAAATGTTTTATTGTTAATGATAAACAGTTCAAGCACATTTGACAAACTTAATTATCAGTTTTAGCCCATTAATTTCAATATGAATTCCTACAGAGCAAGACATTTTTCTGCTTCTGTTTTTTTTTTATAAAACCTGAATAAAAATTAAATCGTTTTATTATATAAATGAAGATGAAGAAAGATTTTCTTGTTAAAATTTGTGAAATCCTGTTGTTCTCATTTAGTTTCGTCAGTTTTTGTTTCACTCTAAATTTATAAAATGTTTAAAGTTTTGGTCCATAATTGTTGTTTTAGAGTTTTTCCTATATGATGCCTAAATATATATGTAGAGGTACACACAATTAAACTTTTGTTAAGAGTAAAGCGCAATATTTGTGCAAATTACCTATAATTTGCTATTTTTGTTGTCAATTAATTTAACAATAGGTATTTTGCATTAAATTAGAATTGAAATCTTAACTGAAATTTTGTTGTTTTTTAAAAAAATTCTCGTTATATTGAATTGTTCTAGAGATCAAAATAGAACTCATAATAGCCAATAATTTACATAACAAAAATATAAATTCCAAATCGATTATTTCACTAAACAATTGACAATTTTGGGAAAAGAACAAATGATTTGTGTTGATGCAAAGAAATCAGTTGCTTTTCGGAATAAAATATCACGTGGCAAGCGATGATTCGATCGAAAAACTATCGTCTCACGAAGAGTATTTAGCAGACGGAGTTCATTGGTAACAAAGGAAAATGTCACCCGTCTGTTCGATGGCACGGAAACTAAAAATCGACTTTTAGCAATTTATCGCCAGATTCTGACCTCGAACATATAGAAAATAAAGAAACATTCAAAATAAGCTGAAGACAGCAGCAAAAGAAGCTTCATAATCTTGGCTTATTTATTTATTATTACACAACAACGAATTCGTACAGTTTTTCTGAAAAACATTTAGGTCAGTTATTAGAATGTTATCAGTAATAATGAGAGCATGGAAACAGTCAGCATGATGCCAATAAACTATTACATATCAATAAAAAGAATGTAAAGTTTAAGCATTAAAAAAATTAATTCACTATTGGAAATTTGTCTAAATCTAAGCACATATATGCAATAGTTTAAAATAATGCCAGTCTAAAGTTGAGCGCATACGATTTAGCACCATTCATCTACTGCTTTCTCTCTCTGTGATAACATGTGCGTGAGATATGAATAGTATGAATGAGTGAGTTTGTGTATTTGAGTGTAGGCGTGAGTATGAGTGAGTGAGTATGTGTATGTGAGTGTATGCGTGAGTATGAGTGAGTGAGTGAGTGTCTGTGTATGTGTGTGTCCCTCTCTCATAATTCATGTTAAATTCCTTATAATTTATTTCTATTTTCCCAAGATTAGAACCTAAATCCGTCTTCTGTTTATACAAACACAGATCTGTCAGTGATTCGACAACAAATCAACGTCTGTGCGTCAAACCGGTGCATGATGCTGTATCATAGGACTCGCCTGCAGACTCAGACAGACCGTGAAACATCACGTGCTGAGGGCGGAAACTTGAGTTTCACTTCCCCGTCCACTGCCTCCGCCCTCTGACATAGCGATTAGCCAGACAAAGATTCTTGGAATGATTTTTTTGAAAACGAGCCGCTAAACGCTACGGCAGGAAAATCAATCTACAATAGTAAAAATCCGTTTTAAAGGCCACAATTGTAAAGGAATCTTTGGTATATTTTATCTCGCGTGATGACAGTGGGTCGGACCACCGGCTTTACGCACGCGCTCCAGGCAACAGAGTTCGGAAAGAACCTTTCTCCGCCCGTAGGAATCTGGCGATTTGGACAAACTTCGGCGTTCGTGTCAGGAAATAAGGAATCCACAGCTTACGACCAAACGGAAACAAATGCATAACTTTCTAATAAATAGTGAGATAAACTCTGTAAATAATTGACATTCAGCCAGAGGTGAAGAATGGAGGTGAGGTTATTATCCAAATGTAATAATACGGATGCGATATTTCGGGTAAATCCTTGCGCCTCTTTGTATTCCTTATACACGACCGCAGACAGAGAGGAAGGAAACGTTAAGTTAACCGTTATATTTCTGCACAGAACCATCAACTTCGTCAAGCATTTTCGAAGTAAAAATAATAGGAGAATTTTTTTAATGTTCCGTCTAATAAATTTTAATTTTGGATCTTTGAATAACCACTCGGTGTTATGAGGGTAGCTGGGGGCTTCCGTGTTGTTTGCGGCTGATCGGGTGGAAGCTTTGTGGATCCGGGTATATGCATTCCCCCGATTTCTTTTGCTCTTATAAACTCGTTTTGTGCATTCATGGATACGTCAACATCACCTTCGTTGATACATCGAAGAGGTCGAGTAACCTTAGATTTTATTTCCTCTCCTCTGTGCTGGAGATCGTTAGCTCCTGAATACAAATTTAGTTAATAATTCCCCCTACAGCTGAGTAGACGAAAATATAGAGAAACAGAGGTCGAGTTTATGCAGCAGAATAACCAGGAATTTACGGTTTATGTTTGATGAAGTGGAAAATCTCCGTCACCTTGTATCTATTATTGACTTCTCTCGTGTTTGATCTGTAAATGTTGGCAAAACAAAATCCATAATCAGGTGTTCAATAATTAAAGTTGCGCTTGTAAAGTTTACAAATTTGAATGACAACTTAACATGAGGTGGCTTATATTTCATTGCCATTATAGGAAAAGCAGCTACGCGGGCGATTCCTGGTGATAATTCAGGCGGCTGACTTGGCTGTTGGATGAAAACGGATACAGCTGCGTGCTTCAGAACATTTTTGTACGCATCCATGCACGATCTATTTACCATAGCGAGGAATAACCGATGCCTTATACCAGTGATTCCCAACCAGTGGGTCCGGACCCCTGATGGAGTCGCCAAGTCTTTTCTGCGGGGTCGCGGAACCCTGGAAGTTTCAGTTTCTGTCGTAAGACTGAGTCAAGCAAACTGTTCATCAGTATGTATCTGTTTTGTTTATATGAACAATGTTTGCCGGCTTATAAGACGCACTTTTTCCAGAAAAAAGTATACAAAAATTACCCTGCGTCCAATACAGCGGTATCATCGATGGGAGGCCGGACGCCAAAGGTATAAGGCTTGTCTCCCACGGCAGCACTCCCAGTTGCATCACAGACCTCTGTGGTAACACACTTGCATCACCGGTACCCTGCAGATTTCTGTCGCTGTACCACACTCATAGAAACACGGACAATACACGCTCCTGACAAAGGCCGGAACTCTAACTGTTACCACAGTAAGACTGACGCAATCGAGCCACGCTCCCATTGGCTAACGCCATTGGGGCCTGCAGCCAAAAGACTCGGACCACGACACATGGGGCAGAGCACACTACAAGGACTGGACTGTGACTTCGGCTGGATGCACACCAGTATCCACAGTATAAGTTCTCTAATTCATATTTTGTATATTCTCCCATGTATATAACAAATTGTAGGTACATCAGAGCGATATCCTGAGAATATATGTAAATACTATTCGCTATCTCAGAGCAGGAGGTATTCACTTTCTCACAATTATAAAAATGTTTTTTTTTTCCATGATGTAAGAAAAAGATGACTTAATTTTCACCTCGCGCTTCGCCAGTGCTGTCGACTTTAATGTTCAAGGCGATACGCAGTTTTGAATCCATAAAATACTTTTTAAAAATCCGTTAGAAAGAAGCAATGAAAATACCACTATTTGCTTTATTACCATTAGGGATTCCTTTTTGTCCGTCTCTGATGTTAATATTAATGATGGAATAAGAAAATATTGTTTCCTATTAAATTACCTTCAAAATCTTTTCAAAACTTCTATTCTTTGCTAACAGAATCAAGGGATATTTCCACACTCCGAATTATTCCCTTTTTACACAAAATTTATGGAAAATTTTAAATCGTCTTCATTTTAAACAAATTTTTTTTTCCTTTTATGTAAAAGTAAAAAGTAAAATGAATTGCAAACAAAAGCTTGTTTATCTACTATTCTATCACAATCGCTCATATCATTCTGACCACGTGTCTGCTCTCGTGCAGTATACACGGACTACTCGCTTCTCTGGATTCCTTTTACCGAAGTTGGCTGATCAGCGGTAATTGACTTGAAACGTGAAGTGATTCCCGCTGACAGATCACAGTCATATCAGTATGACAGCAAGAACATGAAACAGCTCTTTGTACCACCTGGTCATTGGTCAATCGGCGACCATTGATGAGGTGGTTTTGAATCATCTTCGGCTGGACAAAGGCGCGCACATCTGAAGCACGTGGTGTATACGTCATTAGTTACCATGTCTGTCTGTTCGACACAATAGCCCTCCCTGCAGAAGGGAAGTACCTTTGTTTGCACAAGATAGAAGAAGAGGTGTTGTTATCGAATTGCTCATTGATCACCAGTATGTAGGGGCGACTGATTACAGCTTTGCATCTATTATACACTCCGGTATTTAATGTGCATTTAACATTTATTAGTTTCCTGGACACGAACAAATTTTATGTTACCCTTCAAAATATTATCATTCTATAATCAATTCAAAATATATAGCTAAATCTAGAATATCTGAAATCATATCGATTTTCGTTGTGTCTTCAACCAGTTTTGAACACCCAATTAGATTGGAAATGTACCAGGGTAGTCGGAATGTTAAGAATTACTGGAAAATCAGATCTTTGCTTCCGTGGTCAATTAAGCGAAACTTTATATTGTTTCTACTGTCAGAACAAGAGCGGAACCTTTCCTTAACTGATCTCAGTCTTTTAATGAGCAGAGTAAATCAGTCAGAAGAATCGGTCCAATCACTGCAGACATAGAAGCTTGCAAACCTCACTCAAACAAATCTCAGGTACATTTCAAGAGAGCATCAACTTGGATATCGGATCTCTCACTGTAGAAGAAGAAACAATTATGTTTACTGTAGCATTTATCTTGACTCTTTATAGTGGACATGGGTAAGATTGGTTACATTCTCTTATGAATTATTTAAGCTAATGCTTTTGTACTCAGGATAAATTTGATTAGGTACAATAGCCTAAATATATGATTGCATCTACTGAAATCATACATGAATAAACATCATAGAATAAAAAAAACTACTGAAGGACATCAGTTTATATATTGTAAGAACTACATTTTCACCAGCAAAAGTTATAAAATTATTTCACTTCTCTATAAAATATAAGACATTTAGAACAGTGATCGTACATAGTCTATTTCAGCATCAGCCAAATCAAATCATATAATCAATTTGCTAACGTTGTTGTTTGCCCCAAAATCATTTAACCTTTTGTGGAGATCTGCACAAAAGATATAAAATCTACTGGTGACATTAGATAAATATCCACTCCGTTTATTCTAAACATCACTACATTTTATTTACCTGTAAAGGGTTTATACCGATAAAGAATTTTCATAGGTGAGTGGAAACATATCTGTTTTGATTTTTGCTTATATATTCATGAGACATTCTCGTCTGCTTGGATCATGTTGTGTGCGGATGCTAGAAAGGATTTACTTTTGAAAAATAAAAAGATGATGTGGAATAAATAGCTGCGATAAGTGGTAAGGAATTATAGGTATTGAGAGTGTTAACCGGTCAAGCTGAGAATGTATGGCCATGGTGTCCCTAACGACAGCACGAAGATGGCAGATAACACTGGACAACAAAATCAAACTTTTTGTCTGCCACTGAGCAAAATGTGGGTGATCTTAGCTAAATTCTGGGTGTTGACTTCAAATCTGAGATCAGAATTTGGCTGGGACGTCAGGTTTTTGAGTTGGAGGAATTCCACCACCAACGCTATATTATGACTTATGTAATATGAACTATATAAATCTTGAACAACAATGTTTGGTATTCAGATGCTTAATGTGAAACATATTTGTCATGATCAGACAACAGATGCATGAGAAAGACTGATAAAAGCAGTATGGAAGATATGGAACGCATTTAACTTACATAGTAGGTGCATTTCTAATGTTAGACATACTTGGTTTATCGGTAATAAGGACAGAAAACTCTCCTCAGAAAACTACAATCTGAAAAATCACTATTGATGGAGACCTTATACCTGCAGAAAGGAACAAAAATATACTTTTTTATTTATTAGATCAAGCGGCTTGTCTCCTGCAAGTGTTTATTGTGACCTTTTCTTTACGATTTCTCGTGGATATTCAAAGAACGCATCCTAGCTTGTTTCAGGTGGTATAAGTTTTGGATGCTTTTCTATATATCAGATATCCTGCAGTGTAAGGGGATCAGTTTAATGCATTGTCACAACGACTAATAGCAGTTACGCACGCAGCTCTGTATCACTACATCTAAAAGTACAAGTGTTAAATTAGTCAGTAGTTTCTACCATAAAATCACAGGACTACTTCCTGTCATGTCCAACTTCGAGAGAACAACTGGTGTCTGCTAACTACTGATTACAGTTTTTCCAGCGAATTTGAATGCTTGCATCTCGATATTTCACTGAAGGAAAGAAGGAAATCAATAACTTATGTAAAATAAAAATTTTATTCTTTTGCTAAATTGACTTGCAATATGCCAATAAATATATAATATTTGTAAATAGTAAATAATTCAAATACATAGTGCTAAAATTGTCTAAAACAATACGGAATTGCACATCAGTTATATATTATATATATATCGCATCATATAGGAAAAAACAAAAACAATTAGAGCACAAAACGTCAAACATTTATTTAAATTTGTGTAACAAAAACACAGAAAACTAAGAGAAAAACGAATTTTTAAAATTTATTTTTAAAAGTGGTGATCCATCTTCATTTAAATGACAAAATGATTTAATATTCATAAAAAGTTTTACAATAAAAAAACAAGTATAAAGCCGTAATTTTTATGCAAGAATTCACTTTGAATTTAATTTCCTAAAATACATCATTAAGTTTGTTACGACAGTTTGAACTGTTCATCTTCAATGTTTTCACAAACCATTTAACGTCTGAACAGAACAGTGAAGCAACTATACAAGTTTTATTAGGGATTACATCAGGCACAGATTGCATCCACTTGGTCTCTGAAACTTCTTTCCAGAAGCTTGAGATTGAATGGTGCACCTGAGGTTCACAGAAAATTCCCATGGATACCAAAGTTTGTCACATCCTATCAAATACATATCTTTTGTAATGATCGCCAATAAGAGTACTACTGACATGTTAATAAGGCGATTTGAAATCTTTTTCGCAGATGAAGTTCTCTCGGACAGTGTAACAGTCAACAGGTTCCCATTTACCTCTGTAGAAACCAAACTTAAGGTGCACACAGCGTCGGTCGTCTCCCTCTCCAGGTTTGCCGTTTTTCCAGTTGCTGTAGACAATTGGATCACCATTCAGGTATACATACTGCCCAGCATTATTCCTCCTTGTTCCAATATGATAACTCCTGTAATCATCTAATAGAAACAGACAGGCATAATAACTGACTAAGTAACTTAAATAGCTAACATTTTGAAGTAGATAGTTTTTGTTTTACCTAAAAAATACTGTAGGTATTTTATGTTAAAATAAATTTTAACTATTCAAAAAAAGGAATTATACATCGATAGTAATAAGAAAGGTTTAGAAACCCCTTTCTGTGATTTTAAGCCTGTTTACTTACGTCATTCGGTTAATGTGTTTATATATCAATTAATATAAGGTTTTAGGCACCACGAGTTTTATAAAACTATCTAAAGACATTTACGAATCTTTAAATATTTTTATACTCAAAAAGAAACCGATTGTAAAACTCCAACCAATACTATTTGTTGAAAACAAGAAAAAACAATGCATAACGGACTAGGATGTAGGAATCTATTTAATTAACTTCAAAATAACCAAATGTTTAGGAAGTATGTTTTTGAAATTAGCATCTGTGAGAGTAGCCGAGAATCAAACCTTCCCTCAAAAGTCAACGTTATTTTACTTGTTTCTCTATATTTTATAGGTTAGTTCAAATTCTCCTAACCGTGGAATATTATTAATGTCCCTGTTCATTTCTCTTATTTCCAGACTGGTAACATCATGGGTAAATTAACAAAACTGGCTTGAAATTTTTCACCACAGTTTCGTCGCATTAAATTTATATTCCCTTTTCTTATAGTCAGATACCACAGCTGATCTATCTTTGAGTTCATCCGAATGTTCCATGCATTAAACGCATCAGGTCTCTCGGTAAAGAACAGATTCGATTGTATTAACCCTTACGCGGTCGAATCTCACCAATTTATTTTCTATAGTATTTACTTTAGTGAGACACTACAGGACAATCGGTCTATCAACGGCATCGCATCGCGAATAAAAGGACAAAAATATGTATCTCAGCGGAATTCGGTTGTTAAAATGCGTGATGTTCGAAAAGTTTAATTTCGCAAATTTAACTGCAAGAAAAAGTGAATTAAAAAGAGGAAAAACTGCTGCTTACATCCGGCATATCTATGGGTGTACTGCACAGCGTTATCTTCATTCTCACTCTCGAATGTAATAAGATGACTATCCAGAGATTCACATTTAGCTTTCGCTTCTTCCCAGGTAAGACTGTCCAGGTAAAATTTGAAGCAGGTCTTTCCATTAGGATAGCTGATGAAGCTTTCGTCTTCATCACAGAAACCTATACATTAATCAATCATGTTATTTTATAATAAAAAACAGGAATTTTCAACATCAGCAAGAGAGGATGGATGGACACAGGACAGAAAGGTGTAGCAGCATCAAAGTCTGATGACACCTCATAATCTGTAAAGAGTTCAGTGATATATTTCTCATCTTTGCAGGGTAGCGTTTTATATTTCTGAAAGGAAGAGAGTGTTTTCTCACTAACAGATGTATGCATTTTAGAATCCAAAATAGTGGATCTTAGATAACATGTTATTTCTGAACTCAGCAAAATATATCATTATCCGTATATGACTCTTATGAAAGAAACAAACCGACAGAATGTTCGGTAAAGACTACTTAATGATGAGAACAACATTTTGGCCTGTGTTAAGGATTTGTTAGAGCCATTATATAAACAAATAAATATATTCGTAAATACTGAAAAAAATTATTAGAAAAACACTAAAGAGTCGTCGGATGACTCAGGCAGCATAATAGATTATGCAAACAGCTCAGTAATCCAGATGTAAAGAAAAGACGTCCAGAGGCGAAAGAAATATTTCAATTTATAGAGCAGAAGGTCCAAACAAATTGTAGAGTAAATTCACCCAACTGTTGTCAAATAGTTGAAAATACTGATTCATTTACCTGGATGTCTTCACTTTCTGCAGTTTTGACACTAAGTGTATCGTTGGTTATGTTCACCTCTAAAATAACCATCATTCTCCTCCTGGTAGAGTCCGTACACGTTTTTCCAGCTTAACCTGTTCGGTCTTTGCTATGTAGAGAGAGATTCGTCTCCTAAGCCGTGTAAATGCTAGAAGTTATCCTCTGGCAGCAGCTAATAGAATAATTCTATTCAGCTGACATTACTCATCGTGGACATAAATCTGTGAGCCGAGAAACTGCGAAAACACTGTCAGTTTCAACGGTTGCAGAAGACTAATTCTATTCAACGACTAAGCTCTCACTGTCCCCATCCATCGCTGTCCAACTTATTAAATTATGCGAGATTCGAGGTGTACACGCTCGCGACCCTACCATCGCTAGATTCAAAGGTTTCAGTGTCTAACGATAAAGCTCAGGTAATAATACCACAGGTAGATAAGGCACTATGGCATCATATACCTAGAGTAAAATCATAAGGCCACGAGTCAGAGTTAGCAGTTCGGACGATGGTTTTCAGTCATAGAGATTTTAATCAGGTGTAGACTACGTGACGAAAACTTTGGTGTATACAGTTGTCCCCCGGTATTCGCGGGGGGTTACGTCCCTTGAGCACCCGCGAAGAGGGAAAAAACCGCGAATATTGGACGTCGTCCATAAAAATGTCTATAAACGTCAAAATATAACGTAAATTATAATTTAAAAATATAAGTAAATATATAATAGTAATTTAATAAAAAATACAACACTCAGAGAAACACTCGAGATAGCTACACGCGGTAAAATGGGATGATGCGGGGCTGCTGGGCTGCATCTGCCTGAGACAGCGCCTCGTGAGCACAGCCAATCAGCAGCGAGGAGAAATGAATAACGCTCTCGGATTGGCTACTTTCAAACCTCCAGCCAATAGCGTATATTTTATATTCATATTTTGCTGAATTTATGTTAGTATTTATATTACAAAATTAGTAAATTATATTGGTATTAATAATTTATCGTTAAAAAGCATTAAAAAACTATATATTGCCACGAAAAAATTCATATGAAAATCGGGGAAGATATTTGCGATTCCGCGAATTTGCGAGGGTCTCCACAAACAATTATTAGGTAGGTTCTAAAGAGAATTCCGCGAATAACCGGGGCCACGAATGCCGAACCGCGATTACGCGGGGGTCGACTGTATATAGAAAACAGTGTCTATCTTTTAGAACAGTGATGAGCAACCTTTTCAGGATGCGGGCCATAGTGAACTTCGTAGGCTTCTGGAGGGCCACAAGCATTTTCTTACGGAGTTGCAGGCTCTAAGCCTGGTGAGTACCAAACATACTCCATAAACAACCCCTTTTATGACACATTAAAGTCATTTTTATACCAAAATAAAAAGAAAAAATATATATATATATTGTATGACGAATTTATTAATACTATCTTAAGCAGCTTAATGCGACACTTGACTCTTTTCGTTCACAAGTTTTCCTATGTCCGGCTCGATCTGAGACGTTACGATGCGCAAGGAGCTCTCCATGCGTTCGCCTCACAGCCGATTTCGATGCTTGTTTTTCAGCACCTGCATTTTTGAAAAAAATTGCTCATAGATGTAAGTGCTGTCAAACAGGCTTACCATCTTCAAAGCGAGGGTTGACAATTCGGGAAAAATCTTCCTTGGTAGGTAGAGCTTGTAAAAGTCAAGAAGCGGCACATCGCGGATTTTTGCTCTCATTTCAGTGCTACACTGAAGATCAAGAAGCTCCATTTGATGCTCTGGAGGTGCACTTTCACCACTGACATCGAAAGGAATGGAAAAGATGTTGAAGGTATACTCGCATCTTCTGAGATCTTGAATACTGAAGTGAAATTTATCTTTGAGTTTCCGAATCTCTTTTGCATATTTTGCAGAATCATCTGGATTCTCCTTCCTCAATCTTTCAAAATGAACAAGGTCATTGGAGCGAAGTTGTGATTCCCACAGCGACAACTTGGATTCAAATGCCTTGATCTTGTCAAACATGGCGTGGATGAGCTGATCCTTTCCTTGGAGCCTCCGATTCAATTTACTGAAATGCTGAGGAAGGTCGATCAAAAACGCAAAATCGCACATCCACTCGCGATCGCCAAATTCCTTCACTGGTTTCTTCTCCTTCATATCTAAGAAGAGTTCATTTTCTTCCTTCAAATCATAAACTCGCTTGATTATCTGACCAAGGCTTAGCCATCGCAATTCAGCATCACAAACCACATCTCCATAATCAGATGCCATGTCACTCAGCAACTCTCTGAATTGGCGATGATTCAGTCCATTTGATCTGATGAAATTCACAAGCTTCACAATACCTGCAACAACATTTTTCATCCCCAGACATTTTGTGCATAACTGCTCTTGATGAAACAAACAGTGACACAAAATTAACTCACGACCAGTCAGAGCCCTAGCTTCTTGAGAGATGAGAGTTGTTAAGCCGTTGTTCTTTCCAACCATTGATGGGGACCCATCAGTTGCATTGCCACTCACCCTGTTTAAAGGTAGCCCCAACCGCTTCAGTACTTTCACCAACTCTTCTTTCAAATCCGCACCGGTTGTTATACCCATCATTCCCACTATACCCGCTAACTCCTCGGTTATGTTAATTTCAGCATCAATGCCTCGAATGAAGACAACCAGTTGAGCTACATGGGACACGTCAGTGCCCTCGTCCAATGCTATGGAAAACCACTTGAAATTTGATGCTCTGCATTTCAGGATAACTTCAATGTCCTTTGACAGTCGTCTACCCTCCTACCCACAGTAAACCTGGACAGGCTAAATTTTTGAAATAATAGCCTTCTTCTCAGGAAATGCTACATCAGCCACAGCTTCAAGGCATTCCTTCACCATCTCGACATCACAAGGACTTTGGAGACCAAATAACCGGCAAGCACCGAAATGTCTGCCTTAGCAGTGGCTTTCTTGAAGAGATTTTGTAGGCCTGCAAGACGTTTTTCAAATTCCCGTACCTTATCTTTCCGCATCTGTGCCAGAAGGGTACCGTATTTAGATGCATGCTTTGTACCACAATGTCTCCTAACATTATATTCTTTAAGGACAGCCACAGATTCATTGCAAATTAAGCATTCTGCGGTCTCCTTAACACTGGTGAAGAAACACTCTGAGGTCCACCTATCGTTGAATATGCGTGATTCGTCCTCTACTTTTCGCTTTTCCTTCTCAGAGGCCATGTCTGATGGTCAGAAAATCCCGACATGCACACAAATTTGCTACACGTGATGATGCACCCTATCGTCACTCTCCTAGCTATGGAAATGTGACAATGTTGCCGGTTGTTGGTGCCCAAGTTGACGTGGAGCTGAGCTGGCTAGTGCGCGTCCGGCCTGAGTCCCCGTCTAGTCCTTGCCGCGTGCTCCCCGCAGGCGTCGAGGTCCCAGTCTTTTAGCTGCCGGTGTAGCAATTTCAGATTACCCCGCTTCACCTTCACGTTCAGAATACCGGGGGTAGATTGAAGTCTTTACACTGGCCCCAATGGGATTAGCCAATGGGAGCGCAGCTCCATTACGTCATTCCTAGTGCGGTAAAAGTTAGAGATCCAGCTCCTTTCGCCAGCCTGTATTGTCCGCGCTTCCATCAGGGCGGCGGAGCGACAGGTATCCACGGGGGAGCTGTGATGCCAGTGTGATTTACCGCAGAGGCCGGTGACGCAAACGGGAGTGCCTGCCGTGGGAGACGAGCCTGCGGGCGACAGGTGAAAAACAGGAAAATAAAATTACTTTGCCAAAGCCCAACGGGCCGCACATTAGGATGTCGGCGGCCGCGGATGCTCATGTCTGTTCTAGACAGTTTCAATACCAATAGAAACTGTTAATATTGGTAAATATCGCTGTAACCAGAAGAAGTAATTTCAATTTTCGTCTCATTTATACCAAATGGAATCTGGACTCCTGAACCTCGCTGGACCGTTATTTAAATATATGCCTCAGAGATACTCTGGATTTGGGAAACCGTTGGATTTTCGAGATAACTTCTGCATATCAAACGATACCTTCTTGTACTGCTGTGCAAACCTGTCATTGGACTTTGAGTGGAATGTGTTCACACCAAACTGCTGATGTTACCTCTTCCTATTACAGACGAATTCTGGGAAATATAAATATTATTTCATATATATTTATCTGATTTACTTTATCCAGAAAAAAAATAAACGTTTAAATTTCCAAAATAAAACAACCAAAAATCTTTTTCAAAATCCTGATGATCTAAATGTGCTATTTTTAGAACACCGAAGGATTTTGTGGTAAAATAAAACCGACGTCTGATTTAAACGTTCGTGACGATGAAGGTTCAGCTTTAATAGCGCATTAAGTTGGTTCTTAGCGAGTTCAGAACAATCGTGACTCCCGCAGCCAAATATCATCCGTCCTTCCTTCCGAAAAAATGTTCATTATCTTTTTTTACGAGAAATCTTTGTTATTTTACCCCGGATCTAACGGAATTGCTGAAGTTAGATTTCATGATTATTTAAATAAAAATGGCATGAAATGTATAGAATTCTTCTTTAACAGAGTTACCAGGACAAATGGCGCGAATGAGAATCCTTACAAATTACGTTCTTATAATTCCTATCGGTAAGAACGGATTTTGGGCGGCATAAATCGATAATGATATTAAATACAAGAGAAATCTATTCTCCATCTTTAGAGAAAATTGTAGCAATATGCTAAACTGGCATTTGATTTTTACCCTTTTTAGGATGGATGGAACAAGTTGGTTGGCCAAAATCAAAGCAGTGTCATGACAACAAGAGAGCATTCATCCTGAAAGTATGGAAGCACAGTAATCAATGAGAGGATCTGGTGCTGGTATTTCAGGTGGATCCATCATTTCAGATCTGAAGGTTTACGACTAAAGAAAATCTCTGTTTTTTGGTGGTTGCTTTACGATTTTAGTTTTCTTTTAGTCTCAGTATTTCTAACAGAGGTAATAATGGAAGTAAATCCTAAATCAAAGCGAAAACTTTCTGCTTCTGAAATTCTAGATGAAAAGAGAAAGAAATATCATTAATTCAAGAAAAGAATAAAGGTTACCATATATTCTGTTTACTTACTCTTGACATGTCTGTAGTATTCATTTCCTTGTCCGTCCTCTATAAACTGAAGGTCTTTGAGAAACACCGCATCGTAAAGTCTACATATTTTCCTATCTTCCTGGTTAAAGGAGAGGAACACACAAGCAGCTTTCTCACCGCACTTCTTAATGCATTCTTTCACACCTGGAATGCCGTACAATTTCCTTATTACATTTGTGGCAAGCCTTTTATTGGAAAATTCCGTGAGGTGTTTGCTTGTGTTTCTGATGTTTGGTTCTGGAATAACTGCAAAAATTAAGACTTTGTTTATACTGATTTCAAAACCAGTTTTAACACCAAAGAGTTTACATGACTTAAATAAAGAACTTTCCATCTTCTCAATACAACAGATGGTTTACTACGAGACTTCACCAACACGGATGGATTGACTGATGTTCGGTTGATGCAATGATGATCTTTCCAAATTAATTTTCCAGTTCTCTTCCTCAGTCAATGTTCAAAGAAATGGCTGCAGTTTTGAAACCTGCTATAAGAAAACCCTTTAAAAACTATTATTTAAATAGTAAGGTTCATTGCTTTCTTCTGCACTTGGTATCTTGGCTCAAAACGTGAACACAGAATGTCGATTGGATGATTTCAACTTCTGTATCGGTGGAGTTATGAAATTAAACTAAACGAAATTTGATATCAGGAAAGTTTAACAAGATTGTGCCTAAAGTAAGAAACCTTCACCTTAATTAGGCATAGAAATTATTTTCTTCGCATATAAACTGGTAAGATTTTGTAAAACAATGAGAGGGAACACTTGTGGAGAAATCGATGTACTAGCATACCATCAAAGATGTTAATAAAAGCAGGAAAAGGTACAACTTGTCAAACCCTGTCCAGTCGACTTTTCATATATACTGCACAATCATTTACATGGTATAGCATACAAAAACATTAAAAATACCAAAAAAATACAAAGATAACTGAACCTCTACCATGAAAGATATTAGTGCACCAGCTATCAGCATTAAAGTAAAGGTATTTTCACGACCTCCATGAATAGTAGAGTTTCCTCCATAGAGAATTTCACTGATAAGGACATTATATACAAAAGAATTTTCAGAAAGTCACCATTAAATTAATCGTCTTATTTTCTCCCCGCTTTTAAATTTACGATTAACTAATTTAGTGAATATTGTGGAATTGATTCGGAAAATAGAGAAAAAAAACGGTTTCTATCTTCGGAAAATCTTGACAAAAATATTTTTACATACTGATTTACTTTCTTCACATAATTTTCCTACACTAAATATTTATTAAGAAAACCAAGATTTTAGGTTCCAGTGCTCACTTACTGAACACAATTGAAAGAGAGGTCATTCTTGCTAGTATTTTTTAAATTTTCAAATGGTTATAAAATGAAATACCATTTACGAGGCAGAATAATCAACAAATCGACTACTATTTATATAGGAATGTTTCTTACTTTGATACATTTTGTAATATTTGCTGCCTTTGCATTTGTCATAATTTCCGGTGTGATCAAGATTGAGTTCGTGGCCCTGAACATTGCTTGGTCTTTCTGTTGTAGAAGAAGGACATACAAGAGTCGTCTTGCTCACAGATGGCAGCACAGGTGATGAGGCTGCGTACGCCATTCTTCGAAAACGCCGGAGACCTTCCTAGCTTGTCGTCGAGCCTCGGGTCTCGCTTACCGTAATTTGACAACCAGCTGTCCTTTCTGTGGTCTTTACTGGAGGTGAAAAATATCAGAGATCATGTAGAGCGAACGATTTGGAGCTGCTTCAAATAATCGGATAATGTAAATAGAAACTACAGTAGATCCATAAACTAGATATATGTTAATCTCCTCTCACTGTCTGGTTCTCGATCAAACTTAAACAAGTTACCTTACACTACATCTGCTTCTGAAATAGATATGCACCTGTAGAAGATGTGAATGATGCTGTATTATGCCTTTATAAAATCAGACTTCACTGAATTAAAGGATATTGAACGATCGAGTAAGGAAACAAAATTAGCTGTATGTATTTATTATTATTTATTATTATTATTATTATTATTATTATTATTATTATTATTTATTATTATTATTATTATTATTTTATTTATTATTATTATTATTTATTATATTATAAATTATCAGCACTCGATATTCTAACACAAATAGGTCTCCTGCAGAGATCTGCAGTTTAAAAATGTTATTCAAATGACCGACCCAGGAAAGCTTCGAAGACAATAAAAGATTAACTGAACGACACCTGTTTATTTCCCTGTACAATTCAAACAATTTGTAGAAAAGTCAGGAACAACCGCAAAGTGCTCTGCCCAGAAAAGTTTTGTTATACAGCGCACGATTTTCGAAGCAACCTGAGTCTTGAACAGCAAAAATAGTATCACTTAATTTCCTCGGAGCTCGATGGCCATCTTTTAGTGTCCGTATCGGGTCAAACTTCCTCCCTTTGAAGAATAATTTTATTCACACATCAAGTCACTGCTCATTAGACATCGCACGCTACGTGTTGAAATCCTGGTCCACTCGTTCCGTACGACTGCCAAAGTTCAGCGGTATTTTTAACAAAGGTCCTCTCAACGCTATTCCCGACGACTGATGTTTGGTGATGTTTGATCCGTCTTCTTCCTTTTACATTCTCTTGCTAAGTGAGCCAGTAGTTTTTCATTCCCGATTATCTGCCATCCTCGTGCTATCGATCGATATATATTCCACCATCCTCATACATTCCAGACTGACCGGTTCAGACGCTCACCACCTGTAACTCTCATCACAGTATATCTGCCACATCTAATCTTTATTCTCAAAAGCTCATCCTTCCAGCATCCGGCTCCAAAATGCTTCAAACAGTGGGGGCTAAAGGTGAGTATCAGCAAAAGTCGAAAACAGACACATTTTCACTCACCTGTGTAAAATTCGTTATTTGTGTTAGCATTTTGGAGGTTGGAAAATGTGGCGTCGGATAACACGAGCCGAGGCATCATATCCCTCTAATGTCACCAGTCGATTTTCAGATCTTTTATGCAGATCTCCACAAAAGGTAAATAATGATTTTTTTTAGATTAAACGGCAAGCGTCAACTAAATGATCTTGTGATCTAGTATGGCTGACGGGGTCTAGACTGTGTGCGGTCTCTGGACTAGAGATCTTCATGTATAATACAGATGTGAATTAAGTTCCACATAACAGTTACTGGAGAAAAATATACTGTATATAATATTTTACTGATGTCCTCGTGTAGTTGTGTATTCAGACGATGTGTATTCACGCATAATTACAGCAGATACAAGCATATAATTTCGAAAATCTACTAATCCGATTTATCCTGCAACATCTTACCCGTGCGCACTATAAACAGAAAGGAGAAAAAGCTGCAGTAAACAATATCTGTTTCTTCATCTCCAGAGATAGAATCGACATCCATTGATGGTCTTCCACTGTCGTTGATCTTTATAAATGTACCTGAGTTGTTTTTATAGACAGGACTGGAATCTCTCACGGCGGTGATCAGACAGATTTCATTGATTAGATTCAGCTGCTCATTAACAGAATGACGTCAGTTAACGACAGGCGGGCGCTGGCGTTACAAGAATATAATAATAATAATAATAATATAATAATAATAATAATAATAATAATAATAATAATAATAATATATAATAATAATGCGCTCAGGCTTCTCACAAAGGCTCGTGTGATTTCCGATGAAGCCCAGAACCTTCCTCCCACCGTAACTCTGCTCAGCAATGGCTGGGCGATTACTGGACGGAAGTACAATAGAAGACAATTATATACACTCAGATTAAGGATAAACCTGTGTTTGCGATGTCACATAGAGATCAAATGGCTAATAATTATCATCAGCGGCACTTTCCGCTCTTCTGATGCTGCAGATCCTGTTCACGAAGTCGGTCCCCGCATCAACAACCGAACTTCCGTGGACAGGGGAGAGGATTTTTGGCGGATATAGGAAATAAAAATTGTATTCGCATTCTGCGAAATCTCATCGGTCTTTCTATGTCTTCTGCTAACGAGCAAGGTATCGTATATACAAGAGATTTGACAGTGGTATTTAACTCTTTCATGTACAGTTAATAGTTGGTGGCACCCTTCTCTGTTCCAGTCCAGCGCACTAATGGGCAAAGACCTCTCGTCTTCTTTGCGCCGACCGACATGATCTCAAGCTCGTGCTGCACCTGCAGCCGATCTGACCACAACAGCTGATTCATATTCCACCAACGGCACAGAACATTCCAGATTACATTCCCCACACTAAACGGACGTCGCAAACTGAGCTGGTTGTCTGAAAGCGAAGGATTTCCTGTAACCGATGCGACATTCGAGCATTCAGTGAACAGTCCGCCATTATTGACATGCGATCCTCTAGTTGGAAAATAGCCAGTAAATTGAGTTAATGTAACGAATAGAATTTAGTACACAATGCGCCATTCTTCTGTATGATGATCGCCTGACAGCTGCACACTTCTATCTGGAGTAAAGTTCTTAAGCGACCTTGATTCATCCCACGTCTGTGCTATCGATGAGGACAAATTTTCTTAAATCCTGACGGAATTTAGGAAGACATTAACCCTTAGTGTAGTATGGGGCAGTCTTCCTAACCACACACACCTGGTTTGGATGTTGCACAACGTGTCGGGGTATGAAAAAGGGTCCATGTTAAGCTGCAAAGAGGAAAACCTGTAAATCCAGACTTCTCTTTCTGTGGACAGCGATGGCGATGAGGTAAACATTCGGCAGGTAGTCGGATACTCACCTGTTCTCCTTCAGTGCAGGAGGAGCGACTTCACAATTGTACACTTATTTTCTCAAGGTGAAAGTATCGCTGAATGTAATTATCCAAAGATTTTGTAAATATGATGGGGAAGAACTGAAGCAAAATCCTTAATTAAACTACGATAGTTTGTTAATCAGTTAATTAGAAAAAAATCCTTAACAAATTATAACTTCTCCCTCTCTTTGTTTTCCTCTCATATTTAAAGTAAAACTAATCTTTTATTTTTCAACCTTTCCAGTCATAACTCTACTTTATAAAGTAAAATTATCGAAATTCTTATATTGCTTATTTGTATCTACAGGAGAATATTCTAGAAACAGTCTTCAAGGAAGCGTAAACGAACCTCTGAAAAAAGAATTCAACAAAAAAGTAAATATAGATGGAACAAAGCACCTGCTCAGGTGTTCTGTGTAGCTGTTTTACAACATAATGATGGCCTTTTCCCTGCGATCGGTGAAAACCTCTCTCACCTTTTTGTTAATTAGTAGTCGTGGATAATTGATTCCAAATGTTCGGCGGCTCTCTGAAGTATTAAAAAAAAAAAACATGGATTAACCCCATTATATCCAACCTTGAAATAATTATCTCCGTTAAACGAAGGATAACGGCAAATATACCTACATTTTACATGATCGACCATAGTTTCTACTCCAAAGACCTTAATCAAGACTCCGGATATTGGGCATTAATCATATTTTCCTATTTTCATGAACAGATTATTCTTCGGTTACCATTTATTATGTAGATTGTGGCGCCGTCGACAGTTCCGTATTTAATACCCTCTGTTCTTTCTCATTCCTCTGTTGATCGCCGGCTCTGTACCCATCAGTGATTTGCCTTCATTCTCAACTGAACGGGCCCGCCTGCTCTTTATTTCCCCTTCTCTGTTAGACCGACGGAAAATGTGACCTGTACGAGTGAGATATGGAGCGACATCCTTCACATCACGTGGTCACCTAATCTTCATCTGTAGCTCGAGTCCGGCATAAAAATCGGAAAGGGGACAGGTCCCCTAAAGGTGTCCAGCCAGTCTATTATACACGGTCTTAGTCAGTTTACTTAGGAATTCATTCAAATTGCGCCGTCTGGACATTACTACAACTGACCAACGATTTCTACCGAGGAGTTTAGTTTCAGGTCAGAAGAAAAACAGAGAATTGTTTTTACTGTCTTTCCATTTATTTATCTTTTAATTGCTGTAGGTGAGAAAATGTCTTAGGTTAATTAGGACAACGGGAAATTGTTTTCTTTAGCTGTACTGATATTAGTAGTAATGAGCTGTATGCAAAGTTTGCACAAACAGACACACGATAACATTCACACACTATCTCACTGAAACACACAACACACCCGCATACATAATTAAACACGTACACATACATACTTACACACCTACAAATACACAGTCCACACAGGTATCACACATCTCCTACACGTACACATACATACTTACACACCTACAAATACACAGTCACACACAATACACCTCAATTCCCACACGTACACATACACTCTTACGCAGGTACATATACATATTTACACATGTACACATACATACTTACACACCTACAAATACACAGTTATACATACACTATCGCAGATCTACACCGATTATCATTGAAAAATCCAAAGGAATTTCTGAAAGAATAAAATTTTTTTTTAGCTGATTAAATAAAATTAATTAATAATAATTAAAGTTATGCAAATGTCACTTAATGATGATTTCTTAAAAATTTTTACGTCAAGCTTTTTAGATGAGAGAAAGAAGATCTATTTTACCCTCCAGTCGGTTGCAAGCGAACACTGAAATAAGCAGATATATATATATATATATGTTATTTTAAATGCAGTCACTGGTCACGTGGTGGACATTTGTAGGATAAAACTACAAAAATAAATTTGTGTTGTCCTAACTTAGTGCTAATAATTTAAGACGAAACTTCTCAACCTTGCTCACAGATCAGACACAAAATTAGCTGATATGTCTATGGATGTACTCTGTAACACAGAAGATCCGGTCAAACAGGAGCTGGGAGTCAGTGATTTAAATCTTTAGGAATACTGTCAGTGTAGATGCATCACGTAAAGGGGGCAGGAAGCCATCATAAACTTAAGCAAAAACCCCAAGGAAATAGAAACAACGATCAATGTGAACGATATCACCACGACTGATCTTCGTGGTCGTTGTTGCAATGTGTCAAATACCTGTAGAAACACTGTAGATCTCGAAAGTTCCAGACTTGAACCTTTTATACCTGGATGCGCCCATTGAGAGTTAAGAAAACGCAAGTCAGTAAAACAAAAATGCACATTAAAATTAAAGGTAATTACTTGATTAAATATCAGCATAAAATTAGAAATGGTATAACTACTTTCGTACACTGTTAGTTATATTCACTAACTGTAATAAAATATACACGTATACTTTTGAATCTAATTTTTTTTGTTCTTAGGACCTGAGAAGTAAACATTGTAAACGATCTTTTCTCGCCCCCCCCAGATCGAAGAATGAATAATTACTGGCGATGGGTAGCGTACCCCATCTACCTTCTCTTTACCACCCAACCCCCTGTGATCGTGTGCAGGTGAGTACAGCACAGCGGGAGAGATTTATGTTCTGGAATACGCTTCCCGACAATTATAGAATTTAAGTAAAAATGCGAAGGGAAAAAAACAGAATATTAAAATAAATATGGAAAATTATTTATTTAATTTAATAAGTTATTTTTTCAAATAAAGATACAATTTTTTTAAAAAGTATTCATTAAGATTAGTAAAGAGGTTTGCTATATTTAGGGCACAAATTTGACTGACACTACACATATGGCAGACAGGTTTTAAATTTTGCTTCCATACATTCGTGATGTGAGGATGAAATCCAGCATCATTTCATACCGTTTGTGTAGATTGCACAGCTGCCTGACCAGTAATCGCCCCAATCTAAACGTAACCGATTGGTGTCGTTCGACAGTGGAGCTGCTTTTACCTGTATCTATATAGGTGATTTTATAGGGCCATTCGAGGTGGGTTTGGTTCCTGAGCCTGATATTGGGGCTCTTATCTTGTTTTAATACAATATTTTTACATTTTCCAATTTGAATGACACCGCCTGATAGGAACTCTCTTCTGCTCTTTATCAATCAATTTATTTCAAATTCTGACCAGGTTCCCAAATCTAATCCAGTCAACAAACCACAGAACTTCTTTAACGTATTCAACCGCACGTCTGACTGGTATTAAACACTTACTGTGTTATCTCTCTACTCTGTCTTCCGTACAAATTCTTCATTTTCTTCCAAAACATTCAAATTTTGCATCCTATGCTAAATCATCAAGTGTCCAGATAGTTAATTTCTTTTTGTTGCCTACTTAAATCTAGTAAAAATATAGTTCAGATAGACCTGTGTCATTTTATACCGAGGAAAGCGAATAACGCTCAAAGGTTGTTGGACCAAGTCTCAGACCTGAAGAAGGCCGTGATCAGATAGGATCAGTAGATGTTAGGGAAACTATGAGACTAAGTTAGGTCAACATAAATTTATTTTTTGTAGTTTTATCCTACAAATGTCCTCCACGTGACCAGTGACTGCATTTAAAAATATATATCTGGCTTATTTCAGTGTTCGCTTACTACCGACTAAACGGTAAAATAGATCTTCTTTCTCTCATCTTAAAAGCTGACGTAAAATTTTTTATAAATCATCATTAAGTGACAGTTGCATAACTTTAATTATTATTATTAAACGTAATTAAATCAGCTAACAAAATATTTTATCTTTAGAAGTTTCGTTTGATTTTTTTAATGACAATCGGTGTAGGTCTGCGATTTGGTATGTGTACGTGTGTAACTGTATAATGTGTAACGTGTGGGAGTGTGTGTGTACGTGTGTATTGTGTATTGGTAGGTGTGTAAGGTAATGTATGTGTACGGTGTGGGAGATGTGTACATACGTGTGTGAACTGTGTATTTGTAGGTGTGTAAGTATGTATTTGTACGGGTGAGAGAATGAGTCTGGATAACGTGTGTGGTGACTGTGTATTTCTTGGTTTATAAATATGTATGTGTAAGTTTGGGAGGTGTGTTTGACGGTGTGTGACTGTGTATTTGTAGGAGTGAAAGTATGTATGTGTACGTGTGGGAGGTGTGTGTGTGTACGTGTGTAAGTGTGTATTTGTAGGTGTGGGAGGTGAGTGTGCTGTGTGTGACTGTGTATTTGTAGGTGTGTAAGTATTATGTGCACGTGGGTAAGTATTATGTGTACACGTGTAACTGTATATGTGTACGTGTGGGAAGTGTGTGTGTACGTGTGTGATTGTGTATTTGTAGGTGTGTAACTATGTATGTGTACATGTGTAAGTATGTATACGTGTGTGTTTGTGTTTCAGTGACTTAGTGTGTGAATGTTTTCGTGTGTCTGTTTGTGTAAACTTTCCATACAGCTCATTACTACTAATATCTGTACAGCTAAGAAAACAATTTCCCGTTGTCCTAATTAACCCTAATACATTTTCTCACCTACAGCAGTTAAAAGATAAATAAATGGAAAGGCAGTAAACACAATTCTCTGTTTTCTTCTGACCGGAAACTAATCTCCTCGGTAGAAATCGTTGTTCAGTTGTAGTAATGTTCCGACGGCGGCCATTTGAATGAATTCCTAAGTAAACTGACTAAGACCGTGTATTATGGACAGGCTGGACACCTTAAGAGGACCTGTCCACCTTCAACATTTGGGCCTCACCCGAGTTACAGATGCAAATTAGGTGACCACGTGATGTGAAGGATGTCGCCTCATATCTAACTCGGACCGGTCACATTATCCGTCGGTCTAACAGAGAAGGGGAAATAAAGAGCATGGCGGCCGTCCAGTGAGAATGAAGGCAAATCAGTGATGGGTACAGAGCCGGCGATCAGCAGTGGAATGAGGAAAAACAGAGGGTATTAAATACTGAACTGTCGACGGCGCCACAAATCTACATAATAAATGGCAACCCGAATAATAATCTGTTCATGAATAATAGGAAAATATGATTAATGCCCAATATCCGGAGTCTTGATTAAGGTCTTTGGAGTAGAAACTATGGTCGATCATGTAAAATGTAGGTATATTTGCCGTTATCCTTCGTTTAACGGAGATAATTATTTCAAGGTTGGACATGATGGGGTTAATCCCGGTTTGTTTTTTTTTTAATACTTCAGAGAGCCGCCGATCTGTTGGAATTAATTATCCACGACTACTAATTAACAAAAAGGTGAGAGAGGTTCACCGATCGCAGGGAAAGGCCATCATTATGTGGTAAAACACAAACAAAAGAACACCTGAGCAGGTGCTTTGTTCCATCTATATTTACTTTTTTGTTGGAATTCTTTTTCAGAGGTTCGTTACGCTTCCTTGAAGACTGTTCTAGAATATTCTCCTGTTGATACAAATTAGCACATATAAGAATTTCGATAATTTTACTTTATAAAGTAGAGTTATGACTGGAAAGTTTGAAAAATAAAAGATTAGTTTACTTTAAATATGAGAGGAAAACACAGAGAGGGAAAGTTATAATTTGTTAAGGATTTTTTCAAAGTAACTGATGAAAAAACTATCGTAGTTTAATTAAGGATTTTGCTTCATTTTTCCCCATCATATTTACAAAATCTTTGGTTAATTACATTAGCGATACTTTCACACTATGAGAAAATAAGTGTACAATTGTGAAGTCTCCTCCTGCACTGAAGGAGAACAGGTGAGTATCCGACTACCTGCCGAATGTTTACCTCATCGCCATCGCTGTCCACAGAAAGAGAAGTCTGCGATTTACAGGTTTTCCTCTTTGCAGCTTAACATGACCCTTTTTTATACCCCGACCGTTGTGGTCAACATTCCGACCAGGTCTGTGGTTAGGAAAGACTGCCCCCTAGTACACTAAGGGTTAATGTCTTCCTAAAATCCCTCAGGATTTAAGATAATTTGACCTCATCGATAGCACAGACGTGGGATGAAAATCAGGGTCGCTTAGGAACTTTACTCCAGACAGAAGTGTCCAGCTGTCAGGCGATCATCATACAGAAGAATGGCGATTGTGTACTAAATTCTATTCGTTACATTAACTCAATTTACTGGCTGTTTTCCAACAAGAGGATCGCATGTCAATAATGACGGACTGTTCACTCTATAATGTCGCATCGGTTACACGAAAATCCTTCGCCTGTCAGACAACCAGCTCAGTTTGCGACGTCCGTTTAGTGTGGGGAATGTAATCTGGAATGTTCTGTGCCGTTGGTGGAATATGAATCAGCTGTTGTGGTCAGATCGGCTACAGGTGCAGCACGAGCTTGAGATCATGTCGGTCGGCGCCAATGTAGACGAGAGATTTTGCCCATTAGTGCGCTGACAGGAACAGAGAGGGTGCCACCAACTATTAACTGTACACGAAAGAGTTAAATTACCACTGTCAAATCTCTTGTATATACGATACCTTGCTCGTTAGCAGAAGAGATAGAAAGAGACCGATAGAGATTTCGCAGAATGCGAATACAATTTTTATTTCCTATATCCGCCAAAATCCCTCCCCTGTCCACGGAAGTTCGGTTGTTGATGCGGGGACCGACTTTGTGAACAGGAACTCTGCAGCATCAGAAGAGCGGAAAGTGCCGCTGATGATATTTATTAGCATTTGATCTCTATGTGACATCGCAAACACAGGTTTATCGTAATCTGAGTGTATATAAATTGTCTTTTATTGTACTTCCGTCCAGTAATCGCCCAGCCATTGCTGAGCAGAGTTACGGTGGGAGGAAGGTTCTGGGCTTCATCGGAACTCACACGAGAGTTTGCGAGAAGCCTGAGCGCATTATTATTATTATTATTATTATTATTATTATTATTATTATTATTATTATTATTATTATTATTATTATTATTATTATTTCTATGCCAGCGCCGCCTGTCGTTAACTGACGTCATTCTGTTAATGAGCAGCGGAATCTAATCAATGAAATCTGTCTGATCACCGCCGTGAGAGATTCCAGTCCTGTCTAGAAAACATCTCAGGTCATTTCTAAAGAGATCAACGACAGTGGAAGACCATCATTTGGATGTCGGTTCTATCTCTGGAGATGAAGAAACAGATATTGTTTACTGCAGCTTTTCTCCTTTCTCTTTATAGTGCGCACGGGTAAGATGTTTTATGTTTTATACGCAATTAATTTACATATGAATTATTTGAAATAAAGCTTTTGTACGCAGGATAAATCGGATTAAGTATTTTTCGAAATTATATGCTTGTATCTGCTGTAATTATGCGTGAATACACATCGTCTGAATACACAACTACACGAGGACATCAGTAAAATATTATATACAGTATATTTTCACCAGTAACTGTTATGTGAAACTTGTTTCACTTTTGCATATATAATTAGACCTTCATTCCAGAGGTGGTACACTGTCTATTCCTGCATCATCAAAATTAAATCACATAATTGATTGGTAACTTTGTTGTTTACCCAAAAATCATTCTATTCTTTGTGGAGACCTGCACAGACGATAGTCTGGTGACGGTTCAAAAAATATGCACTCGGCTCGTGTTAAACACCACATCTTTCTACCTTTAAAGGGTATATACCAATAGAGGATTTTCACAGGTGAGTGGAAGCATACCTGTTTCGCGACTTTTGCGTATGTTCACGTGCCATTCTCGCCTGTGTGGATCGTGTTGAGTGCGGATGCTGAGAAGGATGGGACTTTGATTAATAAGGATATGATATGGCAGACACACCTGCGATAAAAGGTAATTAATTATACGAGTTGAGAGGTTTAAACGGTCAGTCTGAGAAAGTATGGGCAGGGTGAACTATAGCGACAGCACAAAGATGGCAGATAATTGGGATAAAAATCTATTGGCTCACCTGTAGAAATAAAGAAATGCTACTCGGCAGGTCAACCATGACCGGATCATCAGTCGTCGGGAATAACGATGAGAGGAATCTCATGTATAGAAAGAATACCGCTGAAGTTCGGCGGCCTTATGAAATGGGTGGTCCGGATTTCACACGTGGCGTGCGATGTTTCATGAGCAGCTAGTTGGTGTGAGCAGAGATATATTCTATAATGGGAGCAGGATGTACCCGACATTGACATTATAGACTCTGGTCGAGCTTCCAGGAAATTATGTGACATTTTTTGGATCCAGACTCATGATGCTTTGACCATCTCGCTCCACTACAATACTTTTCCGGACAGAGCCTCTTTTCTGTTGGTCCTAACGTTTATACAGAGTTCTGAATTATACATACATCTAGCATATAGGTCTCCTTTAATTCCTATTTGCTTTATTCTATTTTTCAATACATGACACCAGGTTTCCTGTTTTCTTCTCAGCAGGGACAAGAAAGGAGTGATGGTGTCAAAGTACGGGAGGCGAGACCTGACTTTGGACGACAAACTCGGAACAACTCCGGCGTTTTCAATACATGACGTACGCAGTCTTCCGATCTGTGCTGCCATCTGTGAGCAGGACGACTCCTGTACGTCCTTCTTCTACAACAAAATGTCCAGACAATGTCAGGGCCACGACCGCAGTCTCGACTACACAGAACACTTTGAGAAATGTGAGGGCACCAAATATTACAGAATGTATGAAAGTAAGAACCCTTCATATATTTCTTTCTAGACGCTTTGCTGTTTAGATTGCATAATAATTGTTATTACTCTAATTAATAGACTTTGTCAGATCGTAAAACGTCAAAATAATCTCTCTGCTAATTGCAATCAGTCGGCATGAAAGAGTTAACATTGCTCTTTCTCCAACAAATAATGTAGTGCAGCAAAGTTGTCAGGAGAGATGATCGACATGTATCCGCTTTCTGCCCAGATTTTTCGTATATGCATATTATAAGAGTGTACATAATTGGAAACTAGTCCTTATTTATTTTAAAAGAAATAGCCTATGATTTTAGCTTAATTAGGTATTCAAAAATGTTTTAAAAAGCAGGAAAGTCAAAAAACGAAGATTCTTATCCATTTTACAAACACTTTTAAGAGACAATGTTCAGTCAGTAAAGTTTACTGTGTGAATAATCTACTTCTCCAATCGGGAATATACATTTACTTTAGCCATTGTTCCGAATGTACTGCTATATTTATGTTATATGTACCATTATTTCTTATCGAAACGCTACTATTATTCTTACTAGGAACTCTCAACGTTATCGAATATATTGCAAGCTGTCAAGCTCCTAACTTCAGCTTCGCTGTATTAGAGCTACGACAGTTTCCACAAACCTTTCACCTCGTGGTGTCTCTCAAGACAGACCAGATAAGAGCTCTCCGGTCCATGTGAAGACAATTATCGCTAACCGACTCCTCTGAAGTCACTTAAAAATTATTTTTAAACGACTGAAAATGAGCCAGCGAATCTACCTGTGGTCACTAATCGAACGCTTTCTTTGTCTGTCCACCGAGAATTTCGAGCAGCAGAGACCTCAATAATTTAATCTGAACAGGGCTTATATAAGCTCGGGAGGCCGGCCGTGTTGACATCTCCTCGCTTTATACGCCATTGCGAGCACAAAATTGAAGTCAGATTTCCCAGCCTCGCTTTGAAGAGCACAGTAAATACGTGCTGACGTCAGAGACGGGCCGATCACCGAGTGCGCCTAACATATTATACGAACTGACAAATCTATTACTGATTTTATTATCGCTTCAAAAGGAACCTCTAGAATATTCCAACACTTCCGGATCCAATTACTGTCCTTGTGAGCTGGCAAGTAACTTGTAAGGCGCCATCAGTAGACCATCCTGACATTTTCATCAGGTGCTCTGTTATTTACTGCAGTCATGCCACCTGGACGATCTTTCGGATTTTTAGAATCAGTGTCAAATTAATTCTCATTTTTTTAAAATTTTTATTAGAGTCGGACGTTAAACCTGCGGGGAAACGCCTTTCGGTGTTTTCTGGCCGCAACATACCGGAAGGTGTACTCACAGAATTGCACTACGTACCAAGTGCAGCAGAATGCTTGAAGGAGTGTGGGGTAAAACCGAGATGTGTGTCCGTCTATTACAACCAAAGAGACAGAGAAACCTGCAAAATGTATTTACACGTGTATCTCTCAGGATTACAGGCTTACTTAATATGGCCTGGATCGGAATTTTACAGACATAACAAAAGTAAGTAAGCAAAAATTCCCCAGTCATGTTTCCCCACTTTCAATTAGCAAACTCGATAATTTTCATAATTTGTTGTATAAAGTTGAAATTTGTTCAGTTGAAGATTTAGTTTGATAATTATTCTTAAAATAATAATAAATGTAAAAGAACTTCAGACTCGTATTTTCTTTAATCGTACAAACTTTAAAAATGGAATCACAGATGAATCTGAAATAATATTATAATGATTCTCTCATGGCTTCATGTTACCTTGGAGCTCTAATCTTCCCCTATTGCCAGGTCCATGTTATGCTAGGATGTCCCTGTTTCTTTGTACATAACAACACCCTCATTTTATTATGCTGTCAAAATCCTTTTCTCGATAAGAAGGTTGAAATCTTACCCGTAAATATCCCTATTAGCACCATTGTTCTGTTTAATGTTGTTTTTAAAAAAATTCTGCTTCAGTGTATTTTTGTGAATAAATCTGACAAGTTTAAATACAGAAACCCCGTGGAGGCCGAAATAAAATAACTGACCATTTCGAAGTTCACCTCAGTGCAGAAATAAACATTTTGCTGGAGGAGTAATTCTGTATGTCGGTTACATGGCAATGGAAAGAGGGGGATCTTCATGCGGGGTTGCTAGGGATACCTGTGAACTGTATCGACCATTTTCCAATAGGTTTTGGCTCGAGAGTTATAGAAAACTTTGAAATGAATAATAATAATAATGCGATTATATTCCCCTTTCGAAGTAAATAAATGACTGATTTACCAAGGAAATTATCAAATATATTTTGATACAGTTAGTAAATGCATCAGCTAGGATGACCTGGTAGCTGCCTACTAGGAGCGACACATCATCAGTCAGGTGTTGCCACATTAAGCTGAATGCCCTGTTCCGTGGTCCGTCCTGCATAGTTAAAGGGATGTGCACCACGTGAACTATCACCGGGTTAGACTTTCAAATAAAAAATCATCGACCTTTCTCCAAAAATTACCTTTGCCGTTCTCAAAACAAAATAAATATATAATTGTTCCACAAAGTCTTTAAATGAATTTTATGTCACAAAGGTGAGAAAAATGTGTCGATTAACTACTCGAATCTTTGCGCTTTTCGAACTGTTTGCAAACAGAAAAGGTTGCGCCAGGTTCTAGGGTTTCTTCTATCCCCTCTTATTGCTGGTGTTGAAGGTTTGACATGTATGTCAGTGGTCTCGAAAGGGTTAACAAATTATTAAATAAGATAACCTTATCGTTTAGGTTTTTGTGCAGAAGACCCAAACTACGTCAATTATCCTGCTGCAAACACTTGCTTTAAGTTATACCAGATAAGTCGTAGTTGGGGAGAAGCGAAACTAAAATGCCAGACCAGGAATGAACAACTGATTGCAATCGATACTGAAGAAGTAGAGAATTTGGTGGAAAACACTATACTAAATTCAGGATGTAAGAAGCATCTTTTCTCTTTTTTCATATCTCCTATTTGTATCGATCGAACTGTGGTAGCTTGAATTATTACTTGTGCAGTTAGCATACCTGTTGATCCTTGTTACTAATAAAGTAGCAATAATAATCATATTAATTCTGAAATGACTTGCCGAACATCTGTTGGTTAGTTAAGGGGTTAATTGTTATCCTTGTTACTAATGAAGTAGCAATAATAATCATATTAATTCTGAAATGACTTGACGAACATCTGTTGGTTAGTTAAGGGGTTAATGCCCTTGTTTGCTCCAACTCTTCAAGTTTCTAGGCAGACGATTCACCTGTTATACTTGGCATTCTTAGAGAATTGCATACACTCTTAATGTCGCACCGAAACTTGAAATTTTTAACGAGTTTTGTTAACTATTAAATGATATAAAGCCAGTTTGAAAATCATAAAAATTTAGAAAATTTACAAATATACAAAAGTAATATTAATTTTAGATAACTGTTATTAGACCTATAAAAGATAAAGACGCTTGAAGGTAAATGTTCGTTCTCATCTACTCTTATCGGAACTAGTATCAAAATTATTACTCCTTAAAATTGTGGTAATCTTTGAGACTGGAGATAACTGGTTTGATCGAATAATACTGGTGAAAACTTTAGAAATTGTTAGTTTTATGTAAACTCTTTCCGATTCTTCAGAAATAAATGAATTTGATAATATGCATAAAAAGACTTGACGGACAAAGCCTTATATTGAAAGAGGTCTAAACCCGTTAACCAGAGGATGTAATGAAATAGGCTTCAAACACAGAGAGGACTCTTCAGACTTTTCTCATCACTGATATTCCATCATTACCTTTATTTTCTTACTGCCAAGGCGTCAAAGCAGGAAACAGTTTTTGGATTTCTCTAAGATTACATAAAAGTAATTACTTTCGAAAATTATCCAGGTAATTTCCTTATCTGATATTTCTTTTATGCTGATAGATCGATTACAAATTGAATATTGTTAAATTTGTCTACAGTGGAGCAAAGGGTTAGAAATCAAATTTTTTATATTATGATTTCAGAAGTTTCTCGAGTTTCTGTTAAAAAGACCAATCTGTCTTTTCTGTCTTTGTTAGATAGTTATATGCATTACCATATTGGAATAAGAAGGAACGACGGAGGGCAATATGTTTCCGTAAATGGAGATCCTATTCTGTACAGCGACTGGAAAGACGGGAAACCGCAAGGAGATGACAACCGACGCTGTGTGTCTATTCTGTGCATAGATTATAAATGTTCGTGGGAAGCTGTTAGCTGTGACGCAGTCTATACGCAATATATTTGTGAAAAAAAATTTTAATCACTTCACTAAGATATTAGAACTCATGTTTGCAAGCACTACAGGAACTATATGTCATATGATGTAACAAATATTGGTGTTCAAGCGAATTTCTCGTGGACACCAGCCGCACCATGCAATCTTTTGCATCCGGAAAGAAGTCCCACGACACCAGGTGATGTTCTCTGACTGATGTAACCATTGATGAAATCGTAAAAGAAGTTCCACTGTTCTGCGTCCAAATTTCTTTTTAAATGTTTTATTGTTAATGATAAACAGTTCAAGCACATTTGACAAACTTAATTATCAGTTTTAGCCCATTAATTTCAATATGAATTCCTACAGAGCAAGACATTTTTCTTCTTCTGTTTTTTTTTTTTAAAACCTGAATAAAAATTAAATCGTTTTATTATATAAATGAAGATGAAGAAAGATTTTCTTGTTAAAATTTGTGAAATCCTGTTCTCATTTAGTTTCGTCAGTTTTTGTTTCACTCTAAATTTATAAAATGTTTAAAGTTTTGGTCTATAATTGTTGTTTTAGAGGTTTTTTCCTATATGATGCTAAATATATATGTAGAGGTACACACAATTAAACTTTTGTTAAATAGTAAAGCGCAATATTTGTGCAAATTACCTATAATTTGCTATTTTTGTTGTCAATTAATTTAACAATAGGTATTTTGCATTAAATTAGAATTGAAATCTCAACTGAAATTTTGTTGTTTTTTTTTAAAATTCTCGTTATATTGAATTGTTCTAGAGATAAAAATAGAACTCATAATAGCCAATAATTTACATAACAAAAATATAAATTCCAAATCGATTATTTCATTAAATAGTTGACAATTTTGGGAAAAGAACAAATGATTTGTGTTGATGCAAAGAAATCAGTTGCTTTTCGGAATAAAATATCACGTGGCAAGCGATTGGATTCGATCGAAAAACTATCGTCTCACGAAGCAGTATTTAGCAGACGGAGTTCATTGGTAACAAAGGAAAATGTCACCCGTCTGTTCGATGGCACGGAAACTAAAAATCGACTTTTAGCAATTTATCGCCAGATTCTGACCTCGAACATATAGAAAATAAAGAAACATTCAAAATAAGCTGAAGACAGCAGCAAAAGAAGCTTCATAATCTTGGCTTATTTATTTATTATTACACAACAACGAATTCGTACAGTTTTTCTGAAAAACATTTAGGTCAGTTATTAGAATGTTATCAGTAATAATGAGAGCATGGAAACAGTCAGCATGATGCCAATAAACTATTACATATCAATAAAAAGATGTAAAGTTTAAGCATTAAAAAAAATTAATTCACTATTGGAAATTTGTCTAAATCTAAGCACATATATGCAATAGTTTAAAATAATGCCAGTCTAAAGTTGAGCGCATACGATTTAGCACCATTCATCTACTGCTTTCTCTCTCTGTGATAACATGTGCGTGAGAATATGAATAAGTATGAATGAGTGAGTTTGTGTATTTGAGTGTAGGCGTGAGTATGAGTGAGTGAGTATGTGTATGTGAGTGTATGCGTGAGTATGAGTGAGTGAGTGAGTGTCTGTGTATGTGTGTGTCCCTCTCTCATAATTCATGTTAAATTCCTTATAATTTATTTCTATTTTCCCAAGATTAGAACCTAAATCCGTCTTCTGTTTATACAAACACAGATCTGTCAGTGATTCGACAACAAATCAACGTCTGTGCGTCAAACCGGTGCATGATGCTGTATCATAGGACTCGCCTGCAGACTCAGACAGACCGTGAAACATCACGTGCTGAGGGCGGAAACTTGAGTTTCACTTCCCCGTCCACTGCCTCCGCCCTCTGACATAGCGATTAGCCAGACAAAGATTCTTGGAATGATTTTTTGAAAAACGAGCCGCTAAACGCTACGGCAGGAAAATCAATCTACAATAGTAAAAATCCGTTTTAAAGGCCACAATTGTAAAGGAATCTTTGGTATATTTTATCTCGCGTGATGACAGTGGGTCGGACCACCGGCTTTACGCACGCGCTCCAGGCAACAGAGTTCGGAAAGAACCTTTCTCCGCCCGTAGGAATCTGGCGATTTGGACAAACTTCGGCGTTCGTGTCAGGAAATAAGGAATCCACAGCTTACGACCAAACGGAAACAAATGCATAACTTTCTAATAAATAGTGAGATAAACTCTGTAAATAATTGACATTCAGCCAGAGGTGAAGAATGGAGGTGAGGTTATTATCCAAATGTAATAATTCGGATGCGATATTTCGGGTAAATCCTTGCGCCTCTTTGTATTCCTTATACACGACCGCAGACAGAGAGGAAGGAAACGTTAAGTTAACCGTTATATTTCTGCACAGAACCATCAACTTCGTCAAGCATTTTTCGAAGTAAAAATAATAGGAGAATTTTTTTTAATGTTCCGTCTAATAAATTTTAATTTTGGATCTTTTGAATAACCACTCGGTGTTATGAGGGTAGCTGGGGGCTTCCGTGTTGTTTGCGGCTGATCGGGTGGAAGCTTTGTGGATCCGGGTATATGCATTCCCCCGATTTCTTTTGCTCTTATAAACTCGTTTTGTGCATTCATGGATACGTCAACATCACCTTCGTTGATACATCGAAGAGGTCGAGTAACCTTAGATTTTATTTCCTCTCCTCTGTGCTGGAGATCGTTAGCTCCTGAATACAAATTTAGTGTAATTCCCCTACAGCTGAGTAGACGAAAATATAGAGACAGAGGTCGAGTTTATGCAGCAGAATAACCAGGAATTTACGGTTTATGTTTGATGAAGTGGAAAATCTCCGTGCTCACTCCTCACCTTGTATCTATTATTGACTTCTCTCGTGTTTGATCTGTAAATGTTGGCAAAACAAAATCCATAATCAGGTGTTCAATAATTAAAGTTGCGCTTGTAAAGTTTACAAATTTGAATGACAACTTAACATGAGGTGGCTTATATTTCATTGCCATTATAGGAAAGGCAGCTACGCGGGCGATTCCTGGTGATAATTCAGGCGGCTGACTTGGCTGTTGGATGAAAACGGATACAGCTGCGTGCTTCAGAACATTTTTGTACGCATCCATGCACGATCTATTTACCATAGCGAGGAATAACCGACGCCTTATACCAGTGATTCCCAACCAGTGGGTCCGGACCCCTGATGGAGTCGCCAAGTCTTTTCTGCGGGGTCGCGGAACCCTGGAAGTTTCAGTTTCTGTCGTAAGACTGAGTCAAGCAAACTGTTCATCAGTATGTATCTGTTTTGTTTATATGAACAATGTTTGCCGGCTTATAAGACGCACTTTTTCCAGAAAAAAGTATACAAAAATTACCCTGCGTCCAATACAGCGGTATCACCGATGGGAGGCCGGACGCCAAAGGTATAAGGCTTGTCTCCCACGGCAGGCACTCCCAGTTGCATCACAGACCTCTGTGGTAACACATTTGCATCACCGGTCCCCTGTAGCTTCCTGTCGCTGTGCCACACTCATAGAAACACGGACAACACACGCTGGCAACAAAGGCCGGAACTCTAACTGTTACCACAGTAAGACTGACGCAATCGAGCCACGCTCCCATTGGCTAACGCCATTGGGGCCTGCAGCCAAAAGACTCGGACAACGACACATGGGGCAGAGCACACTACAAGGACTGGACTGTGACTTCGGCCGGATGCACACTAGTATTCACAGTATAAGTTCTATTAATTCATATTTTGTATATTCTCCCATGTATATAACAAATTGTAGATACATCAGAGCGATATCATACTATTCGCTATCACAGAGCAGGAGGTATTCACTTTCTCACAATTATAAAAATGTTTTTTTTTTACCATGATGTAAGAAAACGATGACTTAATTTTCACCTCGCGCTTCGCCAGTGCTGTCGATTTTAATGTTCAAGGCGATACGCAGTTTTGAATCCATAAAATACTTTTTTAAAAATCCGTTAGAAAGAAGCAATGAAAATACCACTATTTGCTTTATTACCATTAGGGGATTCCTTTTTGTCCGTCTCTGATGTTAATATTAATGATGGAATAAGAAAATATTGTTTCATATTAAATTATCTTCGAAATCTTTTAAAAACTTCTATTCTTTGCTAACAGAATCAAGGGATATTTCCACACTCCGAATTATTCCCTTTTTACACAAAATTTATGGAAATTTTTAAAATGAATTGCAAACAAAAGCTTGTTTATCTACTATTCTATCACAATCGCTCATATCATTCTGACCACGTGTCTGCTCTCGTGCAGTATACACGGACTACTCGCTTCTCTGGATTCCTTTTACCGAAGTTGGCTGATCAGCGGTAATTGACTTGAAACGTGAATTGATTCCCGCTGACAGATCACAGTCATATCAGTATGACAGCCAAACAGCTCTTTGTACCATCTGTTCATTGGTCAATCGGCGACCATTGATGAGGTGGTTTTGAATCATCTTCGGCTGGACAAAGGCGCGCACATCTGAAGCACGTGGTGTACACGTCATTAGTTACCATGTCTGTCTGTTCGACACAATAGCCCTCCCTGCAGAAGGGAAGCACCTTTGTTTGCACAAGATAGAAGAAGAGATGATGTTATCGAATTGATCATTGATCACCAGTATGTAGGGGGACTGATTACAGCTTTGCATCTATTATACACTCCGGTAATTAATGTGCATTTAACATTTATTAGTTTCCTGGACACGAATAATTTTTATGTTACCCTTCAAAATATTATCATTCTATAATGAATTCAAAATATATAGCTAAATCTAGAATATCAAAATCATATCGATTTTCGTTGTGTCTTCAACCAGTTTTGAACACCCAATTAGATTGGAAATGTACCAGGGTAGTCGGAATGTTAAGAATTACTGGAAAATCAGATCTTTGATTTTGTGGTCAATAAGCGAAACATTATATTGTTTCTACTGTCAGAACAAGAGCGGAACCTTTCCTTAACTGATCTCAGTCTTTTAATGAGCAGAGTAAATCAGTCAGAAGAATCGGATACATAGTGCTAAAATAGTTTAAAACAATACGGAATTGCACATCACTTATATATATATATCGCATTGTATAGGAAAAAACAAAAAACAATTAGAGCCCAAAACGTCAAACATTTATTTAAATTTGTGTAACAAAAACAAACAAAACTAAGTGAAAAACGATTTTTAAAATTTATTTTTAAAAGTGGTGATCCATCTTCATTTAAATGACAAAATTATTTAATATTCATAAAATGTTTTACAATAAAAAACAAGTATAAAGCCGTAATTTTTATGCAAGAATTCACTTTGAAATTAATTTCCTAAAATACATCATTAAGTTTGTTACGACAGATTGAACTGTTCATCTTCAATGTTTTCACAAACCATTTAACGTCTGAACAGAACAGTGAAACAACTAAACAAGTTTTATTAGGGATTACATCAGGCACAGATTGCATCCACTTGGTCTCTGAAACTTCTTTCCAAAAGCTTGAGATTGAATGGTGCACCTGAGGTTCACCGAAAATCCCCATGGATACCAAAGTTTGTCACATCCTATCAAATACATATCTTTTGTAATGATCGCCAATAAGAGTACTACTGACATGTTAATAAGGCGATTTGAAATCTTTTTCGCAGATGAAGTTCTCTCGGACAGTGTAACAGTCAACAGGTTCCCAGTTACCTCTGTACACACCAAACTTAAGGTGCACACAGCGTCGGTCGTCTCCCTCTCCAGGTTTGCCCTTTTTCCAGTTGCTGTAGACAATTGGATCACCATTCAGGTATACATACTGCCCAGCATTATTCCTCCTTGTTCCAATATGATAACTCCTGTAATCATCTAATAGAAACAGACAGGCATAATAACAGACTAAGTAACCTAAATGGCTAACATTTTGAAGTAGATAGTTTTTGTTTTACCTAAAAAATATTTTAAGTATTTTATGTTAAAATAAACTTTAACTATTAAAAAAAGGAATTATACATCGATAGTAATAAGAAGGTTTAGAAACCCCTTTCTGTGATTTTAAGCCTGTTTACTTACGTCATTCGGTTAATGTCTTTATATATCATTCAATATAAGGTTTTAGGCACCACGAGATTTATAAAACTATCTGAAGACATTTACGAATCTTTAAATATTTTTATACTCAAAAAGAAACCGATAGTAAAACTCCAACCAATACTATTTTGTTGAATCAATGCATACGAGACTAGAATGTAGGAATATATTTATTTAAACTTCAAATTAACTAAATTTTTAGAAAGTATGTTTTAGAAATTAGCTTCTGTGAGTGTAGCCGAGAATCAAAACTTCCCTCAAAAAGCCAACGTTATTTTACTTGTTTCTCTATATTTTATAGGTTTAGTTCAAATTCTCCTACCCGTGGAATATTATTAATGTCCCTGTTCATTTCTCTTATTTCCAGACTGGTAACATCATGGGTAAATTAACAAAACTGGCTTGAAATTTTTCACCACAGTTTCGTCGCATTAAATTTATATTCCCTTTTCTTTTAATCAGGTACCACAGCTGATCTATCTTTTAGTTCATCCGAAAGTTCGAGGTATTAAACGCATCAGGTCTCTCGGTAAAGAACAGATTCGATTGTATTAACCCTTACGCGGTCGAATCTCCACCAATTTATTTTCTATAGTATTTACTTTAGTGAGACACTACAGGACAATCGGTCTATCAACGTCATCGCATCGCGAATAAAAGGACAAAAATATGTAGCTCAGCGGAATTCGGTTGTTAAAATGTGTGATGTTCGAAAAGTTTAATTTCGCAAAATTTAACTGCAAGAAAAAGTGAATTAAAAGAGGAAAACTGCTGCTTACATCCGGCATATCCTATGGTGTACTGCACAGCGTTATCTTCATTCTCACTCTCGAATGTAATAAGATGACTATCCAGAGATTCACATTAGCTTTCGCTTCTTCCCAGGTAAGACTGTCCAGGTAAAATTTGAAGCAGGTCTTTCCATTAGGATAGCTGATGAAGCTTTCGTCTTCATCACAGAAACCTATACATAATAATCATTCTA
>JACATO010000531.1:0-71020 GCA_018389105.1 Nautilus pompilius | reverse complement strand
CTCATCTAACCTGGCTTAAGTTTTTTCAGGGATATGATTTTACAAATACATGTACATTTCCACAAGAACGTATAAACCTCTCTCTGTCACCATCTGTCAAATTTCTTTTTCCCATTCTTTTTTCTTGTAGGAAACTTTTATCATATTTTGTTTTACTCTTTAATAATTAAATGAAGTATAAATATATACCTTTAACTATATATGGTATAATAACTTGGAAATTTAAATAAATAAACTGTTTACAGTTTTTGGGCGGTCAAAGAAAATTTATATATTACCATAGTATTTATTTTATTTGTACTCAGTTTTGTTAAAATCAGTTTTTTCAATGAGAAGGATATAAAGTTCGAAGAAAGCACTGAGAAGGTAACGTAATATACACAGATGAGCTCTTTCCTGGTTGAGATTTCTTATTAGGGACACATTTCGCCGCTGGTTACACGTAGCATAGAAGTTAAAATAAGAAGAAAATAAACAACAACCAATAACAAAAAAATAATACGTATACACACAAGATGTGCCCAAATAATGAATAATTGAGACTAAGAAACGTATATAATACATACACAAAGCATTATTACAGAATCTACACATAAACAAAATGAATCCGTTCGATAGTGCATTAGTATTTGGAATGCGAGCCCTCTGCTTTATATAGATCGTGTCACCTTGTACAGGTTACCAATTTATGTCTGGAATGTTGTTCTAAATATCCTCTAGCGCCTTTCGCAATCCATCCCAGGTGTTTGGTTGGCGCTTGACTTTCTCTGTAGCCATATAACCCTATACAGCCTCAATGACGTTCATATCAGGACTTTCTCCAGGCCAAGGCATTTTTGTGAGTGATCCATCAGCATCTTTACGTTCCATTGGATTTTCACCACAATGGCTGTATGCATAGGGTCGTTGTCATGTTGGAAGATGAATCCCCGCCCTATGAGATGTCCTCCTGAGGGAATTGCATGATGGATGAAAACCTGTCTGTTAACCGTGGGTGGTCAGTACACCTTCGATTTCATGCAAATCTCCGACACCCTAATCACATCCAGCCCCACACTTGTATAAACCACACCCATACTTCGCTGTAGCTGTTGTACCCTCCCCGCTTCCCGTCCGCCTTCGATCAAACTGCTGTTCTTATTGCCAAACAGTTTAAAACTTGGACTCATCTGTAAGCAGCACCTTCCAGGTGGTCATCCCATGTTTGTTTTCTGCTGCCAATTTCAGCCCTGCTATTTGGCTACCTCTCATCAGCGAAGGTTTTCAGACAACTACACATCCACTGACAGTTTCTGCTAATGTGTATCTTGCTGTTCTTGAAGAAACGTAAACATCCGTCCTTGCAGTTAGATAATTTGAAAGATCTCTACTGGTTGGTCGTCTATCACGTAGAAAACACCTTGAGATACTTAACATCACTTTTGTAGAGTTTGAGCTTTCTTCCTCGACCGCATCTATTATCAGCAGTAACAGTTTCGTGTATCCTTGTCATAGTCGTGCGTACAGCTCCTTCTGAAACATGATGTCGGGGGTGTGCCGTATGGAGTAACCCTCACTAGCTAAGACTTAACTTTCTATAGTATTTCACGTGATATTTCCTTCCCAGGAATCATAGTATTCACCACACTCTACAATGATATCACTGTCTTACTTTTATAGTCTTTCTGTCTGCAGGTGTGGCACTTTCTCACTGCTTGCAAAACAACCAATCACAGTGTGTACCATATCAACACGTGGACTGCGTTACGGGGCATTTAATTTGTACGTATGAGCTGCGAGTCTATCAAGTGTTATTTACATTTTTATACCCAGTTTTGTTCTGATATATAGCTAATCTTACCTTTTTCCTTGTCTGTTGTGTTCACGAAAAATTATCCAGGTGCAAAAATTACTATCATTTTACTTATGCATCCAATGTAAACAAATAAAATAGTCAGTGTGCAATGAAATCACCTTTTGAGTTCAAAGTCACTGTAAACTATGACAATCAGAAGATAACTGGACAGATTAGTGCAAGTCAGAAAAGCTAAATAAATCTAACAAAGATAATAAAAAAGAAGTAATGTAGCACGTTGGTTCGTTAGTATGTATTCGACAAATGGCGGAGAAATCCAATGTATTGTCGGTATTGTATTTCTTTTTCCATTCAAACCAAAGTCCACCTCCATATTTGTTTTGTGCGGGTTCTTATCGGTCGTCGTCTAGTAGTCTGATTATCTGCCCGTGAAAGGGGCTGGTAAACAAAAGTGGTACCTTAAGACACAGCACTGTACTACGCAGTCAAATTACGCAGACAAAAAGGAATAATCGATCAGAGGCCCAAAGGAGCGAGGGGACAGAGACTGCTTTGGTTTTAATAACAGTTACTACAATTATAGAGAAGTTAGAAGAGGTCGGCGCTGTGAAAGAAAAAATGGCATGCTGGTCTTTGATCAGGCGCCACCACAAGGAAGTTGTGCCGAGCCCTGCAGAGCCCATTCACGTCTGACCACATCCCTAGTAGTCAACAACAGCTCTACGGGGTGCCCCTAAACGTGGCTCGCGTCGTGACCGACTGAGCACTGTCTCAACTGTAAGTGCAAAGGTTAAGCATTGATGATAGCTGGTAATATTAGGAGTTCCTGTCCCCGAGACTTCAGCAGTTTGCTATACTGACTGCTGCTTCAATAACTTGCCCCCCTCCTTTTACTGACAAAATACTGAATTAAACAACGCGAGTTAATTAGCAACCACACTTTTGGTACCTGCGCTTCGGTCGGACAGACTGATGTTGATGTTCGTAAGTACAAAAGGCGTAGTAGACCATGTGCTGTGGCAGCCACATACAAAAACCGCAACTGGTGGAGCTTTAACGATCAGTCAAAGAAGCTTTTTGTCATAGTCAATACATAATGATATTTTGGAAGGATGGTTTTCAATAAACGCATCACAAACTTTGTTTGGTTTAAAAGCCTTTCGAACCAAATCAAATTTTGTTTGTTTGTTTGTTCTGACACAGCTTAGTTTGTTGATGTGGATGGATGTCCCGTTTTGTTTTTCTGTAAACAAATTTAGCGGTTTATTCAGCTGCTATCGTGACTTTGGATAGAGAGCTGCACGCGCAGCTACAGTTGGTTGTCGATCAGTTCGGTTTTCGCCTGAGAAGAATGGTCCTGAAGTGATCTCAGTGCATGGCCATGGCGTATTTCCTCGTCACACGTTTTGTAATTTTCTATAGAAAATACTAAAAGTCAATTACATTTATTTTCTATCGATATTCCGTTTTACTAAAGCAATTCTATCCCTTTAAAACGATGAAATAAAAATATTCTAGTCACCACAACAATCATTGTAAACTTCGCAGTTCATCCTATAGTTTGGAACATTCTTTTCATGCCATGGACGAAAGGAGTTTCTACCACTCTTCACAAACGCCAGTTGTCTGACCAGTGGATGTTTTTGCAAGAGAAACCAACAGATTATTTTGGTGTCGAGGCGATGTCATGTCTAACTGGCTTCTGGCGTTATACTCAGCAGATATACAGTGTTGTAGTCGACACAAATGTATGTCCTTGCAACACTGCTATTTTTCTAATCCTTGCACCTCTTTGGTGGTCTTCCTAACCAAGGGTAGTCAACATAGAGTGGTATAGAAACTTTATACAGCACTATAATGTCTTATGCCACGCACTTATACCATAGAACACCAATAACTCTCTCATACCATAAAGTGCAGGGTGCATTATATCACAGAGCACTATTCTGTAGTATACCACAGAAAACTATAATGTACTATACCTAAAGTACTTTACTCATTACCATGCAACACAATAATGTCTTATGCCATTCTTAATATCATAGATCACTATTACTCTCTTATACCAAAAAATCCTATAATGTTCTTATGCTATAGAGCACTGTACTATATAATACTACAGAGTACTATAATATCTTTTTTATATATATATATATAGTTATATTCTGTTTTATATCCTAAAGTAAAATAGTACCTTATATCGTAAAGTAAAATAGTATCTAATACCATAGAGGACTATTCTGTATTATGTCATAGAACACTATACTATATTTCATAGTTTTATATCATAAAGAATTATAATGCTTAAATGCTTTAGAATATTATACTGTGTTATACCATAGAACAGCACACTACTTTGATATACCTCTGTACTTTCTTATTCCAAAGAGCAATATAATGCTTTATAGCAAACTGTCTTATATATACAGTAGAGTAATCTTCTGTTTTACATCATAGAGAAATATTGTGTATTATACCATAGAGCAGTATGATGTTGTATACTATAAAGCACTGTGTTATACCTTAGATTACAGAGCACTATACAATAGAATGCTAGCCCGTGTTTTACCATAGATCACTATTATATCACATAGAACCATGTTATATATCACATTTTGTAAAATGACACTAATTTATCATACAATAGGTCAGAGATAAAAAGTTTTAAAAAATAAAATGAGAACAAATTAGGGCGTAGTGATTATGAAATTTTAACAAACAAAATATTGTTTTATAAAATTTTTATTGAGGAAATAATTAAATGCAGCAAAAATTATTTTTATTTACTATTTTGGTGAATTTGCTGAAAGCTTTGATTTAGCATACTATATGTTGAACATAAAGTTTTCTGCAATTTTTAAAAAATGAAATGTGTTTGTTTCGCTTGTCGAATGCTGTCTGCATCTTTTCCACGACTTTATTATCATGAATGTTTTTTTTTTCTTTCTTTGCATCTTATAAAAACAGAAATATTGTAAAGTCTGCTTTCAAGCTATTAATTAACTTGACTCGGTTTTTACAATTTACCTGGAAACATCTGTCTGTCGACAGATAGGTAGAGACGTAAAGCAGAATAGTGATGAGAAAGTTAGGGTTTTGTTGTTATTCTTGTTTTAATTTTGTAAATGCATTAGAACAAGTGGCACGATTATTCACTGGGGAAAACATAAAATTGAGTAGACGTAAAAGTGTTCTCTTTGTAATTACCTTTAAAAAGCTCATTTACTTATTTAATCATCTTTATAAATGTCTTTGAAATGTGATTCGTAGCTAGAAAAAAGTAAAAATAAAACAATCTTATTAATACTTTTCAAAATATGAATTAAACCCTTGAGGCATTTTGCTTTTTTGTTTTTTTAATATTTTAAACAATCAAAGTAAGATTTTTAATTGAAATTTTAAAATGTATTTTAGAATTTCCTGAAGTCTATCACTCATCACAAACAAACGGGTGGAGGAGAAGGGGAAATATGAATTTGCACTTGCAGCAGTAGTTTTCTCGCAGCCTTCTAGTATACGTTACGTTAGAGCTGCCAACTAACTTTCGCTGTTTGAAATAAGAAGGTGAATAAGAAAGCAGACTTACTTCTCGTAGTTAGTCCATTTTGCAGTAGAGTTTTCTGTCGCGACAGAAACATGATCCAGACAGAGGTATCTGGCATATACAACACTGTAGGCAGTGCTCATGCCACGAGTTGTCCATGACCTTCAATAGAAAACGATCCTCAATGGGCCGCTGACATCCCGCACAAATTTCCTTCTGAGCGGTTGGCATTCTATCTGAAGATACACAACAAATAGGAAAATATTTATATATTCAGCAGTTTTTTCCGTTTTTTCACATGACCACAAGAGCTCCCTTCTTTCACATTAGTTACGAAAAATGGTTGCCTGGTGTGGCACGACAAGTTTGCGTGTAAACAAATCCATAACAATAGCTTACAAGATTTTTTTTTACGATTGCCGCAGACTTGTCTGCATACTTTGACCAGACTATGAGATAAATATTTTTGATAAAATTTTTTACCACCCATTAACCCCACCCACTTTTCACCCGCCGTGTGTCGACTCTACACGAGAACAGACAGAGCGCGGAATTATAACAACATTTACGTTAATCCTTGGGAGAGTAAAAAGGTTTCTTTATTGTAAATTAACAAAGACTGCTGTCAGATTTACGCTGGCACCCAGATTACATTTTTAGACGTAGCTGTCACCGACTAGTGATTATTATCTATCTTGCGGTGTCAAAACCTTACCTGCATGCATACGACACTGTTTCACACCTGTATTTTCTAAGTTTTTAAAACTGTTATTACCTGCCCTTTTATTGGCGATGTTCTAGTCTTTCCACCTACCGAGCCTAGTTGTAATTCAGGAAATAGAGTACTGCAGCCGCACTAACTAATATTTTATATACTGTGTTCTCTAAAAATACTAACATCCAGCCCCCCCCAATCGATGACACAACCACTGGATAAACGAGCTGGATTCTTCTTCACAGGTCAACAAGTATTTTTCATCAAGCATATGTCAAGGTGTACTTAGTGTAGTTTTTAATGCTGATTTCAAATATACAATTAGTTTTTTGACATCACGTACAGTTTTCAAGATGAGAAAGTTTTTTTGGTTTTAGCTCAATCATTATATAGAAATTCCAATTAATGACGTGTATGCATTTATTTCATTTACATCATGGAAACATACCTCTAAAATAAACTACATTATTCATTGCTGCATAGTTCAGATGCAATATTTCATCATCTTAAATTAACCAATCAAGTTTTGTCTGATGAAATAGGTATTTAAACATCTCAAATTGTCCAGTCATAATTGGTCTGATGAAATATTTCATCATCTCAAATTCAATATAAGTATAACCGTTTGTATCTATTTCCTTACTTGTTTTACAGTGTTAACAATGTCAAGACAGTGTAGAAATCCTCCTGGTGTGTTTTGTTATGTCTGTGGACAATTTATTGTGAAAGCTCAAAAACGTACGATAACACCAGAGATCAAGAAGATTTATAAGCTATACTTTGAATTTCCTCTTGGAGATCAGGACAAGTTATGGGTACCACATTTTATCTGCTCAGCTTGCTCAAATGGCTTACGTGACTGGTTCAATAAGAGGAAGAAGTCCATGCCTTTTGCCATTCCAATGATATGGAGGGAGCCGAAAGACTTTTAATGACTGTTATTTTTGCAAAGTAAATGTCACAGGATTTTCTATGAAGAATAAACACAAAATTGTGTATCCCAATTTGAATTCTGCAATGAGACCTGTGCCTCAATATGGAAGTCTGCCAATTCCAGTTCCACCAGATGATGGTATTGAAACATCAGATGATGATGCTGACTGTCACGATAGTGCTGCTGAGGAAGATTACGTGGCCGATGACGATAGCTTCGAACCTCAGAAATTTTCCCAAGCTGAACTGAATGACCTTGTCAGAGACCTATCCCTCTCAAAAGATAAAGCAGAACTGTTGGCATCAAGACTGAAGGAGAAGTATCTGCTAGAGCACGGTGTTCGTATAACTTATTTTCGGCAGAGAAATGTGGTTCTACAAACGTGTTTTTCTGTTGAAGGCCCGCTTTGCTTTTGCAGTAACATCGATGGACTTTTCGAATGTTTATCACAAAATCATGATCCTGCAGAGTGGCGTTTGTTTATTGACTATTCAAAACGAAGTTTAAAAGCTGTACTTCTCCGTAATGGTAATTTGAGGCCCTCCATTCTTATTGCACACTCCGTTCATCTTCATGAATCATATGAGAATATGGAACTTTTACTTCATGCCATTGCCTATGAAAGATACTCATGGAAAATATGTGGAGATTTAAAAGTCATTGGAATGTTAATGGGAAAGCAGTCAGGTTTCACAAAATACTGTTGTTTCTTGTGTCTATGGGATAGTCAGGCAACTGACAGACATTATTCGGAATCAAACTGGCAGACAAGAACATCATACCAGCCAGGACTGTCTAGCGTCAAGAATACACCTCTTGTAGATCCATGTAATGTCCTATTGCCTCCTTTGCACATAAAGCTTGGACTGATGAAACAGTTTGTAAAGACACTATGGATGAGAAATGCCAGAGGGTTTGAGTATATTGTAGAAAAGTTTCCCAAAACCACACAGGCGAAGTTTAAAGAGGGTATCTTTGTCGGACCCCAAATTAGAGAAGTACTCAAAGATGTCAACTTCCAGACAACACTGGATGAACTGGAACTGCCTGCCTGGAATGCTTTCAATTGGATCTGTGAGAATTTCTTGGGCAACAAGAAGGCAATGGACTACAAGGATGGCATCAAGAATCTTCTGAAATGTTACTCAGCAATGGGTTGTCGCATGTCACTGAAAGTTCACTTCTTGGACTCCCATCTGGATTTCTTCGCAGACAACCTTGGAGCAGTGTCTGATGAACATGGTGAAAGATTTCACCAGGACATTAGTGCTATGGAGAAACGGTACCAAGGCTTCTGGAATGACAGTATGCTGGCTGACTACTGCTGTACACTTTACCGTGATCAACCAGATCAGGAACACCACAGGAAATCCAAATCACAATGTTTCTAACTCTGTTGTTCTAACTTTGTCTTTTTTGTCTGACCCATTTTTTGTGTATTTATTCTTTGTAGAAAGATAGTGATGATTTTTAACTCAATAAACTCATTTACTTTCTAAAAATAATATGTCCTTATTTATTACGTTAATGATTTCTTATATACAAATATGTAAATATTTGCATGTATCTACTGAAAAACTGATACGTGCTGCAGACAAATGGAGTGAAATTTTGAAATCAGCATGAAAAATTTGTCTTAAAAAGTTGGTTTGCATTCATAATGAGTATAATACATTTAATTTTGTTGACCAGTGTAATTAGTAATGTATTTTAAACCGATGGAATATAAACTGCAGCAGAAGTGTCAGTTTTCTGTTGTTTCTGTTCTGCAGATTTACAGTAGAGAAGAAAAAGACTTCGTTATTGACTGCCAGTTTAAACAACAGCAAAACGTACAGCGCTAGACGTAGCTAACAAAGATATTCTTGAATGGTAACTATCTGCACGTCTTTCATCTGGATCAATGATGCTGCAACTTCCTCCACTGATCATGCTCCAGACTAAAAAAGGTAGGTGGGGATAGACTTCCTTTACGCGTTCTATGATTTCGCAAGATATGATTTTCGTTCATTTGCTGATAGGAATGTATTACTTACAAATGACTCAAGAGTAACTCTTACGAAGATGCCTGCAGTTACTGATCTGCAATAAAACCTTTGGAAACATTCTTATTTTGTCATATGTCATTACGACGAGAACAAACTCTCCACTGGCTTGTACTGTCAAGTGTATTTGTTTTTACCTTTGCTTTATCTGGAGTAAGCCTAAAATAAATGTAAGAAAAGCTGGTTTGCACACCGTAATATTTAGTTCTGCTACCACATGCCGGTGTAGGTTTCATCATTTTACGCTTTGGCATAAATTCGCGATATTTTTCTACTATTTCCCTTAAGAGTAACAAAAATCAACAAATGGAATAAAGAGACAGAACAAGTTTTACTCGATATAACTCCCGAAATCCCGCATTTTCCGGAACATGTAACGAGAAAAATCGAAGTGAGCCTAGCGGTTTCGCGCGTGTCAGCTGGATAAAGCTGAATTCTACTGACCTACTGTGGTTAAAATGTCCAAAGTTTTTCGTGTACACACGTCAAGCTTATGAGTCAGGGGGGGTGAACGGAATGCGTGTCTACGACGACAAGACATTGGGGGAAATTAAGTGTCAGCGATGTGATATAGCAACAGGGACCAAAGTTGAAGAAGAAAAACCCTTGAACAAAAGCGTGGGAAAACTGGAGACAGATAAATTGTCAAAGAAGTTCGTTTAATATTAACCTTTTGAAATATAAGCTTAGGCTTATGGAGAAGATTATTCTGTCTGTGGTTTAAATGCCCAGTCTTTTCCAGAGTTTATAAATTCTCTAAAAACTATATTCTGGATACGGTCAACTATGGTCGCATTAACCGACCGTAATGATGAACTACGTGTGGTAACAAGCTGACCAAGGTTCGCTTTAAAACTGTTAACTTGCTTATCCATGCTTGTGTGGGGATGATTATCACTAATGTCTCAGGGTGAGTGGACCAGTGAAAAACCAAAATTAAACAAAACATATCTCCTGTGAATCATTCCAAAAGCTCCACTTAACTAATCCTAGAATAAGAATTAGAATTCTCAATAATTCTATTATCACATAGTAATATTGAAAATTGTAACAAAGCTAAGGAAAATTATAATGAACTAAAAAAAGGGTATATTCTATTGAAATATCAAGCGCAGTGCGTGTTTGTAAAGCTAGTTCTTGTGATATTTAATTAAAGTAGTCAAAATGATGTTAATTCTGTATTTTGCACCTGAAGCTTGAAAATTCCTGCAAGTCCACACGACTGTTCAAGGAAAATGCTGAGAACATACGTCACTGTTTTACTTCAGGGACAGTTTAATAAGAATATAATTTTTCATTTTTGACAGCAGCATGGCTGTGTGTAACAACAGTTTTCGGGCCAAAACAAGAAAATCTAGATAAATATCCCTTTTTCAACAGGTTCAGACTTCTAGAGGCTGCATTTATGGAAACAGAGGAAAACAATCAGCAGCGCCATTACATTCGCACAGATGCTCCACCATCATCAGACATCGGTCAGAAATGTCCCCATGAAGCTGCCAACATCACCGCTGAAAGCTCAACAACTTAATTTGTTTAAAATATAGCAGCCAAGGTTAACTGAATGTGGACCACCGGACCGATGGCGCCTACCCGGTGAACGCTCTGCACATGCTGGAACCCTTTGACGGAATCCTTGGAGAGGCGCCATATTCTATTCTGGGGAAATGCCTGTTCGCGAGTCCTTGTCCAGAGGCGGATGCTATTATCGTCAGACGTTACGCTCACATAACCTAGAACAATGCTGAAAACTGTGTGGAAGTAAAGCTGATAATTACGTGACAGGAAAAACTAGTTGTTTTTTTAATTATTTTAATTATTTCACATTGTTATATATTTATAATGGAGATTCAAGAAATTAACGACAGCATAAATATAAACATACTGTTAATACTTGAAAAAAATGTCAGATAAATGTGTGTGCGCGTGCATATCGCCCGACCAAATATTTTTCAGTATTTACTTTTATGTTCTCTGGTGCTCATTATTTTATTTTAAATTTTAACTTCAGAGAAAGTAAGGATCTTGCGCAGGTACCAATGATGTGCATAATAAAATTCGGAAGTATAAACGGTAAGTTGCATGTCTGTTTTTGGAGAGATTTTTTGTAAATTAAAAATATGGAAAAAATTCATAGATTGTATTATTTCTATTTTGCCTTAAATGCCTCCACACTGCTAGAAAGATACTATGGACACGATATAATCCATCCATGCCACTTTTTTGCTGCCAAAACCGAACTCGAATTTATAATTAAAAAGAGCATTGATATTTTAAAGATGTTTTTATTAATGTTGAGACTTAACACGATTAAGTAGAATTATCGCCGTCTGTGTGACTCTGGATCGAATGACTGGTAGAAGAATAGAAGGGAAATCAATACAGAGGGACGATTAGCTGTCGCACAGTCGCCTGACTAAAACTGCGCTTTAGGACCAGAGGCGACACGCAAACAAAGTTCCACCCTCGTAAGCAAAAAGAGAAAAGAGAAGAAAAAAAATAATAAAGACCTGATATTGCCGGATGGAGGCTTCCTTCAGACAAAAGCACCAATAATCAATACTTTAAAAAATGTTCATACACCACAGTTGACAACAAAATTTAATTTCCTTTACTGGTATTTAAAGGTTAGAAAGGCGTGCGTAAGTTTCCAGTTGTGCGCTCAGAAAGTACGCTTCAGTGCGTGTGTGGCAGGAAGATTAACCCGGTGGCGGAGCAGAAAGATGAGAGAAAAACAAAACAAAATATGTAGCAAGGCTAATCTAAATGTAATTGTAAAGCAACGTCTATATTTTAAACAAAAAAAAACATGTAGAGGTTTTAGACAAAGTCCCTGAGGGAAAAGGTAGGTAATACTTTTTTTTTTAAAGAAACTTTTAAACACGATCTAGATTGTTTAAATTGGTTTATTGGAGTCGCGATAAACCACCTAAACGTCTGCCGAGCGTAAAGTAAACAGCGACTAACTCAGCACTTCAAAAGTCGACTAAATCCCAATCTAAAGAATTCGAACCGACACCGAGCGTAAATCAGCTTTCTCTAGGCTCCGGAGCCGAAATCAGACCTTTTTTTTACACAACTCGTACACTAAATCTAAATATCTGCATAACGTCATAAAGTGTACACATTGTATGACAGAGAGCCTTCTTTAGTCTCTGCTGGTCTTGCTGAGGATATAAAATGGATTTTCCATTTAGCTGCATCACTAACTAATTTTTCTTTTTTTCACAGTTCATCTATTTGCTTTTGGCCCGTCGATTGTTGGTTAGTTTTCCTATCATTTTTTGTGTCTAACTTATTTAAAGAAACTTCAAAGCACTTGCGAGTCATGTTATATTATTTGGAGTTTTACGTATTTTGATTGACCAAATTTATTTTCTAATTGTATACTTTCATCGGGGCCAACTGTTTTTTTTTTTTAAAGGTACGTGAACATTTCTGATTATCTCTAGAGACTCCGACAACAGAAAGTATAAAAAAGAGAAAATCAATTTGATAAATATTAAACTTGTCTCTCTTTCTTGCATCGAGTTTGAAGGATCAAGAATCGGGGAATAAACAGCTAGAAACTTCTGGTGTAATACGATGCTGTGAAATTTTACTGTATTTTCTATTTATCGCCATCAGTTGTTGTAGTTCACTCGCCTGTCCCGTCCGCTTATGTAAAGATGAAAACGGTGGTATAAAAGCACGAGTTGTAATACAGGGTTATAAATAGATTATTTTTGTTAACCCCTAACAGTTACACGAGGCAGACTGATGAGATTCTGTTTCTGTTTCAAACATGAATGACTGACAGCCAATTCTACATTTTTTCACCCAGCTGAAGTTTTTCCATAAACTAAACCCACAACTACTCCCCCGACCATGCCCACCCAACAGATTCTGCATGAAGTTATCCGAAAACTACGCAAAAACACATTTAAGTTCTTTTATTGATACAGACTAAAGTCAATTCTTGTGTATTTTAGCTACCAACATTAATTGTTCCGTTAATTGTGGTTAATTCTGATTCAGAATTTCTGCTGTATCATCTGTAATGCGTGATCTCGCTAAAATATGGCAAACTTGAACATTTTAAATCCAACTTTTTTTGCACTTTTATGTATTAACCCAGCTTTAAAAACTCCTAATTCCTCCGTGTACGTTGCTAGTTGCTGCTTTCCATTTTACTAAGAACATTTTAAAAGCTGTGCACGAATGAAAAGGCTCTGTCTGGTATTTGTATATCTAATGAAACTTTTTATTACCTTGTAAATAATTTGAAAGAAACATTTTTCTCAGAAACATTAAGTGCGCTCTCCAGGGTTTATTGAGACTCGGAGTAGTGCATGTACAACGTGCAAAATTAACGATTGATTAATCATTGACGTCCTTTGGTCCATCAGTTTAAAAATACTACAAAACTATTTAAAACAATTAGTGAACCAATATAAAATTTCATGAATTTATTAATTTATGATGATTAGCGATTCGATTTTTAATTAAATACTTTCACAATAACATTTTAAACAGTAATTTATAAACAAAGTGTTTATGAAGTATTTGACGAAGTTCAATATCTAACTACATAAGATAAAACAAACAAGTAAATCGTATTACAAAACTATAAGTTTAAATATTTATTAATATTATTTTTTAGGTTAAAGGTATTTTTTGGCTTGCAGAATTGAAGTCGGTTACTACAGCGAGAGGGAGATCTGACGACAAGTCTGTTGTGAGTTTGAAGAACAGGTTCAGTTAATGATCAGGCAGGCACCGGTCAAAAGACCACTGCAGCTGTTGAACAAGCCCGGCTCTGTATCCAGTGATGGATAAAACCGAAGCCAATTTTCCTACCTCGCAAGAATTCAACAGTTCGTACAATTTTGAAAGTGAGGCTGCATCGTGGAAGCTGTTATCAGCAGGAGAATTTCGAGCCACTGCCAAGTGGGATTGAAGGCTGTGATGCTGAAGACGGCAGCTATGTGGAAGTTTAGGATTGGTCGCTTTAAACATACGGTTTCGTAATAGAATTGACTGTCGGTCTACCTTGTGTAGTTAAACAGGTATTAAACATTGAAACCCGTCGAGCTTTAGTAAGCTTTGAAGATACACCATACTTCCTTTCATTTTTTTTCTATATTTTTAGAAAGCACTTACACATTTTAAAATTCTCATGCATTTTTTTTTTTTTGTGTATCAGTAAATATACTTAATGACTGTTGGCTGGAAGACCACAAAATACAACCCTTAGCCAAAGTTAATGATCCTAAACATTTGTAAATTCACATGCACAAAACTTCGTAACGGTGGAAATATCGGTTCTACATAAACCTTTAGGAAAGTAATTTTGCGAATTATAAATGCATTTTAAGATCAAAAGAGTATATTGATTATATTTAGTAGAAAGACCTAGTCTGTATATTCTTTTCCTCTGCTTTTGTTTTGTTTGTTTTTTTAAGTAAATTTCTTTGCTAAATAGTCGGCTTGTTTATGGTAATTTAATTCATAATGAATATGTTTTCCTGTGCTTCCTCCATTCAGCTCACCTTTCACCAATCTGAATTACTTCGCGTCACTGTATTAATTAAAACGAGATACTAATGAAATCGATGTAGTTTCTAAGCACCGACAATTATTAGGTGGATTCCAGGTCGAAAAACTAAATGCTATGGGAAAGAAATTACCAGTTAATAATAATCAATTTCTGATCTACACAAAATGATGATTAATAATATTGATTTTTTTAACTTCCAAAAGTGTTCACAGAATTTCGACAAGTTTAAGATCGCAGGACAATAAAACTACTTTCCCGTATGGAGATTTTTAAAGTAACAATTCTCCCACATCTAAACAGAATATCAAACTACGTGTTCTTGTATTGTAGTTGATTTTAGAAATGAATCCATTAATTTGGTTGATACGTAGAATTGATTATGGAAATGTTTTAATGTTGTAGGAAATTTCCATACTAGAATATTACCTATAATAGATCGATTTCACAAAAAAGCAAACCACAGTTTACCATAAACAGGCCAGAAACCGTAAAAAATAAAATTAAACCAGAATCTATCTTAAAAAGGCAGTGCCGATTATATATCTTAAATGTCCCACAAGAAGAATGATCCAGCATTATGAAGAATTTCTTTTCTTGTACACAAATTATTCACCCTCAAGTGTAAGGTGAAACCGCAAAAAAGTAAATTAAACTGAAGCTCACTTTAAACAGACAGTGAAACTGTAAAACAGAAATTTAAACTGGAGTTTACCTTAAATAGTAGCTAACCAGAAAAACAAAAGTGTAAGCCTGTCTATACCTTAAACAAGTAGTGGACTGTAAAACAGAAAAATAAACCGGAGAACAGAAAAGTAAACCGGGTTTACCTAAAACGGGAAGCAAACCCTTTAAAAGCAGAAACATAAACTAGAGTTTTATCTTAAACAGTCAATGAACCCGAAAAATGAAAAAGTAAGCCAGAGTTTTTTCCAAAATAGGCAGCGAATTTGTAAAACAGAAAAGTCAGTGTTTATCTTAAACAAGTAATGAATCTGTAAAACAAAAAGTTAAACGAGAATTTACCTTAAACAGATCAGTGAACATAAAAAGATGCGAAAATTAAACAGCACCATGATGATCTTGAGTTAGAATTTGATTTTCTATTAATAATTAAGGCAGCCAATACAGTAGTTCAGTTTTTAATTTCAGTTTACCGATATGGCGGGTGAGTAACGCTCGTTAAAATTAAATGTTTATCATCAAAAAATTACTTTTAGTTAAAAATAAAAACATCTTTTGTGTATAACCATAGTAACATGTTAAGTGTTCAGTCAACCATGTTTTCTTCCCTGAGAGTGGTAAGGGGATATAAAAGTTGCACTGACAGATAGTTAAGAAAGTAAGACAATTATCCCTTAAAATAATTGATGTTTGAGAGGGTATCTGAAAATTTTAAAAAATATTAAGGTGCATATTGATTGATTTTCGATATAGTTTCTAATTGAAATAAAAATAGAACCTAATATAGATAACTAAATCTGAGAGTAAAAGACCCCACCTAAAGTATTTTTAAAATTACCATTATGCTATAAAATTATAAGATAATAACTTTTTACAGAAGAAAAGATATAGTTTTGCCAATGAGCAACACAAGTGAGATTTTCTCAATGCTTAGTTCCTCAAACGAGATTAAATTGTAATCTTTTGTTATTATAAACCAAATTTTCGTTTGTATTATTTATTTAACCAAGAATTCTGGACTATTAAAATGTCAGTTTTTTTCTTGGCACAAAAGTTTTACACATCGTTGTTTAAAAATTGCTCTTATGACGAAATAGAAAAATAATCAGAGGTACAGAAAAAATTTTTTTTCATAGCCAAATTTGGCCATAGATTTCATTATGAGTTAAAGGCGACATAATGTGTTGATTTGTACAGGCGCCTTATGAAGTAAAAAATCATTTAATGATTAGAAAAGTCAGTTTTGGATGAGTCTACCGCATGACTGTATACGAGTTGCACATGGTCTGTGAATGCTTAGCACTTCTAGGTCAAGGCCACGTCTAGATTGTATCGTTCCTAGGAAGAATTTTCCTAAGCCTTATGTGTGTACCTAGAATGTGCAGAGATGTTTAAAATGCGAAAAATCTGGAGGCATGGCTGGCCAGTTCATTATAGTAATGTTGTTGGCCCCTGGAAAGACGACCGCTCTGTATCTAAGACATTGTCACATGCAAGAATGAGTTATTAATATGTATTTTTACATTCCCTAGTTAGATTTTAAACATTTGTGTCGACAATGCCTGATGGTAGTTTACGTTTCAGTCACCCGTAATAATTTTCATAAAAATGTATCCTAAACTCTAGTATCTTTATATGTATAGTACTGTACAAAATTCATATGGAATTTTGAAAAAAGACTAATGCTTGTTTTGTTTCCTTTCAGAGTATGAAAATGGTCAAAATATCAATTTCTAATAGACATAAAATAATACTTTTTCATGAACAACGTAAAACCCAAGGCGAAATAAGTATTATAACCAGAATTTCAAGCTGCGTCAGTCAAGAAATTATCAAGAAATTTAAAGATATTGGTTGAGTTTCTCATATGAAAAGGTGTAAACGACCCAGAAACTTATTTTAACAGTGTCTTAAGATAACACCGCTGAGAAATAGCAAGAAATATAGCTAAGAGCTAAAGCAAGATCTGGCAAAATCCTCAGGAGTTTAGGTTCATGATTCTACAGTTCGAAAATCTTTGAGACGAAATGAACTTAAAGAATACATGACAGTCAAGGAACCCTTTTTACGTAAATAGAATAAGACTAGGCGACTAAAATATGCGAAACCAGACTCAATAATAATTAAACAAAATCTTTTGCTCAGATGAATCAAAGTTTGAAATTTTTAGGTTTAAGAGTAGGCAGGATGTAAGGAGAAGAATTGAAGAAGAGCATAAGGAAATGTATCTGCAGCCTATTGTAAAGTATGGTGGAAGTTTTATCAGGTTTTGAGGTGTATCTCGGTCATGGATGTTGGAGATTTAGTAAGAATAGAAGGAAATATGAATGCAGCCAGATACAAGTAGATTCCTATTCACCATGCTATTTCTTCACTATTCATTGTATTCATATTTCAACATGATAGCGACTCAAAATATATAACACAGAGAAGTGATTAGAGTGCTAAATTTATTAATGTGGCCTCCACAAAGCCCTGGCCTTAGTATTATTGAACATATATGGGACTAGTTGGAAAGAATGGAAATTGAACAGCAGCCAAAAACCAAGAATAAACTCTTGGAAGCGATTCGAGATGCATGGAACAATATTCCAGCTGATATTATCTCAAAATTACAAGAGTCCCCCCCCCTAAGACGTATTTAGGCATCCATGAAAGTGAAGAGTGAATATACTAAATATTAGTGTGCATTATCATTATTTCATCTTGTCTAGTGTACAATATTCATTTATTAAATTGTATGTCTGATTAGCTCCTTTTTATTCCTTTTTACAGTTGAACGTACAAATAAAAATGTAGATATCCTAAGACTTTCGCACAGAACTGTATATAAAAATATTTTTTTTCTTTTTAAAACTTTTTTGTTTTTATTTCATGAAAGTTATCAATTGAGGCTTTATGTACGATGTAAAACAGAAATTTTAAACACCTACAATTGTGTTGCCTAGGAAACTGGCGTCACCTGATCTGTGCAAGACAAGTCTTGATCTCAGATGTGCGAAGAATCTCTGCATAACACCGTGAACAAGTTATCGATTGTTCACTTGTAAAGAAAATTAGCTGTATAAACCAGGGGATCGCACGCCATTTTATTGTAAAAATAAATGATACATACTTTTTAAAGTTTTTGTAGTTTTGTTGTTTTTATCTTGATTTTCATCTATCAGTTCAAACAATTCATCTTTGGAAAAATCTTAAAGAGCCCAGATAACTTGAACGATGCGTTCGTGACCTTTGGTGTAAAAGTTATCTGGGAAGCCGTACATCATCTTGTTAGGTCTAAACATACATGATGATTAGTGCTTTCTGTTTACCCGCGAAAGTTTCCGTAGTCTCGAAATTAAATCACAGAAAATTAGTTTTCACTTTTTGGATTATTTACTTTGGCTGTTATTCTTTTGTGCGAAATGTGTTCGCATATTTCAGATTTCTTATTTGTTCTTCTGCCAGGAAATATGTTAAGGTTTTTTGGTTTGTTTCTGGCCTGTAGACGCTCAGCTGTAAATTTTCACTTTCATGTTAGCAACAAGAATGAGTGACGATTGATGAAAGAAGAACTATGCTACAAACACTTGCCAGCGCTTTTGCTTCACCATGTCTAGTTATTGATATCCGTCGTGTTTCTCCTAGATACGTAAAGTAGCATTTTATTTAATATTTCCTTCCTCACTTCAATATCAATTCACTCTAAATTATCTGAAAAAAACAATACGTAGTATTTTATCTTGTAATTTTAAGAGATAATAATAATAAATAATAATAATAATAATAATAATATAATAATAATAATAATAATAATAATAATAATAATAATAATAATAATAAAATAATAATAATAATAATAATAATAATAATAATAATAATAATAATAATAATAATAATAATAATAATAATATACAATTTTTGTAAAACCTGTCAGCAAGAAAAATTCGTTTATTCTGGAAGTTAAACCAGTCAAATATCAACATGCGGTACTCAGTAAAGTTGGGCGCTAATGAGTTAGGTTATGACTTGAGAAATTACAAAAAACTTGTTAGGCCATTAACATTTCTAGACTTTTATTTGACTACAACTATATGACAAAAATTGCACAACAAAAAGTAAAACAGAAGTGCAAAAGGCAGATAAGACAAATTATGATTATGATTATGATTAGAAATAGAATCTAAATATGGTGGAGAAACTTTTTTTTTACTAACTGATATCTTTAAAAAAATTCTAAACCTGATTGGTGTAGAATCTAACAGCCATATAAAAGCCCAAGAGCTTTAATGTTCAAAGGGGACTCATCGTGTTAATTTAACTAACTTTGAGACCAGACCTAACTAAGAAGGTAGAAAGTTTAGGAGTTGAATATTTGTAAGGAAAACTACAACTACATCTCGGAACAATTAAAGCAGCACTCGGTCGCCTAAAAAATTGGATATTCAGATCTAAGCCGATTCAAAAATTTTTTTATAAAAATTGGATCATTCGCTAAATAATAATAGACGAGTTTACACAATTTGGTAATTTAGTTTTTCAAAACCTCAAAAAACCGAAGTTGCAACGCAATTTTCATACGCGCCAATCCCAGCTGATTTCGGTCACAACCGTACGCGAGAGAGTTCTTGTTTTGAATGCCGAATACGCTCATATATGGGTTTCGGTTTTCTCCTTCGATGGGTTCAGAAGCCGGTTTTTAGCAGCAGCAAATCAGACAGTTATTGAATCAACAACTAGCAGACCAAACGAATGTCTGTAGTAAAGTGGAATAATAGCGGCTCGGAGCGTTCAAAAGACCTGTAATACCTCGCGAAAAGCGTCCAGATCGATTGGGGTAAAGTAAATATGTCTTGTACAGAGAACTGGCTTACAAGTTACCCGACTGTATATATAGACACAGCCAGAAAACATAGACGTTCTCCAACAGGTGACAGATTATGCTAATCCTTAATCCCTTGCTATTATACCTGGCCACGAACACCTTTTGGAACATCTCAGCCGAAACTCTTTTTCTTCGGCAACTAATTTTTGTGGGCTGTTGATGGAGTAGCTTCTTTGCTGGGAACTGTGGCTCTGTGTTGTCAAGCGTCTGCTGTGTGAGTTCATGTTACGAGGTGAAACTGTGGTGAATCAGCAGCCTTCTCTCTAGACCCAACCACTACTTTGTGAAAGTGTTCAGCAGTAAATCTGTTATACTGAACGACGACAGCCGCGCCGTCTGCTGGCTGATCAGTAACAACATAACAACAATTATTTTTTTTGATTTTCGAAGCATGAAATTATTTTAAAGCTCAGGAAACTTTCGCATATCATTTTGTAAAGTTGTAGTATTTAAGTAGTAATAAACAATTACTAGCTAAAATTACAATCTTTAGTTAAATAATGGTATCGTCATCTTAAATCACTGAAAAATGTTCATAATGGTAATATTATATTCGTACTGTTTTTCTTAGAAATTGACGCTCTTGTCCGAACTCTTCTGTGTATATATATATATATATATATTTAAATTTCATTATTTATAAATATTGAGCGCAAATATCATCAAACTCTCTGCATCCAGTACGATCTGGTTTAAATCAGAAACTTGTTTTCATGCTTGGACGCCATAATACAGATTCTATATCTTAGATTCTCACAGATTAAAATAGTTGATTATAAATAGAAAGCAACAGTGATTTTTATTTATTATTTTTTTATGTAATGAATGTTTTTGTTTGTTTTTATTTTCTAACTTTGCGATTTATAAAGCTTTGTTTTATTGTTTCGCGTCACCGCGAAATCTTTTTCAATTCAGCAAGCTTCAGCTGAAGACATTTTTTGCACGAAAACTGAGTTTGTTCCAGTCGCATCGATCTGCTATTTTCTCGAAACATGGCGGCTTGTATAGAAACTGCTTCAGCCTGATGAGATCGATAGCAAGACATGTTAAAACGCAATGAGCCGTGAACCTGACACTACAAATACCGTTTACCTGGTTATTTAGATATTTATTGCAACGCCATTGCTGATGAGAAACACAAATCACCAACCTATCTGCCACTACACTAACCATTAGAAAATATCAATCTCATTCATTTTATTTTAAAATTCACTTTAGTTCGAGTGACATTAGTACGAAATAATTCTGAATTAAAAGTGATAGAATGCCGTTAAATTTGTTCAGTATCAAAACTGCAGAGATCTTTAACTACGTATGGATTCTCTCCCCCCTAATACATTTTTTTTTAAATGCATCTACAAGAATACTGTGTTTGGTTGTGTATTTATAGGAGTGAATGGATATAAGTCTCACGAAACTGTTAATCTGTAACTATTTGCAATCACATATCCGTTAAATGTGAAGGTTCTACCATTCCCATCATGTAACGTACTCACACCAGACACCAGTCAAAATGTCTATTATTCATTATTTCCTTTATCAAAAAAGAATCATGAGACGGAAGGCATAAAAAAATATATCTGGCACATTTGTTATCAACTCAACATTTTGTTCAAGTATACAATTCCCTAACTAATTGATCCTTTAATAATAATAATAATAATAATAAATAATATATAATAATAATAATAATAATAATAATAATAATAATAATAATAATAATAATAATAATAATAAATAATAATAATAATAATAATAATATAATAATAATAATAATAAATAGCTTTAAACTTTTGGCCTCGTTTGTATTTTTTGCATCTTTGACATTGTTAGCCAGTCAAAACAGCCAATTGTAAAATCGGAACCAAACCTTTATCCCACTCAATCCGTAATCCTTTATAGAATTAAGAACGTTTTTCAATGTATGTTGAAAACTGAAACGTACTTAAATGTTCCGATAAGACCATATCTATAGACAGATCCATATATTAGACACGTGACAACACCATATCTCCACTAAAAGAAAATTTTAAGACCATGGAATGAGTGCTTATTTCAGTTCGTGGTCTTTATTTCAACTTGTTTCATTATTGCAGCAACAACAAACTCTGGTCTTCAGACAAACCTTATTTTTTTTTCTAAAATTTAAAAAGCCATAAAATCCGCGAGAGTTGAAAGAGAAAAAAATAATATATAGTCCATTAAAAAATTGAAAAAAAAAACCTTGCTGAAAGGTTTATGTATTTATCAAACAAAAACTGTTATGTATATATAATAGTTTTACGAAGCACTTAGTTATATTTATCTTATAGTAACGACTTGTGATTAAACCCCATCAAGGACAAAGACGTATTGGTGATAAAAAGGAAAATCATAACAAGCTAGAGGAGATGAAGCGTACCAAAAACCAAAAGAAAACGGTATTTTAATTATAGTAATATTGGAGTGCTATCGATTTTAGAAGTAAACATTGCCACCTGTTCTCAAAACAAACTATCCGTGACATCGGAAAGTCTTTATTTTGCTTGGCATGAACGACTTCATTGCAAACGGGTTGGTTGGAGAAGATGGTTACCAAACATAGGCAGTTAGTTGAATGGCAGAGACGGCTACGGAGACAGTTTGCTAAATTGTCCACAGAACACTTTGGTGCTTTGAAATTGGCATAGATCTTTAAGAAACGATGTAGTTTTGGGGATTTGATTGGAATGGTTTTAACTTTAGCTGGTGAAACAGGCAATTAAATTAACATTGGTTTGGAAACTATGGTTCCTTAAAGACAAATTCTCTCTCTTTTTGTTGATTTTTGTTTTTTATTTTTCTGACATTTCATTAGACTGTAATGGATAGCATTGTTAGCGACGTTTATTGCTATTTTATCAACAAGTTTTTTAATGCATACACGCTAGAAAAACTACTCTTAATGCCACAGCGTCACCATAGCAACCAGCATTTCAATGAAGCGACTGGTTTACTGAAAAAGGACAACAGTGTTCATTAAAATGTTTCAAGCAAGATTTTGTATAAAATTCGAAACTTTAAAAATGATATATTCAGTCAGATGGAAATTAATAGATGCGTTAAAAAATTTTATTTTGTATAAATTATAATTTACTATAGTGTGTCTCCAAAAGATATATATACACACACTTTTCTTAGCCTCCTAAATAATGACATATCCAGATAACATTTTTCCTTCTGTATTCAACATGCTTCACTACAATAATTGCTCAGAATGCCCACTAGCGGCATCCACGCAGGCATTGCAGCATTTGACAACAGAGGGACACGTAGCAGAACGTGTTTTCACAAGAATAGATATTGAATCATCAACAATTCTCTATTGGTGGAGTGCACCTTTTCTTTTAACATACTTCACAGGAAAAAATCCTGGAACGTGCCGGGTATCCAACTTGTCGGCCTCATCCCATTCACCTTCCAATAAAGTGGTCATTCAAAAATGAACGTAAATCTGGACGAAAATGTTTGGAAACGCCATTTTGCTGGCAAAACACTTTTCAATTGTCATAGACGGTCCTCAATGCAAGGCACAATAAGGAGATTGAGATACCGATCACCTGTCAGTGTCATTAAAGAAGAATGGCCTAATAAAACCGTTGGAAAAGGCACCTTTCCACACCCTGAACTTCTAGCCTCTTTCTCGACCCAGTACACACAGTTGTATCCGTTATGGTTCCATTCGACTTAAAAGCCTGCCTTGTTCGACCCCACAATCATGTCGACGAACATTGGATTCTGATGCATTTTTGTTTAAAAATTCAAGCCTCCGGTATGGGTTATACTTATCCAATACCTGTATCAATTATGGAATGTACGGTTTCCATTTTGCATCCACGTAATTTGGTGGACACCTGAATTGCTTGTACCAAACTGACGAGCACAGCGTCGTGTGGGTTTTCGCGGTGAACCTTTCAATTCAGCCAACATAACCGCAGTGTTCTACTCACTCTGCGCAGAGTCTGGCTTTCCAGAGCGCCCTTTACACACGTGTCTTGTACGATGCCTTCGGCTTCAACGGATGCTGGTTGATTCATACTCGCATGTCCACGTATGTTGTACCTTGGCAGCATTCTCAAATTTCCAGCACTGCTTTATTACCTCCTTGCGCTGATCAAAGGAAACCTCATCCTTCTCACTTTTGCCATTCACTAAAAACGTGATGTCAGTGGCTTGTTTGCTGTTGTGTTGCACGGCATCGTCATCTGTGAGCTTCCGAATGAAACGCGTCTTGACAATGAGACAAAATGCCTTTGGATGGCCGTTCACGAAAACGTGTATACATCTCTTTCGCAACTTAAATGTTTGAATTAATGGAATGTTCTACTTTCAATTTAATCACGGCTTCAAAATTTTTATTAAAGAGAATTGACAAAACCGATAAATTACATCAAATAAAATTTATTTTTAATGGACGTTTTTTTTAAAATTTATGCCTAAATCAAATAAAGTTTGATTTGTTTGTTTGTTTTTACATGAATTACCGATGCTTAACCAGCACAGGTGTTCCAATAATTTCCCTGTGTATTTCGTTTCGTACTTTTTAATATTTAAACTTTACCTGTCCACCGTGAACTCGACGGTGCTAGAAGTTCTCAGGTTCACTTATTTATTTATTTATTTATCATTGCTATAGTTAACTGCAGATAGTATAAGTGTTTTACTTTACTTTAAGGTAGTTTGTAGCAACTACAATCATGATTGAAGTAGTTTCTTGTTTTTAATATACGAAAGAAATAAAAAAAAGAACAGATAAAGTGCTAAACATGGAAAATCATGAGCTTGAAGGTGTTCTGTGGAGACCAGGTTGGTGGAAATATATTGGCGATACAACAACTACTACAGAGAGAACGGTCTAGTTGGTATGCCGTTCATCATTAAGGCCGATTTGCCAGCAGAGACATCAGCAGCAGCAGCCCTTAGCCTGCTTGCCTCTCCCCAGATGGCCAGCGTAGTGGGCCGGAAAAGAGCGACCATAAAGATGTCCTATCACCGCAAGAACAAGCCACACAAACGGCTGTCGCTCTTGAGGAATTAAGAGGTTATTAAATTTTCATCATTGCCGAAAGAAAAATCTGCGGCGTGGCAAAGGTGCTGTCAGCGCGCTGTTGGCAGCTCGGTCGGTACTGAGTCGGTCCGCCAGAGGTGCGTGGCTGGATTTATCCGGTGTGTTGGCATCGCAACAAATTAAGCCTTTCCTTCCAGTGCGATAGTGATACTGATTCGGTGTCACTGGAAATCATAATTATCTTAAGTCAGGCCGCGGTGTAATTATTAGGGGATGCAGATCGAATAGCTTCGTTTTTATTCCTTGCTGTAATTTAATAAGGCATTTGGCAACCAGAATTTAAAGCTGTTCTATAGCAGCTTTATTTCTACTTTGGGTTTAGCAGTCAAAAACCTTAACAGAATACTGTAGCTGTTAGAAGATTTATTTTAATTTCAATTTTGGCCAAGACACCATTAAAGTTATATTGTAGCCTATGGCATATTTAATTTTGTGCTTATTCTAACATTCATAATGTACAAACTGTAGGGTAGCAAACCTGCAGTGTATCTATTTTTTATTTATATTTTGATATCAAAGCTTTAAAGCTGAAGTTTTCTATTTCGACATCGAGAATTTTAAAGCTGAACTTAATTGCATGATATCTTATTTAGATTTTGACAAGCAGAATATTGAAGTCTTTATTTATTTTATGTTTAAGACGCAGAGAAATGATGTAAATTTTTTTTTTAATTCTTGCAATCTCTCTCATCATTAGTTAGTAAATATTACTGAACCTAGTATTGTTGATTATGCAAAGTTTTGGTAAAACAAAATGGCGCCAAAACAAAATTTGAAAAAAGAGAGATAAGTCAGACAATAAAAATTTTTTCTAAGTCTTGTTTTATCATTTTTGAGATCAAGTGCTATAGGACATATTCTTGTAATTGAAGAACTCTGAAAGCTGTAGAAATGCCAGTTGGTCAGAACAATTCCAATCGTAGCTGTATATTTCTTTGCTGCAGTCATAAACTTTCCGGCCACTACTCATGATAACGTAGAACTACGCTTGTACTCCTGTTTTCAAGTGTGGCTAATTTGGCAGATCCAGGGTGTGTAGTATCATGATTAGAATTGATTCACAAAAACTGATTGCAGTTTTTCTCTCTAATACAGAATTTACCTGTTAAAAGAAAATAGAACTGAAAAAAGTAAAATGTATCTTTAGAATTAAAAAAGGTAAAAATTATACTCAAAAGAAAAGTAGTGTGTTATGCAACTACTCATGCGACTCGGAACAGGTAAAAAAATTATTAAAGTTTTATAACATTAAGTCGAATTAGGAATCACTGCAACCCTTCTCGTCATTGATTTTACGGTCCCTACATCCATTAAGTTCACCCTTGTATGGCTCGTAGATGATAAATTTTCTGAGTCAGAACAAAACTTATGGTAAAAAAGATGGATTCATAACTAACAATTGCCTACAATAACAGTGCGTTGCTATTAAGAGGTAACACTTCTCAAATTCAACTATACATACAACAGAAAGGGAATAATAGCTGGAATAAACTTACAAAATTAAATAAACGCATGTTTGATTATAAAATATAGTAACTATGATTATATGTTGTCCCAAACTGTCGTAGTAGCCCACTGTTGTAACAGAGATGGTAGCGCACGTCTACCTAGATTGCTTGATATATTTCTACTAAGAAAGATTTGCATTGATATTACGCTTTATAGCAGAAAAAATCCGGACAGATATTAAAATATTTCCGGTCCCCAAACATACCTAGTTTCTAGTAATTGCTCTTTGTGATAATTTGTTGTAGGACAGTTCTTTCCGACCGAAATCAAGCAAGCTTTAGCCTGTCCTTTTTTGTTTTTGATTGGAGAGCATTAAAAAGGTAAAAAAGAAAACAACGAATATTAGGAGCACACAATAAATTATAAAACTGTCGTACGTATACCACCCTTAAACATGTACGATAAAACTAGCAATACTGCTCGTAATTAAAAATAAAAGGTACGTATTAAGTAAACAAAAGATGATGATGAAGATAAACAAGAAAAAAACAGTCTTTTAAATATATTTATTCGTATTAAACTATATATACTTCCATGACATAATAGATTGGTTTCCAAAAGTTAAGCAAAAAGCAAAAAACAAACATATTTCCAAATGGTTAAAGTTTTTCTCACCAAATGTTCAACACAAACTTCTCTTTACGTAAAACGACTTTTATCAAAGAAATACGTAAACGAGTTATGGTAGAAAGATGTAAATTAACTTTGGTGCAGAAACATTATAAAACTGGCCAGTGTTCATATCCATTTGGCTCTGCTAGGATGTTTGTTTTAGAAGGAAACGTTATAAATTGGTAGCCATGCTCGTTTGACGGATTCTCTAAGATGGAGATCTGTTTGTAGGATAGAGGCCGGACAGTCATGGACCCAGGTGGCTGAATGGCTAAATGTGAACAGAAATGTAGGTTTTTCTGTTATGGAGCCAATATTGTCAAAAGAAAAGTTTAAGGAGGACCATGGATCAGAACCTCAGCAGATAATGATTGCTCTGTGCCACTTTTTGGCTCGGCTCAGCAGAACTTCAACACCGACCCAACTTGCTCGTAATCTCTCTGCGGCCAGAGGGAGGTTGGTATCAGCCTCAACCGTACGCATAGGGCTATATGTGGGATTACTCGTGGTGTGCACCCCTCTGACCTGCCGCCATAAACAGGAGCGGTCGGACTGGTGCCGTGAACATGTCGCTTGGACAAGACATAACTAGAGCCATGTTTTCTTTAATGATGTGTCAAAATTTAACCTTTGATGTGACTCACGGTGCGTATTCAACCGGAAGAAACTTGTAACATGCAACCAGCCCACAAACATCACGGGAAAAAATCATTACAATGGTGGAGGTGTAATAATCTGTGCAGGCATTTCATTGGTGAGTGTACAAATCTGCATGTCTTTCAGGGAGGTACCCTAACTACATATGCGTATAAAGTCAAGGTTACAAATGCCTATATCAGACCATACACAGGAACAGTTGAAGATAGCCTCATTTTAGTAAATGATAACGCTCGTCCATATAGGGCACATTTTTTTTCTGATATCTTCAAGACCAAATCATTACTTGTATATGGTCAGCATGTTCTGATGAGCTAGATCTTATTAAGGATGGTTGACTAGTTTGGGATGCTCTTGGAAGACGCATGTCTCCAAGGTCACTTCAAGAAATGCAAACTGATACGACAGTAGACTTTACTTTCAATTACTTTTGTTAAGCAGCATGCAAAGCCAATGAGTTATCTATTTACGTCGAAAAGAACACATACCCTATTGACTAGCTAATTTATTCCATTTACATTTTCTGTTAGAAGTCCGTGTTATTTTTTGTTATTGCTTAACTTTGGGAAACCAGTGTATTTTGAACATCTCCAAACAGTTAGTTCTGCCACAATTTACATATCCGACCACCACCAGTGTTATAGAATAAAGTACTAAAATAAGCAGATTCATTTTTATAGAAAGTATGATGCTAAAAGTATAACATAACCAAGATATAAGAGTAAATGAAGAAAAATTAGTCATTACCTTGTATTCTGTCGTTTTTTTCGCTCCATATCGGTGTTGTGCATCAAATCATTCTTCCGTATAAAGAAGATGTAACCGCTGTACACTAGTGAACTGGACGTCCTACTACTATCACGATACACAAAAATGGGTGTTGTCTGCCAAATCGTAGTGATCTCCAAAAATCCCTTTCAGGTATTGCAACAGAAACATCACTAAATCGACGCACTAAGTGAAACATTTTTCCAAATGACATCCTCTGGATCCACATTGCTTTGACAAAAAAGTTGGCAAAGCCTTTGAACTAGTGCTTTGACCACATACAGTCAACCGCAGTTTTAATTGTAGCAGTTGTATCGTTAAGCATTTGGAAAAAAGTAAAACAGATCTTGCATTCTTTAATGAACATTTAATTGCCTCCAATTACATATACATCTTTCGGAATACCAATCTGCCTTTATGCCTTTCATTTAAACAAGGAATACTCAAGTGCAATAACAATATCATGCAGACAGATAGAGCAACATTCCACACATCCAAAATTATTGCAGCTTGAAAGATCCGGAATAAAATGCATTTGCTTTCCTAGATCACTCGGAATCCAGGTATAAACCTTATTGAACACATAAGGCTATAGATAGAAATAACGAGCAAAAGACCAATCACATAGGAATAATTGAAAAACTATCTATATACTTTGTGAAAGTCACCCAAAATTATGTGAAAGTTCACATACTTTGAATTTTAAAAGGTCTACACAAACCAAATGGTGCTCCTGCTATATATTCAAATGACTTTAGATCAGTTATCGTACATACACTACATAATAAATGTTCAAATGCGAGACCTATGGTATTGAGATTATCATGACAGAAATATGTACATACATGTACATGCATTTTTGAATTATACATTTTTTAGTAAAACAAATAGGAGATTTTTAAAATGTGTATTTTATGACAAAAAATCTGCATATTAAACTGTGATCCTTTTAAAAACTTTCATGCCACCATTAAAACTGTTTAGTAGCATGAGCAGCTGCTTAGTTATTCGGTCGTCTTTGTGAGATCAAAAGTAATGTTTGTCACAACATGAAAAGTGTTTATGGTTCGTGCTAAAACATCACGGTGGAACGGGCAGCGCATCGTCTGTTTGCTAATATTTTTGTGGCCTCACGCAAATGTCCTTTAAACGCTATTTTCCTCCACGACTGACTGGCAAAGGGTGACCACAGAGAACGTTTGCATGATCCTCTTATTTACTACCACGCTATTTAGTGAACGTCTCACGGGTGACCAGAAAGTATCATTGCATTGCCGCTTTAATTAAAGCTGCTGGAAGAATAAGTTTTAGAAATGTCGAAGAAAGTTAAAATTTGATTAAACACGATAATTTTCTCGAGAAATAATAAAACTCTTTTCACTGAGTGGCATGGTGGCCTGTCAAGGAAATTCCGAGCGTTGTTGATTAGAGAGTTTTTATTGACAAACACGCTGCGGTCCTCTTCACTACTCCTGGTCCAGCATGGTTCTACAGCACAGCGAGCTATCGTAGGTTAGGATGGAAATTCTCCTTTCCAAAACTTGGTTTTAATTACATTGTGATTAAATTGAGAGAAAGAGAGAGGGAGAGAGAGAGAGGTAAAATTAACATAAATAAAAAAGGAAAATACAAAAAGCAGAATAAAAAACAATGAAAAAGAAAAATGTAATTAAAATAATAAGAAAAGATTACAGTAACTAGAAGAAAAGTAGTCAATGTAGAGCTGAATGCTCGAAATTTTCCTCCACTCTTTTCTGTGACAAATAAACTCCGTAACTCTCCAAAATTTGTACTGCAACATGAATGGTATTATACTCTCCGCTTCTAAGAAACACGATGTAGATCCGCTAACAACATAAATATTTCACGGTACTTCGCCATTAAAATGTTGTTTGACTGTAACCCATCCAAAAATTGGTTTAAAAACTTTCCACGCAAGAAATGTACTAGGCAATTTAAAAAGAAATATTTTGTATTTACGACGAAAGCGAGTCACGTTATTCTGTGGTGACGACAGAGCAAGCGCTAACAGTAGAACACGGAGCAGAGGCAAGCCATCATACAGGAAAAATATCTATAGAAAATAAAACGCATTCTAATACAAATAAATACATGGTAAACAAAAATCAAGATGTGTCCATGTCAATATAGAGGGCGCAGCTGGTTTAAACTAAAACCATGGTCAAAAGTTTTGCATCACCATAGAAATAACAATAACAAAATCTGTCTTGAAATCTCTGCTCAAATCTGGACACTGAACGCATCCGTGACCACTTCTAAATTCCTGCTTTTGAATATGTACTCTTAATGGAGTCCATTTTTCGTCATGATTTATAAGGTCTTTCTGGAAATTATGTATTTGAACCTTAAATTTAAAATCGTCACATTTCGCCAATTTTAGTCATTTTTCCAACAAGTATGTGAAAAACTACAGGGTGGTATGCACTTCATTACGCAATGTAACGTTATTATGCAAATTCAGCAGATTTATTTCGACTTTATCAAGGAAAATTTGATAATTCTGTAGTGATGCAAAACTTTTGGGCTTGGTTGTAGTTTCTTTGTGCCTTCTTTGAAATGACCAAGATTTTCAACCAATTAACTCATCAATAAAAGGTAATAAGAATTAAATAAAAATCAAACAAGTTCTCATAAAACGCACTTAATCCGTTCTTTATTCCAAACTAAGATTGAACATTAAATGGCTGCGTTTAGTTTTTTCTGTTCAGAGAAAGCAGCGCGAGTCTCGAGAGACGAAACTCCACGTGAACGAGACGACAGCAGGGACGCTAAGATGGCGGACTTGACGGCTTGAAGCTGACCGAGACTTGACAACTACGACGCTAAAATTGTGTTTGCCCACTCGTCTGTGCCTTCAAACAAGGAACTATTGTAATCTGAATGGCGACGATTATCAGCAGTATGCTCGCCAATTCAGAGTAAATGAATTAGATCACTTAAATTTATTTCGGTATTATCGGTCGACGTTCGAGTCAATAATCGGATTACGGCGAAAACTGTCTGTGGCGCGTTCTTCAACATCGTGCAGTAGAGCGTCCCTTGCTTTATGTCTGTCGTGTGAAAAGAATTTTTTAGCGTTCCACTAACTGAAATTACGAGACAGTAAAAAGAAAACGTTTTTATTTGTAATTAATAATATTTACTTTTGTTATGTTAAGGTACACAAGTCTATTTCCTTCGTCTCGCATTACGTTAAAAAGATTCGAGGTAGAGAGAAGTACCCTTGAATTTTGCACTTGTTCTAATTCATTATGGGCGGCTCACCTCGTCTATGGCATAATACATTGATTTAATGATTACATAAATTTTAATTGCCTTTAAAAATGAATATTTTATTTTGTTACTTTTGTTGATATTAGTCTAATGAAATTTTGTAAACACTTTCCTGAAAAAAAAATGTCCCTCAGTCAATAAAACCTCTTTATCTTCATCAGAGCTAATTAAAGAAAGGAAAACGTAAAGCAAGATATATTATTGTTGAGTATAAAACCTTGAAAAACAAAGAGGAGCTGATAGCTCTAAGTTGAGAAATAAATATGTATTTTAATAAGGAGCGAATAAAGAAAAAAGAATATAAAAGTATATAAAAATAATCAAATATAGATCTTGAACATTTTCAAAATGGCAAAGTAAAACATATTTCAGAAAGGAAATAAACAAAAAACCAATGTCAAATGTGAGATAAAATTGGCTAAAATAGTCAGAAAAAAATAAATATTAAATTTTTTTAAAAGCTCCAAATTTAAAAGCATTTTTTAACAAGACAAACAATAGATAATTACTGTAATTTATTTTGGATTCATCATGGTATTTTATACTGAACTGTAGCTTAAAAGCCTATTGTTTCACATTATTAACAGTCCAGACATTACATTAAGAAATGAATGTTATTTTCTTAATCTAGTGTAGACTTTCTTGACTTTTAAATTTTCTTCCTTCGAACCCTTGACTGTGACTCTCCCTAAAAAAAAAATAAGTGTATAAAATACTTTGAAACTTAATATGTTTACTTTTTCACTTTGTGATGTTTAACTTATCCATCTTTTAAATTAACAATTTTTAAAAGAATTTTCAGGGATTATACAAATCAAAAGATTGTTGTTTTACATGCTCTTTGGTGCAAATATTTCCTACATTTTACATGTTAACAAATAAATACTGCTATAAAGTGAGATTTACTGGTGGAGTTAAGTAAAACAATGCAGCAACCCGCCAATTTTAGTCAATTATAAATGAGCAAAATGGATAAATAAATTTTTCAACTTAAAAAAAATTTTTTTAATAAAAACTGTAAAGGTGGCCACAAAAAGCAAACAACCCAACATTGAAAAAGTTTCATTTACTCAAAATTATGGAAAAAAAAATACTAATATGGATTTAAAACTATTAGTTGTAAAGTGTTCTATTGACTACATAGAGTACAGTAATAGAGTGATTAAATACTAAATATTCTTTGGCCTCATTGTAACAAGGAGTCGTTTTACGCCTCTACCTTCTTCCCTGTCTTTGTTTAGTTTCTCCACCATTCACTAACTTCCCGCAACACTATTTCTAAATATTTTGTTTTTTCAACTTTACTACTTTAAGACTTTTCTTCTTATTTCTGGCTGGGTCTGTTCTTACCAATATAAAGAACTAATATCAGTTTAAAGTGTACGATATTTAACATTTATTTTTTTCTTACTTTAAAAAAATTTTCTTTCCTCAGCTGGTTTTTCAGATAAGTTGTAGCAACAACAACAACAACAATAACAACTATGAAACCAGCAAGTAATTTAATAAACGACTTTCATATTGGTACATTTGCAAAACAAATTAATATATTTTTTTAAAATTCAAATCTTTCTTTATTTAAAAGGTGTGAAAAAGTACTTTGATGAAAAGTGTAAAGGTGAATTAGTTTTCAGTGTTTTCTATCATAGTTCAGATTTTATATCTAAAATATAATTATATGATCCTGAAAAATATATCTAGATCCCTCAATAGTCGAAAGAAAAAACTTAAGGGAACTAAGAAGCGAAGTATTTTGTTAAATAGACAAGAAATTATTTAATATTATAGTTGTTTTACAAATATTTAACACAATTTTTAAAATTTTTATTTAGCTAAAAGTAATAATTTTTTTCTAAGCTAATTCTTCAGTTATTTTAAACAAATCGATATGTTGTGAAGTTTAAGTTTGTAAAGTAATTTTTTACTTATAGCTATGGAATTTTGTTTTTTGGTACTTTAATTAAGGGGCACTATTATATACTTATGATTTTAGAAAATGTTTATATGAAGTTATCTTTTAAGGAAAAGATTACAAAAGCCAAGATCCCTATGACGTGGGAACCTTGCTACTAAACAATTCGTAACAAATAAATAACTAAAGTAAAACTTTCTTTAAAGATTTCAGATAAATCATAATGAACTATTGCTGAGAGCGTGTAAATTTCAAACATGTTTCCTGCTTACTCTGTGCTGATTCCACGCCGTGTCTCTGGTGATCGCCTTAGAAAATCAGCAGTAATTTAGATAATAAAATTCATTTTGAGTGTTTTTCGTGCGGATACACATAATCAGTCTCTAATTCTACTTTCACAACTATTTAGTGTAGCTAAAAAAGACTAGTCATTATAATTAAATATTCTAACCAAAGGCAGTTCGCACACACAGAGTAAACATTTATCCTCACATTTTACTCCTTAACATTTTTTTAAGTTGACTGTACTTTAAGAAATTATATATATGACAAAATATTTACGAATAGAAACCTTTTTATAATAGATTGCATATTTACAGAAAAAATTTTTCCGATTTAGATTTTTTAAAAAGGTAATTCTATAGTTTACTGAAAAAAATGTAATTAAAAATTTTAAAAACCTCAAAAATTCAAAATCAGTGTTTTAAAAAACAAACAAAAACAACCATTCTTTATAAATACGAACTGTAAAATACTTTTTACTATATTTGTATTCTCTCAATCATCTTTTGCATTGTGTAGCCTTTTTTCTTCAGATCGAAGCAAATATGGTGTAAAAAAAATCAATTTAGGTATTCGCTGCTGTTTCTTTAAAATATATTTTACCATTTTTTTCTTTTCAATTCAGTGAAGATTAGTTGAAGAAAACGTCTTTAAAAAAAATTCACCTGACAAATTTTTAACAATGAACGCATTAGTACAAAATGTTGGTACGAAAAATGCATTTCTGAGTTACTAAAATAATTTGTGTGAATATCTCATCTCTTTACATTAATTGTTTGCAAGATTTTATTCGTATGTCCTGCTTTAGCACTGAGGATAGCCGCATGCGATTACAATAGCTCATGCATATGTTAATACAAAATTGAGCAGAAAATACTAGGGTTCTAGAAAATCAAGTGCTGGCCCCCAATTTAAGAAAAGCTTTCAACGTTGCCTAAATCTGTTTCGTTTTTTCTTTTCGTTTATTTTTAACATCTATAATAGATATCGATACATAAATACTGAAAAGGCTGCATTGTTAAAATAACATGTGAAACTACAAAAAAAATATTGAACATCTAGGGTTTTACCAAAAAACCTCATCTGTGTGTATTAAAATTTCTCAACATTCTAATAAACAAAGTAATGTTTTCTTGAAGAGATTGGTTGTGTGTGTGTGAGAGAGAGAGAGAGAGAGAGAGAGAGAGAGAGAGAGAGAGAGAGAGATTACGTCATCTAGCGCGTATATAGCACGCCATAAGCGGTATTTGAAATACTAAAGTATAGTATCTGTGCTAGATTTCCGGAACTTTAGGGGAAAATGTGTTTTATTATGATTTTGAAGATATTACAACATAAAGAGATTTTAGGGGAAAGAAAACTAATTTAAATGTAAATATTTGTATTAAACTATAAATTTTGCATAATACGGAATTTAAACAGAATGTGCTTCCAATTTTGTAGAATCTGATGTCGAGTGTATTGCGTCCAGAACCATTGGTCAAACAACGTAGATTTCTGCTTCCGGCTAAACAACGTGGTAAGTACATAAGAGACTTTTGCTATAAAAAACTACTTTAAAATTAGTGACAAACTGAAAAATTATTAAGTGTACATTAATAGACATTTTTATTTCTTATGAATGAACATACAACTATGCCAAATTTAAGTGTTAACAGTGTTCATACACATCTTACACAGTTCTAGTAGCAAAGATTTTAATCTTCGCAGTGTTCTGAAGTGAGTACATATATAAACTATTGAATTGTCTGTTTATAAATGTTTTAACCCGCGTTCATCGAAGATGTACTCTATAAAGATCTTCGCCAAAAATAAAAACACTAAATGCAGTAATCTCACCTAAAAATATTAAACCAGGTCAAATTTGTCGATTACCAAACTAAATCTAATTTAGGGGATAAGCTTTGACTCATCGCTTTTCTCTTTACTAACTTTTTTGGTTTGATTTGATTTATGTCGGCACTAAAATTCGACCAGTGGATGTTGTGATGGACGACCCACTGCGATCTGAGCATGAACGTTTCTATTTTTTTTTTTTGACTTACTAGTTGAATCCAAAATGCAGTTATTTTTAACTTCTCTTATTCTTAAAAACAATTTTTCTCTGTATTCCACTATCAACTACTATGGACCAGATTAATTTATATGCTTTTCCGTAAAAAGTGATTTAATAGTTAATGACATCACATCTTTAGATCCTTTGCGCAGGATCAGAGTTCTGTCATAAAATTTATCGCCAAATTTGTTTATCAAGGTGTGATTTGTGACATATTTCCCCTCCTTGAAATTAACAACCTTACGAAAGGTACTCATCATAAAATTAGATTTCAAAGTACAAGTTTTACAATGTGAAAAAACGGTTTTAAATTGCTATCTTGTTATAATAATAATAATAATAATAATAATAATAATAATAATAATAATAATAATAATAATAATAATAATAATAATAATAATAATAATAATAATAATAATAATAATAATAATAATAATAATAATAATGGTTTTTCAATGCATAAAAGTACTACTTCGATTACATAAGAGGAGACTTTGCAAGTGTGCGTTGACTTCCCATATGGCGCCAATCTGCAAATGAATAATGGGAAAGTGTTGCGGATAAGAATTTTCACCTGAATAGGATGATCTTCAGTCTTTCTGTCTTATGCATGGTATTTACGCTGTAAGTAATGCAGTTATCTCAATAAATTAAAATATGAAATAGGTCACTTTGGGCCGCAGGCAAGGTAAATAGAAATACGTCACTTTCTCCAGTTAATAGCGCCATCACAAAACAACTGTTATGCGCAAAACAAACAAAAAAAGACAGTAACTTCCGAAGGCAAAGTTGAAAGATTTACTCATCCTTCATAAAAAACCAACTGTGCTGTTGCTAAACTATTTGTATAGATGTAAACACGCTTAGATTCATTAATTTTTAAATCATGTGAGCAAAGAGTGCACCAAAGAGCAAGGGAAAGGTTAACTGCTTATTAGCACATGTGCACCAGCTTCTGTTTTACTTCTTTCATATCTTCTGTTATTACTTTGTATTTTTGTGCAAAACTTCCCGGCCGCAGCTCAAAGGTCAGAAAAAGAAACTTAGTTTTGTTCATGAAAACTACACTCATGTTAAGGTAGTAATACAAAAAAAAAAAGAAATTGTCAGCAAAAATCCTGCATAAAGTATAAGATTTTGGTAGGTTTTCTTATATTTATTAATCTATATCATATTTTAATAGGTAATTTAAATTAATAAACCCAAATTCTAATAGTTTAACTTAGTTCAAGCATTTGTGAAGAGAACATTCTATTGCTATAGATTATATTTTTGCACAGCATAAAGTTTAACAGTATGTTTTAAACTTAATCTTTAGTTATTTCATTGTCACTTGATGCATTTTTATTTTATTTGTGCGTGTCTGTGTGTACGTGTCGTGCAACCTTTTGTTTTAACTCTTGTAATTTTAATACTGAAGATAATTGATAGCTGTGCATATTTGCTCTGATCGTTTCTGTTTGAATTTTATGTATAATTTATCCTTGAACAAATCAAAAAACAACTAACTCACTGATTATGAAACAGTTATTCCTAATCATGCCGACGCCATTTTATTTACACATGGGGTCATTAGGGATCCGTGTTCCGGACAACAAATCAGAATGTACCTTTGTTGCATCAATGAAAAATAGGAATGTAAATCGAGATTTTCCGAATAATAATAATAATTTTAAAACGTATTGCTACATTATAAAAAGGAGCGAAATAGAATATATTAATATTAACAAATTTAGTAGTAGTAATAGTAACTGACCAGTTAGATAGAATTTTAATTTAAAATAATTTCACTTAAAATGATTGTAATTTTATGTTCATCTTTCATTTTTAATAAATAAAGAATTTTCATTGACAAGATACAAATGAAGGTAGCAGCAGTTTATGAAATGCAGATATCTATAACAATTTTCCGAAATTTTGGCTTCATTCCGAAGCTCTAACCAGGTTGATAGCAGCACGGGATTTTCTGCGGCGGGGACCTTTGTTGTTGTGGACGGGTCCCTGCGTGTCCCTATTTTACGTCAAAAATCAGGTGAGGCCTATAGTCTATAAGAAAGGAACAATAAGTTTCCATCAAAAATATCAGAAAGTAGGCTAACGGATTAACCTCGGGGCGGTTTAAGAGTCAAGCAGACGACACAGCGTAGATAGGCGTTTTCGTTGGATGGGAAATTTTTTCAGCATTGGTTGATGCCGATTACATATCGTGGTGAATAATAATAATAATAATAATAATAATAATAATAATAATAATAATAATAATAATAATAATAATAATAATAATAAGAAGAAGAAGAAGAAGAAGAAGAAGAAGAGAAGCTTAAAGAAAATTTTGGTAAGATTAGTAACAAAACAAAACTTTATGTGCACCCTACCACAAAATGTAACATTAAAAGGTGCACCAATTCAGAAACATGAATACATGTTGCATTAAAATTAACAAAAAGTAGCTGAAATGATCATTAAAAAATACACCAAATACTTTTTTTAAAATCCACTTTTTAAAATAATGTGTAAGTATAATACAGACTCCCCTTGCGTTCTTTATTTTAAATTCTGACTTATCTGCAGACTGTTGCAGCTGTGGCCTCATCTCATAAGTCAGTTCGGTAACAAGGGATCTTCCATCACTCGCAGAAAATCCCTTATTTAATAAAAAAATAAAAAATGCAAGAATGTATCTGAGCAAACAAATCTGGATTGCACGAGCTTTTGTGGACTCCTTTCATACCACTTGAGGTATAAGGTATTGTGATCACTGAAAACTTGCTATTCGAGTAAACATGTAAATCACAAAATTTGTTTATTTGTTTTAGGTTCTAGTAATGAAGTTCGTTCCACAAAAAGGATCCGTTTCGAGTTAGTAATAGCTTTTAAAACACGACTGTTAACAACTTTAATTCTTATTCAGTATTTCAAGAACTGCTTGATCGCTTTTTTTTATAGCAAGAATTTTAAAAAATATATTTCTACGATTCTGTCCCTAACCTCAGCAGGAGAAAATACCACACTACTGTTTGTAATAAAACATAGCGTACCCTGGTATATCTAAAGATGTTCGCTTTCACAATTTTTTCCGGCGTGTCCCCCGCACAGAGCTTGCTTTGCCTGAGTTTCTCTTTCCACATCTGTCAGTGATAACAACATAATTCCAACACGACGATAGACTGGTACACATCACACGTATGTTTTCGTTCCAAGAACGCAAAGAGATGACAAGATCGAGGTGATGTGATGTGTGGCTTATCGTCTAGCACTGAAAACAATGGTAAAGTGTAACATTGCTAGGAAAAGCGTGACAATTTATCTTAATTGGCATATCTATTCTTGTGAAATCTTTCTTCTTTTGTACCTTATTTTCTTTGCTGTTTTGGACTGTGGTAGAATTTCTGTTGCATACAAAAGATTGCATATGCAATAAAAACAGACATACTATTAGTAAAGTAAAAGAGTTTTCAATCTCAGAATAATAGAAATATGTTGAAAAGAAAATCAAAGCTATCTCGACATACATTTTTTGAATAAGTATAAACATTTACAAAAAACCCCCTTTAAATGCATTTTTTTGCAATTGTGTTTTGTTCAATTAGATTTCGATCAATTTTTAACCTTTAAAATTTAAGTATATATATATATTTTTTTTTTCAAAAGCACATTATGTAAGAAACATTTTTTATGTAAGATTTTAACAAACAGGAGCGATGTTGGATGAAGAGTGTCAGCAACTTGAATACAAATAATCTTGGATAGAGAGTAAAGCAATGCCTAAAAGCTTTTGGAAAGATTGATGTTTCAGATAATCAAGCTGGGTGAAAAACCAGAGATCTTCTGTAATTATTTTGCAAAACGTTTTCAGCCAACTATCTATCACCTGGTTGATCGGATACACACTTCAAACGACTATCGTCAAAGCCAATAATTTATTAACTCGCATTTCCATTGGGCACAGAGCTAAATGAAATACGAATAACCCTATTGGCTGCAGGAGAACGCAAATAGTGTCTGACATCATATGTAGATTAAAAAAATTTGAAACATGTCATCGATATATGTAGTGGTAAAGTACTCATTTGAAGCTAATCACTGAACATTAAGGGGCAATTTGCATCCCGAAATCCAATGTTTGAAAGCTGTCTTCCGTTGTTTTCAACCTACCAACAATGGAACTACGATGAGAAGAAAAACGCTGTGAATAGACTTTTCCTATTACTTCCTTCTATTATTCAATATGGCAGCAGAAAATACTGATTGTGGACTGTAAGGTGCATCCGTTACTATATATGTTTCGTGTTTGCTATCATTTTGAGCAGCACTGTTGAATATTTGAATAGTGAAAGATTTAATAACATGCTATATTTCGACTTCTGATTATCAAAAGTTGTTATCACGAGTTTATCGTTGAATCTCGGCTCTGTTTATATTTCCCACGATTCTACGCTCTAATTTAGCGGTGGAGAATTCACGAGCCACTTCGTTTGAGACGTTATGCCATATGGATTGCAAGGGATTGATGGGACTATGCTCCATTAATGTAATGAAGATCGTTCGACACTTATTTCATTTGCCTCTGCCATCCTTGTCTGTAAAACTAACGCGATCGGGTTCAATAGGAGTCACGATCCCCTAAACCTCGCACGATCGTCGTTCAGCTGAGAAATGCCTTTATCTGGAAACGGAAAAGAACACCCGAAAAGTGCACCGCGCATGTCACCCAGATGATGCCTCACCGATTTTATACTCGCGCAGGTCAAAGGGTCGGGTCGGGTTCTGTTACGTAGTTATTTTCTTGCACACTACACTGAACAATGGTTTCAGTTCTACATCATGTACCTTTGTTTTGAGAGTGGAATTTTTGTTAGTCTTTTTTAACCGTTCTGTCTCTCAAAATAAACAAATCTCACCCTGTTGCTGTTGTCTCTTTTTATGCCAAACATTAGTCCAGGGACAGTGCAGGTCTGAACGGTGAGTTCTAGTTGACGTCGTGTCGCGGCCGTGAGTGATGGCGTCATGTCACGGGACCAGGCAACCTTGACAGTCACAAGCCACGAGCGCAGCCAGCACGGTGAACCAGACAAATAAGCGGAAGCCAAAGGTAATCTGACGGCTTAACTTTCTGTTCCTTTGTCTATTTGTATCTGTTGTTCGTTTACAACAGGTTGGGTTGGTAAAAAAATAACAACAAAAATAATAAGCCAGTTGGTAAATGTAATTTCAGCCTGAAAATGCAAGGATTATTTAATTTTTTAAAAACTTTTATTTTAAGAACAAGTTTAGAAATGTTTTGCATAGTCATCAATCCTGCCCTACCACCAGCTGATTGATATCTAGAGGTTAACAAAGGATCCTAACTTTGATAAGAAAGGACGGGGGTTCAACCCTTTCTCTCAACAGTACAAGACTTGATCCGTACTTAATCGTCGAGTTTTATATAAATTTGCAAACTGAATTCTAATTAAACTCTCTTTTGAGCAAAATATATGCATTAAAATAGTCGGTCAAAGCCTCGTTTCTACAAACAAACAAAAAAAACGTGAAATACGTTTACAATTTTTTTTTTGTATATATCAACACATGCCCTGCTTTAAGAATTGTACAAGGGATGTTTACTTTTATCCTCCCCAACATACATAACCTTTCTGTTGGTAAATGTTTAAATTTCAAGTTGGATGTGAGCAACTGATTAGTCGTAAGATAGGAATAACAACAAACTATAGCCGTTAACTTCCTTCTTACTTAGACAAAGTATTCCACATTTATTATAACATATTTAAGGGATTTGTGATAAAAATGAGAATTTAAAATCTATTACGTAAACGTTGTCTGAGTTGTGAACTTCAAAATGTGCAGAATAATCGTCAAAACGATTGATAGCTATCGATGACCGTCAATGGCGCCACGATACGACCCGCGTAACAGATATTTTCTTGATAGCTAAAGATCACAAAATGAAGGCCTTATGTAACAAGATCAGCAACCTTCACGCGAACCAGACAGATCTAAAAAAAAAACATTAATAAACTACCATTAACCAGTAACACTTGTAGATTCTGTTCGACCACTTGTCTCTCGCTACTTGCATCCCCCCTTTTAGCTTGCTTCTATCGCTGATGTCGGATCTTGGTTCTAGCTTGTATTATTATGTACCATTTACAAGTATACTGCGAAAAAGAGCTGAAATTTAGATAAATTTACATTTTCTCGATTTTCTATTTACACTAATGCCGAAATGTTCTCTACAAATATTCCGTCTTTAGTTCGGAGCTCTCCTTTGTTGAGAAGTTGCAGTTTGATCTCTGTTAATGGACTTTCGATCAAGCACCAATTCACCGTAATTTACATCAAACAAGATTTTTTTAAAAATATTTTTGCTTTTACTTTTTAGACAGTTTACATTTTATAAAATTTATGACAAAATTTAATATTTTCAGCGTATACGCAGTATTTGAAATAAAATCAAAAACGGAGGGTTAATTTTGGTAACTTTTTTTTAGTGTCAATAATTAAAATCCGCTAATGCGGGAAACAGACAGCCGCACAAAAACATTAGGCTTCAGATACCTGTGTCCTATAGCCAGTATGATTGAAAGGAGTTACCATATAAATTTATACCATAACTGATATTTAAAAAGCTTTTACTTTGAAGCCTATTCTTAACATAATTTGTAGCTCCTTAATATAGCGATACGAAAGAAATTAAATAGCGATTATTTTGAAAATAAAGTAGCTTTTGGATATTGTTGTGGTTGTCGCCATTTAGAAAACACACCTATAAACCTGCTTGCGCGCGTTTCTGTAAAGTCTGCACTACTGCGCCGATGATGGTCCGAGCAGGTTCACCCGGTGTAAACAGGGATCGTGGACGCTATCCCAGACCTGATCCAGATGGTAAGTGGGTATTTTGTAGGAATTTACTCACCAACACCACTAGTCTAAAAATAACAGCTGTACTTGAAGACAACGGGGTGGTAAATAATTTCTGTCTGTCCATATTATTTATTTATTTATTGTGCTCTTTTCCAAAATTATACTTCATTTTTATTTTTAGTATCCCTGCAGACTGAGAACGGAGAAAATCCAGGGTGAATAGTCCTTTTTTAAACTATGGAATAAGAGAATTTAGCAAATACCACCCCCATCTTTTTAGAGTGAGAAACAAACAAACAAAAAAAAAACAGCTCAATCCACTGCCCCTCCTCTTTTGCCATGGAGGCAGAGAGCACGCGCGGTCGTCAGGGATCTGTGTCGAACGTTGCCAGGCCGCAGTCGGGCCGTGAAAACCTTTGACAAGCCGCCTCCTGCGATTAAACTCCCCTCCCGTAATTAGTGCCTAGTAACAAGACGGAATAAAGGGCTGAATAACAATGCTCCGAAAGATGGGGGGGGGACCCTCTTTAGCCTGGCAGTTCTGGCTAGACATGGCGGCCGACCGGCGGTCCGGGTTTTCCGATATCCGTGACAGCTACGAGCATATGGAATCTGCCGGAAACAGATGCTGTTGATATTTAACATTTTGTGGTAAATTGTTAACGCGCCGTTGACTAAGCATTGATTATTTCTGAGAGAGAGAGAGAGAGTGGAGGGGAAGAGAGGAGAGAGAGAGGGGAGATAATCCCCATTATAAATAAAATTCAGATACATTAAAAATTGTTTCTGTACTTTACATGTTCAGCAGCTTCACGCATTATTATTATTATTATTATTATTATTATTATTATTATTATTATTATTATTAATGTAATTGCTACAATAATACATTTTGCTTGAACAGTTTTACATATAATTTTTTTTGCGGGTCTGAAATTAGGCGCCAATTTATCTGTACTGTATCCCACCTTCAGAATAACTAAATAAATAAGCTTTTAATTATTAAAAATAAATTTAAAAGATTTTTCCTACAATTTTTCTTTTTTTACCTAGAAATGTTTTCAATAATTTTTTTTTTTTCCTTTTGTCATAGGATTCAAAGACTTTGTTTAGAAATTATTGTGTATATTTATGAAAAACGGAAAGGAATAATTAAACTGAAAACAATCAAACAAAACAAAAATAACTTTATTTCTGCAATATGTTCGTTCATAATAAACTCTCTCTCTCTCTCTCTCTCTCTCTCTCTCTCTCTCTCGTAAGAAATACAAGGTACTATTTGTTATACGTCCGTTTATTGTTTTGAACAAAGAGAGAAAAAGGGTAATTCAACCCTGAGTAATTTCTGATTACCTAAAGTAAAACTTTTTCTGGGTTTATTTTGTTTGAAGTATCTATCGATGCGTTCATTAAATAACCAATTAACCACTCTAATTCCCACCTCTATAAGGATCAGAAAGTTATATTACAGCTATAAGACAGCCATTATCTTCCGTTTATTTGCCTTTTTTTTTTCCTCAGGTAGTCCATATTAAAAGTAAACAATTATACAATAATAACGAAAATTCTATCAAGATACCACAATTTTTGTTTAACTACAGAGACGTGGGATAGCTAAACAGACTTACAAAATACCAGATATCTGAACGGACTTCTGTCTATTCACAACTTGTATCGTTTTACCCTGACTAGTTGATAGGGGTCTTATGTTGAAAATGAAAACATAAAGAGGAAACACAGACAAAAACAAAAATACTTTGACAAGTGAGAGAAAGAGCACATAAAAAGAATTTATTTAAAATGCTCCTATCATGCGCTGGTACGTAATTTATTTCTTTGTGCATACTTATACTCTTCTCTCTCGAACAATAAATGTGAATAGAAAAGAAAGTAAAACTTACGGGAGAGAGCGGAAAAGGGGCGATGGTTTCGCACCTCTGTTCCGGGAGCCAGACTGTGACTTTTTCCCATACAATTACAACTGAAATTGTCTGTTTCCTAAAGAAAAATAAAAAAATAAAAAAAATAATTAAATAAAAGAATAGATTTTTGCCAGATATTTGAGAATCATTTAAAACCCTAAGACAGAAAATTGATTTTACCAAACGTTTCGAAAAGTATCCAGTTTTTTATCATGAGTATCACAAACACTTAAACTAAGAAATACAGTATACAAAAATGGTTGCATGGCATGACGACTGCTTCTGATGAGAAGTTATCAGCGATCAGTAAATGAGGTAGCAACGTAAAAGTTTGTAGACACTTTGATTGAGTGGCGAGCGTCTGGAATAATTCTAATCATAAAAAAATTGCGGAAGCTACAGTGTATTATAAGTACACTGTATTTAAGTCATCTCATGTTTTAATTAAAATATCTACAAAATATCTGCTCATCTCCGTTAAGACTAGATTCATTTCTACACGAGTCGAAAAGGTACGGGATTTACGAGAATATCTATGTTCAAATCGATTATCGACGTTTCGATAAATTGTTGACTCCATCTTTGCGCTCGTTTTCTCGACAGTCAGTCGAATAAATTTTATCTCAACGACGAGTATCTAAAATGCAATGACAACACAATAACAAAAAATAGCATAAAACAAAAATTCAGAAAATAAAAGTAGGAAGCCCTATTCATATATTTGCAATAATCAAAATTTGTATATATATTTTTTGTTTGTAGGTTCATACATAAAGAATACAAAATTAGATTAACAGCTTATGCCAAGATCATCGAGAATTCGTTCATCAGAGGATTGTTGAAACAAAATATATATTATAACTTCCTCTCTTTTCATCAAGTATGTCTGAATAACAACAAATTGGTATACGGCAATATATTTAATTAAGAAAGAATTGTCCGCGATCATTAGATTTTTCCAAAGCTATGCGAAAGCGTCATTTAATTATTTATAATTTATTGTAAAAAGTAATTTAAGAATTTTTTTAATTGAACACAGATAAAATTACCCCTTGTTTACAGAACTAATACATTCGACATAGCCATGCATCCTCTGATTTTATGATTTATTCATTTAAAGATATACTTTCTTTATTGTACCTGAAGTAAGTGAAATCCGATGTTCCAGTGGCTTGTGAAATTTGTGTACGTTCAATGGACACAAATATGCTGTTTGCGATTATGGACAGTACAAAAAGTGGTAATTCTGATATTTTTTCTGGCATCAGAAGCGCTGAACCATTCTCGGAGAGACTACAGGGAATCAGATCATCAATATTTACTATGTACTGCTACGCCACGAAGTTCTCTCTAATGTTGATGAAAACTGAGAAGTCTCAGATACAGATGATGGGAAGCAAACATCTTTCCTTCAAGATCTGCAAGGTGCACATAGACATTGGTGCCGGCTAATTGTTTACCCAGCTTTCCTAAGATGTAAAGCGGCCATCCGGATAGGTATGTAGATACTATCGCCCTACGAGAGCCTGGCGTCTTAACACCCATCACCAGCATGCGTATCGCTGACAAGAATGGCAGTTCAAGCCAAAAGAGCAGTAAGAAAAGAGTAGAAAGATTTTATTTACTTATTTTCTTGTTGTGACTCAAGATCAATACACATAATGTTTCATATATTTCATACAATGATTGGTGTCCCAGTGTGTAGCCATACTTAACTAATATGCTACAACGTCGAACCAACCTTAGATAATATCGTAGATTTTCGTATTAAAGGTCAAAACGGTTTCTTTTACTGCCCACTTTTGTTATGCTACTTGAGGAAGTTAATTACAGCTTAGAATGAATTGTTCCATATGCAGGCAGCATCTATAACAGAGGTTCTTTTTTTCATTTCACAGTCTCGGAATTTATTTCTATAAACACTTAGCCTAAAAATTAATATTATTGGCACTTAAAAGTAAAAAATGGTATTCATTTCGGATATTTGCATATATCCGTCATTGCTGAATGGTATAATACGAGCTAATTAATATTGTTAATACAAAAGGTTAGTTTAGCAAGCAAATATTTTCAATCATAAGAACAAAATCCTTCAGGTGAGACACTTCCTCCCAAACCTACAGTGATTGGTTTGGTTTATGAGGCCCACGCTGAGCTAATCCGGTGCACTGGTAAAAAAAATACCTTCCCAGCATAAGGCCCTGTCTAATTCTATACTGAATTGACACACGTGTATTTTTGTTTGTGCGGATACGTGGTTTAAAGAAAAACAAAAAAACAAACTCTTTCAAGCGCTTTATAAATGTCGGCCTTCAGCGAGAAGCTTGTGTGTTTTTCGTGAGTGTAGAGACAGAACAAACAGTAACATTTAAGTTATTTAATTCAAGCCGTCCTATAGCAAATATAATAAAACGTCGAAGAGGAGTTTGGAGAGACATTGCAGGTTGCAAAACAGGCATCATGTAAAAACGACAGGATGGTGATACACTGAGCGGACAAAGATTTCTTAAAAGACGACGTCCCCTGTTGCACCAGAAAACTATCTAGATTTGTCTAAAAAGTGTGCTGCCCCTCTATTACAAGTTCTGTACGAACACCCTAACCCTTTCTGCATCTACCATGACAGTTAGTGTATATTACTTAATCTAGATACTTTATTGCAGGATACTCGGAACAATCTAAATAAAAGTTAATGTAATTTTTTCTGTTTTTAACCCTAAAAATATTTTTTAATTTCACAGCGCACTGTGAGTGTCCGGGATTTAAAAAGCTACAATAGATTTTGCACCAGAGCAATTTACGTCATCTACTCCACAGAGAAACAACGCCTCATCTTTGTAAAGTTACGTTTTAGTTATAGAAAGCTGTTGCTCCACAGAAGAGCCTTAGTTAGTGTCTGGACAAAATATTCGAATGAGAATTAACGTAATTTACTGATGCATAAGTAGCTAAATAAACGGTCACAAATGAAATCGTGTGAATACCCAAGAATAATACTAGAAACCCATATAAACAAATGACCTGACATTTACCGGTATATATAAATTTTGTAATTAAGATGTTGTCTGCTACAAATTTTTGTACATCATTAAATAATGAAGCGAAGTGTAGACATTGCACGTCAATAATCCTTTATTATCGTAAATCGTAAAACAGATATAAAACGCCAAAATTAGAGCAAATAGTAAGGATGTTAAAAGGAAAAATAAATTTACGTAATTAGAATCGGAAAGCTTAAAATTTATTTCTGTAAAAAAAATTCCAGATATTTAAAAATCAAAGCAAATTTACGGAGTAACTATAAAGTGACTAAAATCGCGGTAATCTTGATTTTTAATAATGAAAATCAAATCAGTTATTAGTCATCTTTAGAAGCGGTTGTCAGAAACAACTTATAGCAACTATTTGTGAAAATCTAGAAGTTATGGCTAGTGGGAGAGGATCACTGTTGCATGCATCTGGCTAAATCTTGAGTATAGCCCGGTTAAAATCATAGTTACGAAGATGGTGGGGGAGTATCATTATAAAGTAAATAGGCAATATGCTAGTCTCCGGACGTTGTTGTTCTGTGGTTTGTCGACGACACGTGAATATCCATTTTCAAAATATCTTCGATGCGTTAGAATTTGGAACTTAAGGTAAGAGATTAGATCAGAGTCGTGATTAAGATATAGGTAATTAAACATGCTAATTAATCCATACCTAACAACAATGCATTTCAAAGTATGAAGAATCTATATTTGCGCCAAATTATCTCATCACTTACACTTTCTAAGCTCTTTTATACAGATCACACTTTTACATTTTATCATGAAAGTAATTCATGCATGTCCAACTTGTTAACTATAAAGTCGCTCCCTAATCTTTTACATTAAGCTGCCAAACAAATTGAAACATTGCTTTATGTGAACCATCGAATTAATAGCAATGATCGAACGTCACTGCACCAGGAGCACTGATTGTAAAGTATAAACCACGATAAAAACTATGAAGAAGAAGAAAACATTTATGAGGCTTGATTTATAACATACTACCTGTATCGATGTCGCGAACATGCCAAAACAAGGGTTGAATTGATCCTTTGAAAGCATTTATTGAATTAAAAAGAACGACATCGACGTAATTCTCTGCTCAGTTGATTCTTTGATTTTATTTCAAGGCAAAAGTCTACTAACTTTGTACTCTATTCTGCAAATACTTGTAAATCGTGTAACTTCAGAATACAAAATAGAATACCAAGCGAAAAAAACATCATTTGTAAAAAATTATAGAAAACTTTGATGTCAAAATCTGTTGTCATGTTCATTCCATGATCGATATTTGTGATTAACGAACAAGGTAGGAAGAAATGAAAGTTGTGTAATTCCTGGAACAACAGAAAGGTAGATACTTTTACACATTTTAGTTAGTGAATACTTTTTTCACCAATGTCAGGAGAATATATTCTTATGAAACAAATTTTATTTGAAAGCAATTAAGTCAACTTCAGAATTAATTCTTGAATTTAAAAAATAAAAAAATATATATATTAAAAGATAATTTTGCAAGGGAAGAAACTAGTGATGTTTTTCATTACGATTTTAAAAGAAAGCAAAGCTTTATTAAATATAACAATAAATTCTTACCAAATATCGTATCAAGAAATGAAAGACTACGAACTGCAAACATGGCTTAATTATCTTGTTGAGAAATTCTTTGCGCTCTTTTCCTCCCGAGAGCTGTAGGAATATTAATGTATCAATTGTAATGATAGTTCTGCAAATAAATGAAGATTACCAAACTGTTTTTTTGCTGTTTCAATTTGCTTGTGCAAAAACAAGACAAAAAAAATTGTTTTTGTTCTACTAAAAATCAATACAAATAAAAGCGAAATTCATGAGAACCATTTTGGATTTTTACGGAGGTACAAATGTGGCCCGCGATAATTGGCATGAGTCTTGACCTCTTAGCGTCATCTACAGTACAAACCGCTCGTCAACATTTCGTGATTCTCACCTCCTGATGCCCTCATAAGAGAGTGTAACAAGGAACCATTCACTGGGTTGTTTAAACGTCTGGCTAGTTGTGGTCAGACACAGCAAGCCAGATGAACTTACAGTCAAGTTCTTGATGATGACTATCCTGTTCAAAAGTATCGACAAACAACCCAACTACAGGTGATCACAGAAACCAGAAGACTTTAAAAGTATTTGTAGTCAGGACAATCAATTTATACTTAAACATTTGACGTTTATCTTGTGTTTAGGCTTTATTTCGTTCTTTATTATTTTGGAAATAACTACTACCGATTTAAATGTATTAGTAAATTTGCTTATATTCCAAGTGGAAATAAACCATCAAGGCCGGTGTGGACATATACTGGATTAAAGAATTGGCGGGCCGGTAGGTGTTTTTAACACCAACTGCTCTATGAGAAACCTGGGTGGTCAGACCAAGGTCGAAGGCTATTGTCAGAAGATTTTGCCAGTAGGTATGCTACAGGTAAGAATACACAGATAATTTTAGATGAATATAAAAAGTGCAGAGCCGATGACACGCAAACAATGGTGTTCTAATAGGTATAACCCACCTTTATAATATGTTCGGCTAAACTCTTTCAACCTGGTGGGCGGTAACCCGAAATTAGTATTAAAAGCAGGCTTCAGTCGTGTACATAGCGCACCACAATATGATTACCGATAATGGGTGGCTTTGGTTGTATTATACACGAGAATAATAATGACGGAGCACGGCGTTAAACACAACCCAAATCATTTTCTTGTTTTGTTGAACTGTTTATGGGAAGTGGGAGAGGGGGGAACTTTGGAATTTTGCTTTAATCTTCCCTGTCTACATTTTTCCACGATGCCGAGTGAAATACTTGGAAAAAGAAGGCGAATAGACGCATAGTTACGTTTCTTCTTATGCCTCCATCGGTTGATGCGACCCGTATGATACAGACTCAATGGATAATTGATAAGGAGAAAGACAATAAAACTATTCTTGGTATTCATTAAAAAAATTTTCCAATTTAGAGAGCATAAATTATTATTGGTTGTTTGTTTTTCAGAGGGTTTAAGCTGTTTTTAAAAGTATTAAATAATGTTCTCTTATTAAAATAGAATTAATCTATTACTCTGTAAAACTTGATGGTGTTTCAAAGTTGTTATTAAGAAATATTAAGTAGCACCAAAAATAACATCACATAGGTAAAAAAGTTAACCCTCTCTTTTCCCCTACAGTTTCGCAGATATTTTAAAATAAAGATTCACAGCAAGCTACTAACTAATTGCTGTTCATTTCTCTCTTCTCTCTGTTGATGCAGAACAGGGCCTGTATACGTACTAAGAAATCAGAGTCATTTTTTAAGGTAAACGAAATCACAATAACAACTTTAAATTACACACCATATACTAGAATAGAGATAAATAAACTAAACACATTCCAATATCAAAGACCGACATTCACATTTAGTATCTGTAATAATTTTTCTAAAAAAGTTTAAAATTCATTAAAATATAGTAACTACTGACATAATTTTACGTCTCCTTTGTAAGAGAAAGGGTAGGTATAAAACCTTTATCTTTATCTTCCTATTGTAGAATTCATATTGGGGGTTTCTTCGTCTAGTTTTCCCGCAATTATATATTTAACAGTGTAGCTTATTTTGTATTTAGTTATGAAAATGAATAAATATAGAAAATTATTTTTAAATATAATTTTAAATGTTGATTTATAACATAATGACCATTTTAAAAAAGAATTATATATTTTCTTCTTTTTTTGTTACATTTATCTATCTATCTGCAGTGGACTGGGGTTCGTAGTGGATGCGAACTGCCACAGGCCCACTATTCTGTGGTCAAGCACATAACTGTTAGAGTGCCTGATCCAATGTTGACCCTAATCAGTTGGTTCTTTCTTAATCTACATCACGTTTATAATAAGTAATAAACTGTAAATCTTAGACCATTTACTGCTGTTTTAACTGTTTTAAAAGGTTATCCAAAAATGACTGCGGAAATGGTATTAATTTTATCATAATTAATAATTAATAATTAAATTTTGTATGGTTTAGTATCAATAATAATAATATAATAATAATAATGTAACATATAATATATGCAATTTCGAATATTACCAGTTAAACAAAGAAAAACTTCGTCAATAGTTTCTTACGGTCTTTATCATTATTTTAACCATATGTTTTTGTTTTATTAGTTTTCACTTTACGACATTCTTCAATTAGACCTAAAAACTCAATCAACCACACATTTCAGCCTCGTTTCATATACGACTGCAGCACATAGGACGATGATGTAATAATTGACTTCGGTTCACACCACACACACACACCACACACACACACTCACACACGTGCGGACTGTATTGCATGTGGTGACTGTGATCAGTCACCTCTCTAGAATACTAATAATATAGCTATTTTAGTAAATCTACCTAATTTTATTACAATTTATTGCAGAAACAAATATAATAATAAATTTGATTTAACACGTTTTTTTACATAAGCAAAAATTTGTACTACTTGTTTTTCAATCTAATGTGTTGCAAGCCAGTATATATTATTCGAAGTTTTAAAAAATTCTTTATGGGTTTATTATATAATTCATTATTTCTGCTAAGAAAGAAATTCCGGATATTTGACACAAAAATATGCGATTCATTTCGGTTAATTTAATTCACTTAAAAATTGGTTCCTTGTTTTTTGTCTATTAAAAACCATTTTTATAGCTTGATATAGTTCAGATAAATTTAGCTTTAGACACGATATTGACAGAAATATATTGTTGGTGCTACTCCCGTATTCGAAAATTTTTCGGGTTTTTCTCACTTCTAAATTTGTATGTACGTTTAACTATTAGTGTTTAAAAAGGACTAATAAACACTCAAGCAAATAATTAGATGTACCATGTAAATAAACATAATTAGACAAATATCATCTTCTATTTTTAGAATGTCCAATTTTTACTTAAATATATTTTTCAAATTTCCTAAAGTGTTGTTTATATCTGAAAAGAGAAAAAACAATTCAAATAAAAAATTAAAAACTGAATGAACAAAAATAAAAAGTGATGAATAACAACAACAAGGAAATCTTTAAATTAATTAATAACCAGCGCCAGCACAAAAATTGTTAATAGCAACATTTTTACGAAATAACTTCTCAGGATCTGTTATATATATATATATTAATAAAAACAAAAAGGAAAACAGAGAAAAATCCTTTTTGGTTGAAATCTGAACTAAAATAAACTATTACATTTTACAGTTAGTTAACTGTAACATGTCTGTATTAAAAAAACGCACGAATTCCGTTACTATAAACACTTAGAGAATTTTTATCTTTTACAAATCTTTTTGATTCATCTTAATACTTCAAAGTCGAAACATATACATAATTTTTTTTTTTCAAACGTCGGGAACAGAATTAGACAATTTTGTTTAAATTGACGGGACGTATGCCCAATCGGTAGAGAGGAGAGGGGTGGGTGATTAGCGAGTGGTGAAATTACCAGGGTACCGGGTAAAAAATGGATTTTGTCTGCTACTGGAGGAAGGAAGAACTAGTGTAGCTATTTGTAAATAAGTCGACGAAAAAGATAAAATTAACATACTACCTATTACTAGGTTTTTTTGCACAAAAAGTATAAATAATTTCGTATATACGTAAAATTTAAAAAACCTAGTAAGTTGACATTATTCGGATTATTTATTATTATTATGAGTATTATTATTATTATTATTATTATTATTATTATTATTATTATTAATTATTATTATTATTATTATTATTATTATTATTATTATTATTATTATTATTATTATTATTATTATTCTTATTATTATATTATTCTTATTATTATTATTATTCTTATTAGATTATTATTATTATTATTAAATTAATAATTTTTCACTAATTAGACTCCATGATGGTGGGTTGGACTTTTTGTCCATACTGATTACTGCAGTCTGTCGGTATCCTATAAATCGGTTTACTAAATTAGATTTTTAAATAAGAACGTATTAAAGACAATTATTTAAAAATCACACAATAGCTTGAGCAGATAGTTGATGAAAACGTAGCAAATAGACATCAGCACTGGTGTAGATATGTAAATAAAATGCATATGTATACAACTAGCTACTAGTGGGTGATGAATGTTTCCTCAGTCGGGAACACTTTTAGTGCTGTTAAGGGTTTTTGTTTTATTCACTTACAGTGCATCGCTGAAATACGAGAGGCATTGAGCGCTAAGGATTTCTTAAAGTTTTTAGAAACTATTTTTATTCATTGTTGAAAAAAAGTGCGATGACCATTTATGAAGTCAAACATTTTTGTTTCTTCCCGCTCCTATTCTATTTCCACGAGACCGTATAAAAGTTTGAGAACCCGAAAGTCACGCCGGCTAAACGGAGAAGTCTGACTACGAAAACCGAGCGAAATAATATCACCTAGCTTCCTCTTTCCGTACATTCAATGACGTCTCTCGCCGCTCTTAGCTAACATTTTTTACTTCTTTTTAAATGGGTTACCACAATAGATTTTTTTCAGCTAAAATTACAAACATTTTTATTCACTAATTTTATTTTGCCTTTTGTCACCTTTCTTTTTATTCTAATTTTTGTACAACTATTGTCATTATTATAGCGTTTTTAAATACAAGATGAAATACAAACGGGTTGCTTTCATTCTTCTAGCAGTTTGTATTTAATTAAATAAATACATATCATGATGAATAGCTGTTATTAGCAAAAAGTGTCTTAAAAATTAAAAAAACAGTAATTCTTTCCATCTTGATTACTGATAAAAATAATAAACTCACTAAACAAATAACTTTATAAATGATGCAAGTCTATTATTAATTCAGTAAGGTAAACAGCTACAATGTGTACAACGGACAGGTGTAAAGTGATAACAATAATATTACGATCTCTGCTTTGCCTTTTAATAGTATTGCAATATTTTGTAGTTACTGTTGTATTATAGTTTACTACAGCATTTTTTTTTCAAAGTGATAAGACAGAGATAATAATTTTTTTTCTATTTTCTGCCTTTTGCATAATTTTACAAATAGAAATGAACTGGTACAAGAAATAACGTTGCACGCCTGTAGATAGTTGAAAACAAATAGACAGACCGTAATACGACTCATTTAACATTAGAAGCTTACATTTGATGCAATTACATACTCGCTGTACCTGAAGGCTAATACCGTCCTGTCTGATATCAGAAAGTATTAATGGGCATTTATTTACAAACTTCTAAATTTTAAAGGCGTATTTAAATTAACGCCGGAATAAAAAGTTAAATTTAATAAATACTTATTCCCTACAATTTTTAATACATAGCCACAAAAACTAACCATCGATAAGAAAGAAAAGGGATACAAAACTAGACTAGAAAGGTAAAGGTTGGAAGCAAACAGGAAAAATCAAGATTAAAGACGAAAAGAAAAAAAGAGGGGTACGTGTAGGCAGAGTCGCAGACATAAACAAACAGGGACGCAGTGACAGAGACAGGTTGACAAACGGTGACAGACAAGCATAACAAACATGAAAGTCATAGGGAAAGTAGGAATAGAAACGAATTGACATAAACATACAATTCGTTGTATTTAATTCTTTATTTATATTTAAAACTTTTTTATCAGTCAAACTCTTTTTTAAAAAGTTTGTACAGATTTTGGCCAATTTTCAAAAGAAATTAAATAAGTAAATAAAAAAAGTGCAAAAATTTTACCTCCCATACCATTTGATTTGGTATCATTAAAGCTATCAAGAAAAAGGAAGGAATAGAGAAATAGGTATTAATATTTCAATAACTCCGGCAATATCGCATACTTGGGAGCACTTTGAAACTCGCGAGTGATTAAGAGTAAAAAATATAAAATATATACATAAAAAACAGATTAAACAAAAAAAAATCAAGCTACAAGAGTAAAAAAAACAAACAAAACTGGGCATTTTATTCTTCTATGGCATTTTCTTCATCGGATTATTCAAGAAAAATCATCGTGACTGCAGACTTTTAGAAACACTAGCAATATCAAAGTGGTTTTAAAAAACAACCTTCAGTGGTTTAAAAATTCTCTGCCTCAGTTTCTGTCTTTTAAAAAAATGAAATCTTAGAAAAAGTAAGTTCAAACAAGTCTCGTTTCAGGCAGTATATTTTTAAATAAATAAATTAAGCAACCACTGGTTCTTTCTTGAATCAAAGTGTGCAGAGAATTTTTATAAAATGCTAGCAGTCCACACAAAATAGTTTAACGAGCAACTTCGATTGACAATTAAAGGATGATTATACTCTAATCTGTTAGTTTGCTGAAATGGGTAATTATCTCTGGTCTTCGATGTTAAAATACAAGAGCAAAATCTGGGTATTATAATTTCTTTTAAATTGGATTAGAGATTTTCCAACTCTATCTCCGGGTGGAATGATGAGCTGTGGGCGTGGTCCGGGCATAGTTTCACAGGTGCGCTCGCTCGCCGCACATTATTAGCCCGGCGATGAGATAAAGGGGAAACGAAAACAGCAAAACCTTGTCCTAACAACATGTTATCAGGGATCCTAGGTTTGTATTAAGATCTCTTATTGGTAAGCATAACTACAATTCGACCAGCCCGCATCTGACAATGTCCCGTCTTGGCTGTCTCCAAGTTGTCCGGCCCGACACCCTGATGAAGTAGAGTAAGGGTAAAGGATGGAAGTGAGTTGCTCTTTGTTCATTAGCATCTAACATCTCAAGTCCGTAGATATCTATTAGATTATGTGTTGTATTAAAATCATATTTCCTTAGAAAGTTTAGAAAGCGTCTGTTTGGAGTTTGATGTACCTAAGAAAGGCTAGGAAAGTTATTTTTGTTTATTTATATCTGTGGGCACCAAACTTCTTCTCTCCTCTTCTAGACTACGATTCCCACTACTGTAAGACGGGATACACCGGATGTAGAAAAATATCGATGTTCAAGAAGAAAAGTACAGTCTGTAGGATCCCCTGTCTCTAAACGTTTTCTTTTCAAAGCAGTTCCAAAATGTTTTGAACAGAAAAAGCAAACGTTACCATTCCTCTAGAGACTACAATCTGAGACTTTACCATCCTAAAATGTTATTCTGTTTTATTATGGACACAAATTATTACAGAAGTCAGAGATTTTACTATGGATTATTATTAATTAGTTGACAATCGATACCATTAACGATAAAATAGATAAGAGCTTAAATATTTCGCCATTATCAAATTACCAACCAGCTTTTATCATTGTCACTCACTACTACAACTTTTGGCCGTAAAAGCGTTAGAAATGATTTACTCTTATTAACAATTCCACTATGAAGCAAAACTAATTTTTACTACCATCACTAAAGGTGTTAAAAGTAATTACCCTTGGCATTTACCATTGCTACTAAAAAGTGATGAAACTAATTACCAACTTTTATGTTTGCCATAAACCCATCATTGACAGTTCTTATTCAGAATGTTAAAAGTAACTGCCGACTTTTAGCACTTTTGCTTAGTATCCAAATTGATTTCTATCGTATTTTCTCGGTAATGAAAATAACTTTAATCCAAAGAGTTGCACCATTCCTTTTACAGGATTGTAAAACGACACACTACTGACTATGTCCGTGCGATGTTAGAAACGTCTTAGCATCAAAAGTAAAAAAAAAAATCGTATTACCTCTCGGTGTTAAAAAACAATGTAACATTTCTGTTGACTCGGCATTTACCATTGCTTCTTCATATCGTAATCTTCGCGGTTACTGTATGGGAACAACTTGTAACCCTTCAAATGTATTGATTAAAATAGATTATTTTATATACAGTAAAATAAATCCCTCCCCCACCAGGATAGAAGAAAGCTTAACTGATCATTTTATGTATTTGTTTGTCTTAAACATTTCGTGATGTCCTTCAGGATGTAGCTAGTCGTCTGAGGCTGCTCGTTAAAACTCTGCTTCTGCAGTGTAAACACGCTATCATAACTTAAAGTCTAGGCTACTTTTACTGAATATTCAAATTATTCACTTCGCAACCATTTTCTTCGCGCAAGTTTGTGCCTGGATCTTCTCATTTTCTGAAGGTAGTCATCACGGCGCTTATTTTAATATGCCATCATTATTTTATTTTCTTCACTTTTAAACCTTTTTAAAATAAACTCTCACTAAGAAATTACCAACAGTTAAATATCTGCCACTTATTTCCTTTGTCTAACATCAAATAGTGCAACTTGAAATGTTTACCCATGATGCACTTAAACAGCTGAGCAGGATTTTATTTAATCCATAACAGTTTTAAAGGGGTGGACAGCTATAAATATTAAGAGTTAGTAGCAAAACACCATCTAACTATATGTATCACAGGTAATGTTGAAACAAGTAGAAATCACCAACAGTACCAACACAAGTACTTAATTGTAACACCAATGTCAAAACAAAAAAAACATCTTTGCTACTAAAAGCGCTAAAATAACTGAGCTTTATTACCAACAGTGTTAGAAAGTACCTGATTTCACTACTAACAGTTTAAAAACAGACACAGCAAAAACGTTAGAAGAAGTATCAAATAGTTTTAACAGCAAGTGCGAAACAACTTAATTATTACCTAGTTCTACTATCGATAGTGTTAAGCAACTATCATTTACTTTTTTCACCAACAGAATGAAAACATTTGTCATCTAAGTTATACAAAAGGTGGTAACGATACTTTATATTTATTACCAGATTAAAAACAAATATCAGTTAGTTTGAAAACATGCACCACCAAGTTTCAACAAGCGTATTCAAAGCGTTAACCAATTTTGTCTATTTTACTATCGATATTTTGAGTTTTATAAATCGACCTAGTTTATGTATTAATATCGTAAATACTAAAACAGTAACTAGCATCTATTGTTCAGAAGACTATTTTAAATTGGTGTCTCGCTAGTTTTATATTACGTAAAAATACAGCTAACAGCATTAAACATCGAAATTCTGTTTCCGTAAGATATTCATCTTTAATTGTAATAAAAATTCTGTTTAATAAGAGATCTTAACGTAATCAATATTTTAGCGTTTATTATTTATTTATGTTCGTTAACTCTGAACAAATGTTAATGATTATTTATAGAGGATTTAGTTGCCATTTGAACAAGGGGACGCCACAGACAAAAAGGAAGCAAATATTATTAAAAATAGGAACATAAAAACAACCGTTTTTAGTGTAAATCTAGAAAATGGTATTTTTGTCATTGAGGAAATTTAGCAAGCATCTTATTTTTAATTCTAAGGGTAAATATTACTGGCACAAACAAAGTCTGTGAAAAAATACTATACTTTCGCTTTTTTAGAATGGACTAAATTGCAATATTACTTGTAAAATAAAATCTGATAACATTTGGAAACATTTCGATAAATGTGCAAAATTTACAAAACAAAAACTATAGTTTAAAAATGATCATTTGAAATAAAAGCTTCTGGTCGCTATGAAAATTGCTGGATAATAACGTAAATGAATAAATGAGTACTATCTGTGTTAGTTTTCGCATCTTCTCTTTCTAAGTTCCTATTGTGCAAAATGGTAAAAGTATATTTACAATAGAGGTTGAAGAAAATTGTTTTCAAAATGACAGTTTAACATCAGATAATCTTGTTTGTCTACTAGAATTTACTGTCAAGGAGTTTATTTGACACTTTACTCCCAAGTGTAATCTTTATTTTAACATCTTTTCTCTTAAAATGCCATTTGAAATTGAATTTTTTAAAAGTAAAGAAAAAGTTTAAAGAATGATCTCTCTCTCTCTCTCTCTCTCTCTCTCTCTCTCTCTCTCTCTGCTCTCTCTCTCTCTCTCTCTCTCTCTCCTCTCTCTCCTCCCCTCTCTCTCTGGTTTTGTTTTCCATAAATGGTTTTATATTACCTGTAAGTGTTGTCTACTTTAAATTCACTCGCCACTCTGGCAATAGAAACCATTCATAAGTATTATTTCTCTTTACATAGTAATTTTTTAAGAAAATTATTAGCTCAAACTTAGAATTATTCATTAATTCGCATAATATTCTGTTCTTCTTTTAATTTAAAAAAGAGTAAAAATATTAGAGAAATAGAGTGTTCAAAGTCACATTTACGAGCAAATAAACCTAAAATATTCATAATTCGTTGCTTGCTTTGCTTTTAATATCTTTAACTTCTTAACATGTAGGTATTTTTACATTTTTAAAAAATTAACAGATTTATGTACCTAAATAATCTTTTGACTTACTTATCTGCTTAACCTGAATGAGGAATCTAAGTATTTGATTTATACCGCAAATGTATAAAGGTAGAAATTTTATTTGCTTTAGAAGCCGCGAAAAACTCAGTCTCTCGGTTTGGTTTTAAAATGTTAACAAAAGAAGAGTGTTTTCTATTTCTGCTGATGATACTTATATTAAGGTCAATTTTGACTTCATCACTTTTCTCCTTTTTCTCTTGACAAAATTAAACAACCATGTTTTAAGCATCCTTGCTTTAAATGTCGCTAGAAAATGAATGTAAATTATTAAAACAGTGAATCGTATCACACACATACACATAAAGGATCAGATATTATAAATACTCTGTAAAACAAAAAAACAACATCTGTAGTTTTATTGTGCGTTATTTTCTGCCTTATACTTGTTAATGCATTTACACGCTCACTTGAATAATAATCATCCAGCCACAATAAAACTATGATTTAGTTTGATACTAAATACTAGTTATTTTGTTTTTTTTCCTTTCTTTCTTTCCCTTAAATAAGCTGAGTGACGTTGAGACAAGAATTTAGTAAATATGAAAAAATGTTAACCCTAACATGAGTTAAGCTTCACAACAATAACCTTTCAGCATAGAAAATACAAGGTACATTAGTAATATCAAGGTCTTTGCGAAGCAACAAACCATAAAAATAATAATAAAAATAATTTCCAACTTTGATAAGTTTTTCGTTCCTTGATGATTTACTGAATGAGATTAAAATATGTGTATACATTTATGTTCTTATAAATCTCTACTAACTTTTAAATCTGAGAAAAGCGTATTAACAACAGTAATGTCAATATAGTAGTACCTCAGGAAAAGTTTGTAAACTTTATTCTTATCACCAGAAATTTTGGTTGCCAGAACACTAACGCCGATCGTTTCCGCGCTGACGAAGATGACAACAATGGTAAAGCAAGCCGTCTTCCTTTGCTCCAGAACCTTTCAAATTTCTAGGTTTTGTTTGAAAATCCAATTTGCTAAGTGTACTAGTTGAAATCTGTTGGAGGTCATATAAACAAGTCATCAATGCAGGATTTGTTCGGTATTACTGTACAATCCAATATGCCGCCTTTAACCAAACAGATAACTAAAATTTTTGACAGTTTGTTTTTATTTGTAGCCTGTCCCTCCCAAACCACCGTGCTACGGTTCAGGGGGTATCAGCAAGACTTTCCCGAATTAATACAACTTTAAAGCTTCATTGCTTACGATAGACGATATTCGGGTAGTTGTAGAGAAACTAAGAATCCTTGTTTATAACAGAGGCAGCAGCAGCAACCTAGAAATATCTTCTAGATCAAGTCTCACGGTTCGACTGTTCTCACGATTACACAAGGATTACTGATAGTTAATTGTCATGCTTAAGAGACTGAGATTAATGGGAGATTATCGATATTTATCAGGAAGGCCGATAAATCCACCAACATTTCATTTTAAAACTAGCAATGTTTGATTTTACACAATACAGACCTATTAAAAAGATAATACAATCTGATTAAAGATATTAAATATTAGTATATTAGCATGTCAACTATCACCAACAGTATTGTTACTACTACCTACTACTACTAAAATTATTATTACTATTATTAAATTAATTAACGGTATTCTTCTGCGTTATTCTTTGAGCATTTAAGATGGAAAATGGGGCATTGTGCATAAATGTAACAATAAATACAGGTTGGTCATGTTAATAGGATAATCTTTCACCGTGTAGTTTACTTTTTATTATTTATTAATTTCAGTCTTCGATTTACACACACCACACACACACACACACACACACTAATAGAACTTTAAGAATAATGTGCTGAAATTATGCCTGGAGTATCGCAAAAAATATATCACTTTTTTTTTTTAAAAAATTCAACTTTTTCAATCTTCTAATATTCCAAACATACGGAAGTTGGCTCTTTGACGTTTGACGTTTCAAATCTCTATTATTATCATTCTCAGGTTTCTGACCTCACGATGTCAGAAAAGATAATAATAATAATAATAATAATAATAATAATAATAATAATAATAATAATAATAATAATAATAATAATATGAAAGGAAAAGCTAGCGCAATATCGTTTAAGACTGCTGACAGTTGCATTTTAATGATCACCTGGAAAGTCGTCATTTTGTGCAATGCGAGCTAGAAACTAAACAGCTATCAGTTCAAATAGAAGTAGAGGTTGTTTTTTTAAAATTTTTCTATGTATTTTAAGCGTGCTTCCATACATCTCTTATCCACACACACACACACACACACACACACACACACACGCACAAAACTTGATAAAGAAATAAAGAAGAAGAAATTGGTTAGGAATAAAATATTTTAATCTTACAGAAATTAAAAACTATTATTAATCTACCTTGTCTATAGCAGACTAAGTGTCATCAGAAAGAGTTCTTACTTATTCATTGATTGGTTGGTAGAGTCATACTCATTTTTCTCTCATGTATTTTTTTTTGAAAATTACAAAAATAAGTTAACACCAACCAAGTATTTTCATTAGACTAAACGGACTATGAGAACCGATTTTTAATAGCAAACATGCTAATTATAACCTAACGCAAAATTGTTTTCACCAAAGCACTAACATTTTTTTTTTTACAATTTAACTTATTTTACAACTGTGTTTTTTTGTTTTTTATTTCACAGTCTTAGTCTTATTATTAGTAAAGTAACAGTTACGCATTTGTGAAAGTAAAACAAAATAATTCAGTTTTTTTTTAATGAATACTAACGATATTTTAATTTATCAATTTAATTTCCGGTGCACAGAACAACTTGAACAATTATAATCAAGTTTTAAAAAATTAAATAAATTGCACTATAAAATTGGGTTTCCGTTGAGAAATTACTCGATGATATTTAAATAAGTATTGTCTTACACCCACCCGTCCGCACACTCTTATATGTTAAGGATAGACGTACATTTCTAACTGGGTTTGTTTGTTTGTTTTTTGTTTTTTTCGCTGTAAAATTCCTTAAAAAAAAAAAACAGAAAATTACTCAAGTGAGGATAACATTGGAAGAAAATTTGTTCTTAAACAGTCTGTGTGCATATTGTACAAACTGTTCGAGCTGATGGCAAACTGTAGGAAACCCGTGTAAAATTGTATATTTCTTTTTTTGTTTTTTGTTGTTTTTTTTTTGACTAAAGTAGCTTCGCTTCCTGATATTAAGCACCACACCTAAACTATACCAAACTACACTGGAACATACTATCTTAAACCAAACTATGCTTTACTATACTGTATCTATACTCTGATATGCAAAATTAATCATAATTGTGCCGGTTAGCTTTCATTCAGGTCTAAAATTTACTGTCAACCATAAAGAAGACTAGGGTTAGGCTTTCTGTCTGTCTGTGATGTCCGTCCACCTGTCTGTATCCGTGACACTCATTCGTTGTATATACAATCGTCATAGACGTCTTTACTCTCTTTGACTCGTCGCCAGTTACCTTGTCATTGAGAATTTATAGTCACCTCAGTAATTAGTTTGAACTCTACCACACACACACACAAAAAAGCATGAAGCGTTTTTTTATAAAATAACTGTTTTCACCTTGAATTAAGTATAGAGGGTTTTTTATCAAACATCAAACTAGATTCGCCTTAAGAAACGTTTCTTAATACTTGTTGCCCATCTTGACAGAATTTGAGCGGATAAATTTTATTTCATTGATTATTATTGTCATTAAACATGAAACAAATGTATTAAATGCGGGTTTTGGTAGTTTAAAAATATAGTAAAATACAAGAAAATGTTACTTTATTTTACATACATAGATATTAAATTACAATTATCTTTGGTATTTATTTATTTCACTTCTCTATAAAAAGGAAAAACAAAAACATATCGCTGTTTTAATTTCCATTTATGTTTTAAAATTTCATTAACAGTTTAAGTTACAATAAATGCTTCTGTCCACCTCTCTACTGTCTCTCTATATACATGGTGCAACCACTTGAATTTGGATTATATTTGTTCGTACAATTTAAGAATTTGATTCAGATAGCTAATTTTGTCTCTATCCGTCTGGGGAAAGACAGAACAACAACATATGTATATAACTTTGATTGTGAAGCATTTTTACGTGAATAACAGAAAGCGTTAACTATAGGTGTTAAGAGATTTGTTTACAAATATATAACCCCATTAAGCAAATATTACAGGTGATACGAGCGATAGTTTATCAATAAATATGCTACTCAATACCTGTTCCAGGTAACCTTTTGGTAGCAGGCACATGGCGTGCCTCGGACAATCGCAAGGAACACGAGATCTTTTAACATTTTTTTTTCTTCTATGCATGAAAACTGGAAAATAAAGAAGGGAGAAAAATGAACAGAAATGTACCTACTTCGATAGGTTCTGCCCGATAACGGTTATCAGCGGTCGTGGTACGAGGCGGTAAAAATTTCACTGAACTTTCCGAAAACGTTCGACGGGTCGTCTGTACGCCTGAGTATAGTCCCCAGCTTATGTTGATGAGAGATTCGTAAACAATGTATTCGTTCGCCGACCGTGTTGAAAAATAGTCCCTTTATCAAGCAGCTCGTTTGAACATTCATTCAAGAGGAAAGCACGCGAGCGTGATGCGCGACGAAAAGACCAAGTCTTGTCGTCTGCTATCTTTGAAAAAGAAAATGGAACGACCCACTTACTGGTGCGATAGTTTCTTGGTTTGGGGGGGGAGAGAGAGAGAGAGAGAGAGAGGAGAGAGGAGAGAAAAAAAAATGGACAAAATCGATTGTGTATCCATATCCATACAAAAACAAAACAAAAAAAAAAATTCGTAATGATTTTGATTCATGATACGGGGTAATTTTCTCGCGGACGCATGCGGAGCGATCAGGGGGAGAGAGAGAGAGGGGGAAGAACCTAAGATATTGCGCTGATCTGCTTCGCCTTTGACAAGCAGCAGCCCGACGGCCGAGGACAGCGGCGTGTATCGTATGTATGCGCGCACGGAAAGGAAAGAAGAAGAAGAAGAAAAAAATACATACCCCTTCCTCGAGAGGAAGGAGGGGAAGGGCGGCGGGGCTGGGGTGGGGGGGGAGGGAATGGATTTTTAGATAATGGGATTGGAATCGTACGGGAGAAGACAACAAAACACGAAGGCGGTCCCAAACAAAACAAGAGCGGCCGGTTCTCCGCGAGGCGTTTGTTCCACGTGCTTAGCGACAAAGACATTTGAACGGCAGCAGAAGACCGCTGGCCTAGCCGCCTGACACGCGCTCCGCTCTCCGAGGTGGGTACAATGGAGACGTGGTCGGGGTATGCGGAAAGAGGTGCGCGCAGTGACAAGCCCTTGTGCTGTCGATCGGAGTTGGATCCCGCGCCCCCCCCCTCCCCACAACGCGCGCACACCCTGATGTGGGTAGTTTGTTCTTCTACCCGAGACTCTTACAAGCAGATTGACTCTTACGTTTTGTCCATTGTATTTATTCATATTACCAATTACTCAAATTTTATTACTAATTTTATAAACATCGTTTCAGTTTAGCATTATATATCACTGGGGGGAAAGAATCGCTCGAGTAGTCGTTCTGGATATGCACAAAAAGTCAGTATTTTGTGTAAAATGGTATAATATACACACGCATAGACCGCCATTCCTTCGATTGGTTTACCGAGGTAACTAGATATTCATAAATAATCAATTCGTTTTTCACTCCATCATTTACTGATTGTTTACAAATAACGTATTTAGCAAATAGTAAATAACAATAAATCAATTTTAACTATTTCATTTAGTACACGCGTAGTGTACTTGAATTTTATGTACTATATTATGGATTTAGCCAGGTGCTTTTTTTTGTCACTTTTTTTACATCGAAAGATTTATTGAGTATTTCACAGTAAATTACGTTTCTTCTATACTGACGGTGTTAGATAAACAACAGAATAACGCTTCTCTCTGTGTCAACACAAGCTTCTTTTTTTTTTAACTAGAAAAATCAAAAATAATCGAACAGAATATTATTCAATCAGAAGAAACAGCTTGTACATAAATTTAAAAAAAAAAATTCTTCAGCCGACGTATATTTTACCTTCTCATCTTTTATTTCTTATTGTTTTTGTCCATTTTTAAATTTAATGTTATTACTGAGAAATATCATGGAAAACTTTCTTAACTTTCTACTTCCCGAACTTCGGATTTTTTCCACTAAAAAGTTAATATTCTCGTAGCTACCCGATACGTTTTACTTGTGTTTTGTGTAATAATTTTACACCAGCAATCTTTAATACTATCCTTTATATTAGATATGATGGGTGGAGATTGGGAAAAGAAGAGAGGGACGGAAAACATCTGAGAGTCAAGTATCAAGTTTATTAATCCGGTTTTAAAAAGATTGAGTCTGTTAAACCCCTTCACCAAAGAAAGCTTATTTTACCCGTCATACACCGTGTTTCAGTGACAAGATGAAAAGTGGAATTTAAATTATAATTTATGTTTCACGCAGACATGTAAAAGTCGAGCTGGTTCCACCACAAGGTAAGAAAGAATAAATAAATTAAAAGTAAAGGAGCCGGATAATAATAGTGGAGGAAAACCCCAGACGGAATAGATGACAGCGGGCTATGTATTTGTTTAAGGTAACATTTTTATCCGGTCATCTCCCACTGTTTACCGACGTCAGCTTTAGCGTGTATATAAAGTTCTCGGCACAATAGCTGCTCTTACAAAATAAAGAGATTATTAGCCGTGTTTAATTGATCAGATTTTACCGCCGTGTATGTGCAGTGGGTAATGCGCTACAAATCTCCGGATTACTTGGTTATGCTCTCCAGTACGAACACAGATGGCCAGCATAACAGAAACCGAGCCGGCGGCCAACTTCAAGTCTCTGACGAAGCTTCGCCTCACCTACCGTGTTTTAAGCATTCGCGCCATTAATTAATTGTTTGTTTTTTTTTAAAAAAAAGCATTTTTTAAACCCACTTGTTCTTTTCTATCTTCTGTTGTTTTGTTTTTTTTTTTTTACTTTTTAAAATAGCTGGCAGATAGACAGGACTTTGTCCTAGACGAAAGCTGGCTTTTAATCAGACCGGAATTTACCGAGAAATTGCGTACGCACGCTCACTATTCCCGGACATGACGTCATTAATTCCTGACGCCACCTCAATGCAGGTCCGAAGTGACGTCAGTCAATTTGTTTCATTGGCGTCAACAAACAAACAAACTTAAAAAAAAATACTTATTAAATCGCAATGACAGTTTGGTTGGTAATACCTATCATAAACGGAAGTGCCGAGTGGTCTCTAATGAAGCTGGGTTCCTAAAAGACGGCACTTCTGCTTCTTTTGATTTTAAAATTTAAACTGAAGTGACCAGGTGTACGAGGAGAAATTTCAAATGTAACTATATTGAATCGTGCAAAAGCCATTAATCTTTTCCTCCTCATCCTCTCTTCTTCTTCTTCTTCTTCTTCTTCTTTTCTTATTATTATTATTATTATTATTATATATAATTCCAGAAATGATTGTTATAAAATGAATGAAAAAAAATCAACAATTAGTTTTGCATTAAACTCCCTATATCAGCCGTTTTTACGGCATTTTAGTCGTCGCATAAACTTTACATTGATCAACCTTGTGAGTCAAAGATTCAAACGACGACTGTCCTCCGTCTTTTTGTTGCCAGCCACTGAATAAAGACAGGTGCGCAACGGTAGGCATCCTGCAGAATAAAGTTGACCCTCTAAGGGATTCCATAAACAGTACCATCTAGAAGGCATTCATCGGGCAACATCGGCCCAGTCCAGACAACCAGTCAGCTTTCGAAACCTCTCGCTGTTGAGCCTCCATCGGTGGCATTGGCAGTTCTGCAAACCGTTCTAAAGCAACGTGAGTTTCCGTCAAAGGTGACGGCGCCGTGAAAGTAGCCTGATCGTTTTCGTCCCTCTGAGGTGATTGCTGTCGATCTCAGTTTGATCACCACGATAATTCACTTAAACCACTGGCCCTGGTAGAGTGGGCTGCATAAGAACATCCCAGTCTTCCTTACTGCTAGTGATCTGTCTACTCTTCGCAGTTCAGGTAAAAGTCAAGTTATTCGTTTCGATTGCTTCTTTTGCCCCTGACCTCTCGCTTTTATCCTCGGGTTCAGCAATGAAAATTCTTGACTTGGGTGGATGTAAGAGAAACTGACAGTCAGCTTGGTGTGGAAATTAACAGCGATCAGTTTTGTAGAACTGATCTTGAAACAACCACAGCCTGGAGTGTTGCTGTTAACATGTTTAGAAATTTGTCAAAACAAAATTTTTAAAATGGACCGTCTGGAAGATGTTTACAGAGGCTTCTCCGATCATGGGAATTTTCTTGTCCTTTTGAATTCATACAACGCATGTGCGTTACTTTGAACAGATTAGTCCAGAAGGAATACAAAATATAAGTATTCACACTTTAAATGATGGATAACTGCTATTATTATATTATTATTATTATTATTATTATTATTATTATTATTATTATTATATATTATTATCCATAACTCGCTGTTAACTTATGTCCTTTTACATGACCACAACTGTTGGTGTTCGTTTTTAATTACGTTCACTTCGTGTTTAAAACATTTCTTATTATGTCCGCAGAATGGCAATTTTCTGAATGCATTATACAGCACCATCATCATTATTCTGATAAAAAGGCGGCTGATGGCCCAGGTTTGAATCCCGACGGAATTCGGTTCAGTTTAGCGACCTTCCGCCGCACAGTTTCTTCTCGTTCTTCGGTATCAGTCCATGAATTTCCTCCGGGAACCATTCCTGTTTCGTCCCACGGCTGAACAGGGGAGTTCTAGCAGAGATTTTCTTCCTAACCGCCCGCTGCACGTAGGTGTAGTAGCCGGTACCTCGCCCGGTTTCCCATGGCGCGGGTTTGGGCGCCAGACTAACCATCTGCCCTCGTACAAAATGGCGACTGGTTACTGAAACGGAACCCGGCTGGTTTCCGCCCCGACACTGGCGCCGGAAAAGATTATGTATGTATTGTTATAAAAATATCTGTTTATTTTTCACATTATATTCCTTCATGCATCATTGCTACTAAATAGCCGTAATAAAAAAAACAACAACAAAGTATTTACTGTTTTATGTGCATATATACTTTCAGGTAAAAATAATGAATGTTCTACAGATGAGATAATTTTACTGTCTTGCGTAGTAGTTTTAATTCATCACTGTTGGATGAGTACTGAAATTGGAAAGCTATTAATTAGCTAATTAAAAGTCGGCTTTAGAGAGGATGTTGCAGCTGAGCATGTGCAATACAATACGCCTGTCTGACTGTATCTTCTTTCTTTTGTTTTCCGTGAGCAACGTTTAATTTACTTTTGCTACAAGGAGGCTGAAAAACTATCTTGGCTTACGTAAGCCAACCATTGGGAGGAAACCGCCCAGCATTCTGATTTTTTAAACTAATTAACACTTTCCTTATAACTTCCAGCGTTGGTTGTTTACGTTATTATTTATTATTATTATTATTATTATTATTATTATTATTATTATTATTATTATTATATTATTATTATTATTATTATTATTATTATTATTATATTATTATTATTATTATTATTATTTATATTATTATTCTATTAATTATTATATTATTATTATTATATTATTATTATATTATTATTCTTATTAGTATATTATTATTCACATTTTTCCAGAAATAATGCGATATAAGATTTTACAAAAGGCAAACAACGGGAAGTTATTATTTGGATAAGATAAGAAAAAAAAGCTTTTTGTGTTTAAAATGAAAATTTAGAATGTGCATTTGGTAAAAAAGTTTAGAATAATTGGATGCCCAAGCTCTCTCTGTACTGACGTCATCTCTCTCTCTAATCTCTCTCTCTCTCGTCTCTCTCTCTCTCTACTCGTCTCTCTCTCATCTCTCTCTCTCTCCTCTCTCTCTAATCTCTCTCTCTCCTCTCTCTCTCTCTCTCTCTCTCTCTCTAATCTCTCTCTCCACCTCTCTCTCTTTTCTCATAATTGGAGGTTTTGGAGCAAAGTGTAAAGATAGAAAGATTAGTAATTTTTTAATCAAACAGAAAATAAAACTTGGCTGCATCAAAGTAAATAAGCAGGTACTGGGTCAACAACAGACAGGCCTGTATTCTGTGTTTTAAGTGGACGTTATTTGATACAGTATAAGAATATGGTGCAGCTCGGATAAACAACAGCCAATCAATCTGTTCTCACACCACTGATTTAGAGGCAGGTTTATGTGACTGAGCGAATACTTACTAACATGGCTTCGCATAGCATCTGCTTGTCACCGACTTCAGCATTTGTTACCCACAGTATACATGCTTATATACAAAACATACAACCACAGGCGCGTGCGTATGTGTAGTGAACTAATGAAATAAACTGAGTCAAAAATTCTCGACAATCGGAAAACAAGTAAATAAATTTGAAATAACCCAACAGCTTAGAGTTTATCGTCAGCAGATCTAAACCACAGAAACGACTTGACTACACTGTGTGTGTTTTTTTTAAGTTTTTGTTTTAATTCTTGAAATAACGGAAAAGATGTGAAAATAAACTATTGTGAGAAAATTTATTTGATTCTAATGGACTGTTTAAATAGACTTAGTAAACAAATCAATTTATGACACTGAAAAACTCTGTTCCGACTCTCTCTAATCTCTCTCTCGATC